>CM076570.1:271644642-272222183 GCA_034641835.2 Pinus albicaulis | reverse complement strand
CATCAAGGAAGCTACATTTCTCAGAGTAATCAATACTCACTTGAGAGCCAACAATAGAAGACTTAGATATCAAGTGGACGACTTGGAGCAGCAGCTGAAATTGACTCAAGATGAGTTAAAGAACAAAGGTGCAGAATGACAATCATTAAAAAGTCAAAGGCTAAATCAAGTGAAAATTAAGAAGGAACCTCATGAAAAATGTGTTTTTCAGTTCATATGACTTTTTGATTTGATGAAACCAGTGTTATTTTGAGTTTTGGCACATTTATGGTTTTCATTTTGAAAAAAATTGGACAAAACTGCTCACTCAGCAGTTTCATAGCGCAAACAACGTAAAAAGAGTGAAAAGCGCTATGAAACTGTTGTAGCAGCTTTTTTCACTCTTTCTCATAAATTTTTGAAGCGAAAAAGTGTGAATTATGACCTGAAATTTCTAGGAAGGTTGTATTAAATGATAATGAAGATAATCCTGGAGCAATGAAATCAAAATTTTGAAGGAAAAAAGCTAAAAGAGCTGCGCTACGAAAAGTGCTACGAAATTGTGTTGTTTTCATAGCATAGGTCTATTTCAGCTCATTTGAACACTTTGATGATGGTTTTGGACAACTGGAACTTAGGAAGGATTTTGGGCAGGTGGTATTTCAGTTTCTAACAGCAAATAATCTCGAAATGATGAGTTCATAATGGTTAGAGTGTCTCAAGAGTGTAAAGGACCCTATGCCTAGAAAACATGGGACTGTTTCCTACTTTGATGGAGGTCAGCATTATGGTCATCAAGATTTGGAGTCAATCATCTAGATTCAACCAAGTGTTAGTAAATTTTTCAAAGAAAGTAATTTAATTAAGATAAGGTTGTTATAGATAGGTGATTAAGAGTTCGAATCCTATTTGTAATAGGACTGTTTAGTAGATTAGCTTTCCTTTTGTAATAAATACCATGTCATATGGTTAGGAAAGGTGTCAAGAGTCAGAAGTTTGATGTATCTAGTTGTAGATAATGTTATCTTATATTGTAAATGATCTGTAAAATATCAAGAAGTCAAATATGGAAGGGGTTGGACATTTTTAGCAAGAGACTATGTTTATTGTAAGTGATTGGTTTTCAGCTTAATACAGAGATTTCTACTTAGCCAACTTGAGATTCAGAAAGAGTTCTAGTGTGTTCTTGTTCTAATTGCATCTTATTACTATCCTATGGCAGTGGTGTTTGTTTATGTTACTTATAATTCATCTTTGACGCTCTGACTTCCTATATAGACAAACTGACTGTGTTTTTTACTGATTCACATGTGTATCTCTTGACTAGAACTTTGATATTCCTTGACTTCCATGCTAAGTAGATTGTTTGGTTTTACTGAAACTATTTTGACTTGATAATCCCAATGTGCACTTGCTGATGTGATTTGCAACCAATATCTATCATTTATCTACTTAATACCCCACATAGAGTTAGCCATCTATATTTCTATCAAAACTCATTAACCCTTGAGAGAGCCCTCTTAGGTTGAGGAGGCTAAGCCTCAATCGAAAGATTGGTTTGAAACAGTTACATGAGATTGATTTTATTAGCAACCTATCAGGTCTAATTTTGTGATAACAGTTCCCATGAGGATTGTGTAGTCAAGGAAAGCAGGATTGCACTCATTCAGGGATTTCTAGCAACTGGGATTGCACTGTGGAGGCAGGTTGTCTAGAGACAATAAATTGGCTAAGGAACTTGCCAATTTTTGTATGACAGTGTGAGACAGTTAGCTCATGTACTGAGAGCTCTTGGATTAGAGCTTTGTATGTAATTGTTTCATGATCCATGATATAATATATAATAGACTATAGTGGGGTTATTAGCTATAATTTTTCCCCAGGTAAATTATCCGTGTTATGTGTGATTGATCTTTCTTCATGATACTGTGATTGGCGATTGTGTTTCAAATTCCGCAAAGATTTGTAGAAGTGATTTTGTATTTAACAGTAGCATATTATTGTTAGATCAAGATAATCCAGGAAATACATGTATTTTGTACTAAATTTCTACATGGTATCAGAGCACAGAAATTTGCAGTAGTGAAGCAGGAGCTGAGTTTGTTGGTGGAGAGAATTCGAATTTGCAGAAAGACTTTCTTGATGCTACAGCTGATTCAAGATCGAAATAGCTTTCAATGGCTTGAGGCTAGAGTATGAACTCAAGGGCAGCTCGAACTACATTTCTTGGAAGGATAGGATGGAGGCAGTACTCGAAGATAATGGTTTGAAGGAATTCATTGAAAAATATGTTCCTAAGCGAGATGCTGCAGATGCTGCAAATCTTGATGCATGGCAAAAGAAAGTGGAAAAGGCAAGGAGGATCTTGTTGGAGGGAGTATGAGACCACATTATCTCAAGCCTCCAAGAGAAATCCACACCATATGCTATGTGGAAGGCTTTGACGGATCTATTCCAAAGCAGCAGCTACCATAGGAAATTGGTGCTCAAAGATAAACTCATGCAGAGCCAACCATCAGAACTGGCAAAAGGTATACCATAGAAGCTGATAGGCTGAGACTTGATTCTGCACAAAATGTAGTCCTTCCTTCACAGCGCAGACAAAGACAGTCTCCTAACCAATTTACTAGATACACTTCTCTCATGAGAAAATGTATTGTGACTGAACCATCTTCCTTTCAGGTAGCAGTGCAGGAGCCCACATGGGTAGATCCAATCATGGAGGAGTATGACTCCATTGTCAAAAATAGTGCTTGGGAAATTTTTCCAAGGTCGGTTGATAAGTCAGTGGTAGGTTCAAGATGGATCTACAAGGTAAAGAAAGTTGTTGATGGGAGTGTTGAGAAATACAAGGCCAGATTTGTGGCCCGAGGCTTCTCACAGATCGAGGGGATATATTATGAAGAGACATTTGCAGTTGTCGTAAGGTATTCTTCCATAGATCCATCCTTGCTCTCTCAGCGCAGATGGGCTGGCGCATTCATTAGATGGATGTGAAAACTGTGTTTCTCAATTGGATCATTAAGGAAGAGGTGTACATAGAGTAGCCTAAAGGTTTCAAGATCCTCAACAGCGAGTCGCATGTGTGTCGACTCAAAAGAGCGTTGTATGGGCTGAATAAAGCACCCTATGCTTGGTACACTCGGATAGACATATATTTCACCAGACTGGGCTTCACCAAAAGTGAAGTAGATGCAAACCTATAACAAATTGTGGTGGAGGGTAAGCTTTTAATCATTGTTCTTTATGTTGATGATTTAATATTGACTGGTGATGAGCAGCTGATACACTCATGCAAGGAGGATCTTCCAAAGGAGTTAGAGATAAAGGATATGGGTCTCCTTCATTATTTCCTTGGATTGGAAATATGGCAGGGAGAAGGTGAAATTTTTGTCTCTCAAGGTAAGTATGCAAGGGAGATACTGGGTAAGTTTCACATGGAGGGCTGCAAACCCATGGATACTCCTCTTCTAGGAAACTGGAGAAAGAGGATGCTACTTCTGGAGAGGTAGTGGATGCTACTGTCTATCGACATTTATTGGGTTCGCTAATGTATATAGTGAACACGAGACCGAAAATTTTCTATGCGGTTAACCAGCTGATTCAAGCTATGCTTCAGCCTACCAAGATCTTTTGGAAGGCGGGAAAGCATGTCCTGAGATACCTGAGGGGCACATCAGAGTATGGTTTATGGTACAGACAGACAGATGAGGTGGATTTGCATGGCTTCACGGATGCAGATTGGGCTGGAAGTCCAACTGATAGAAAGAGCACATCAAGGGGGATCTTTAGTATCGGGTCTACAGTTGTTTCTTGGTATAGCAGGAAGTAGAGATCCGTGGCACTCAGTAAAGTGGAATCGGAATACATGGCATCAATTCAAGCTACTGTGAGGCTATCTGGATGAGAAAGATCTTGGTTGTCATTTAGATTCGACAATGATTCATTGTGATAATCAGAGTTTCATTAAACTATTGATTAAAGGCTGTGTTTCATGATAGATATAAGCATATAGATATCTAGTACCATCATCTCAAAGATTTTGTGCAGAGGAGGATCATGTTGCTTCAGTACATTCCCACAGAAGATCAGGATGTATATATTCTAAAGAAGGTGCCCACCAGGAGCAAATTCGAATACCATAGAGACAGGATCGGGGTGAAGGATAACCCCTTTCTTGTTTAGAGGGAGTGTTGAGATTCACCAAGAAGATCCTAGTGAAAATTAAGCATCTACACGAGGATGGAGCCTCAGGCTATTTTTAGGTGGGTGTCTATTTATAGATGCAAGAGAAAATTCTATTTATAGATACATGTCTATTTATAGATGTATATGCCAGTTCTATTAATAGATTTCAGGTCTATTTATGGATGCATGTCGACTATTATTATCCCTTAATATTAGTTGGACAATAAACAATAATCTATTCTCAATGAGCACTTGGAAATAGTTAAATGAAATGAAGTGGCAAATCAGTTAGCTAAAGGAATTTCGAGTGAATAGGTTGGTTGGTGGGACATGCAAGTGGACTTAGTTGTAACTAAGTGATTCAAAATTGTAACAGAGTTGGAAGTGCAGTTATGAAAGTTGTAAAGTAGTTTAACTCAGTTAAGTGAGTTAAAATCAGTTGTGCTAGTTGTAACTGAAGATACACTAGTGAGAGATCAAGTGAATTAATTATTAATTAATTCACAATCAGTGGTCTCACATGCAACTGAATATTTACTACTATTAAATACATGCATGTCAGATCCAGTGGAGAACCAATTGAGTTCTAAGTGAAAGGGAAGATAACTATCAGTTTTGACATTATCTGGTTGCACACATGCAACCACACACACATTGGATGTGCCCATGAGGATTGCGCAGTCAAGGCCAGCAGGATTACACTCATTCTGGGATTGCTATCAGCTGGGATTGTGCAGTGGAGGCAGGCTATCTAGAGATAGTAAATTGGCTAAGGAACTTGCCAATTTTTGTATGATAGTGTGAGACAGTTAGCTCATGTACAAAGAGCTCTTGGATTAGAGCTTCGTATGTAATTTTTTCATGAACCATGATATAATATATAATAGAAGATAGTGGGGTTTTTAGCTATAAGCTTTCCCCGGGTAAATTATCTGTGTTATGTGTGATTGATCTTTCTTCATGATATTGTGATTGGTGATTGTGTTTCAAATTCCGCAAAGATTTGTAGAAGCGATTTTGTATTTAACAGTAGAATATTATTGTTAGATCAGGAGAATCTGGGCAATACATGTATTTTGAATTAAATTTCTACAGACATAATCAAACATTCAAGCACCAAGTAGTCAACATAAGAAAACTCATACCTTAATGTATCTCAAGGGAGGATATATTGTTTGCACAATCAATCTAGATTAGCAAGATATAACTTTACAACATATCAACTCAAACATAAATAATGTCATGATGTCCATAACAGTAACTAGCTAATATGTTCACATCATAAAATCAAAAAAATTTCATTCATGCATAATAATCACATATGCACAATCAATCTAGATTAGCATAACATAATATCACTAATAAGTCGACTCATACCTAAATGACATAACCCTAACCATCTGCATAGGCCAATCCAAATTAGCATGACACATATAACATCAAGATCTTAGTTTCAAGGACCGTAACCATGAGCATCCATATAAAAACAAGTTACTATCATTCATAACTAACCGACGCATGTACATGTGATCAAATTGATTAACTAACATTTATCATACATGTATCCGCAAAAACCATAGACTAATAGACATGTATATAACCATAATTCATATAATAATCATTAACCAACATACCTACATGCCCAACATACAAACATGTATGACAATCTGATTTTACCCCGTGGTCGAGTGTTGCAACCTCACTTTGATGATCTACATCTCCAACTCTATCTCAGTCAACACATTAGCATCATGATGACACAAACTACATAATGACCACCACGATGCATGTCTAGCATATCATGCATGCATTACCATAACCATGAAAATGCATGCAAAACAACACCTAGATAATGAAATGCATAACAAACACACATACAATCAAGAGACATTCATGACAACACATTCAACCCATCTAGTCCAAGCGTTGAACCATGCTCTGATACCACTCTGTAACACCCTCCTCCCACATTTACCCAAGCTACCTGATCCACTAGGGTAAACATGTGACGAGAGGCTACTATGATGTGATTCAACTCCACATGTACAGTTAATGAATTGAACCGACTAACGAAACCAAAATGACCTTCCACACATGCTACAGAACCTTCAGGAGCCAACCAAGACTTCCAGGTGGCCAACCCCCGAGACAACTTTATATTTCACTGATCTAGACCTTCAGTCGCTCCCATGACAAGCCATGTATGCGACTGAGGCCTTCCAGTCGCTCCCACAGCAAGGCATTTTAGCAAATGTGGAAATTTTTATGAAGTTTTTTGCTAGCGACCCCAGATTCTGAGTCACTTTTTTAGGGCTAGGTCTTAGAATGGAACAAGTCTACTAATGCAATCAATAGTAAAATTACTTGATCTGAACCCTACTAGCCATGACAGACATTTCGTCAAACATGTCTTATTATATTTATTATTTTTTCTTTATTAACTCTTTTACATGAAATTTTGATGAGGGTTGTTACTGAATGATTATGAGAATGAATAATTGATGGGCTAGTTATAAAGAGATTTTATATGCCAGGCAAGTTTCCCGCCACTTTTCAATCGATGAGTTAGTTTCATGAAGTGGAGTGGGCTCCTATTTTCTAGGAGCATGCCCAACAAAACAAAAGGAAGGACACATGCATGAAGAAAAAGAGGGTGTAGTCACTGTTGCTAAGGAATGCACTCTAACTGGGAGAAAGAGGGTGCAGTTATTGGGAACAAGGAGTGCGTACACCTTGTTGACTGGGAGTGCACTCAATTGTTTAAAGAAAGTGTGCCCATTGAGAGTTAATTGTGTGCTTTTGCTTAAGGATGGCACACTTCCAACCAATAGTGGCCTTTTTTTACTGCCAAGTTAGGAAACTGTGCTTTCTCTAGGGGAAAAGTTGTGCTTTCCTAGCTTGTGTGTCATGCATGTTTAGGGAACAAATCTAGTCACTAAGTGAAAGAAAGCTAGTGTTTTTATGTCTTAGAAAGGTAACACAAGTGTTTCTAAAGATAGTATGACGACACTTAGGATACTTTGACTTAGGAGGTAAAATGACACTTAGAAACATCGCATGGATAGTCAACACAATACATGAACAAATAATAAGGTGACACAAGATGGCTTGAAAGTACAATTCATTTTGGCTCCAAAATTTAGTTAGGAAAATTTGAAAGATTGTTGTGAGAGCAACAACACCATGCCAATCGATTATACATATTCAAAAACTTTCATTTTATATACATTTCTAAAGTTTAAAATTAAATACTCTTATTTTCTCAATCTTATCTTTCATACATTTTAGCCTTTAATTTTTAAAACAATGTTTCCATGGCTATCATTTAACTTGTATTTGACTTCTTTTTCCTTTTGAACATGAATTCCTTTACCAGTGAATTTACTTGCTTTTAAATCAAATTTGAACAAGCAATTGAAAAAGTCAACGGTATGCTCAAGATGCTTACAAGTCAAAATAACAAATTATTGTCGCAGACCTCCACAGGGACACATTTTTTGATGTTTAGCCTGTAGGTATGAACAACACGAATAGATGGTGATGCGAATGGGAATGCGAACAACATGAATGGAGTGGGTGACCACATGTATTGGGTAATGGAGCGGCATGCCACAGGTGTTGACATCCATAAAGTAATGTAAACTTTATAAAACACCAAAAAAAAATTAGTACTGTCAATTTAATCCCTTGCCATCAATAATAATGTATGAAATAGAGCTATTTAACTAGCATTTGCACGACGGTGCAAAGGGAACACCAGAGGCGCATTGAATGGATGGTGGGTGGAGTTAATGACAGAGTTGACAAGCTGACAAAGATGACAAATTTCAAATTTCTATTGGTTGGAGGGACAAACACATGTCGAAATCTCATTGGCAGGAAGGGCGATATTCAAGCTCTCTTATTGGCTGGGGTGAACAGTGTTTGCCCACCCAAAGCCAACAAAGAGAATGCCTCCGGCGTAATTAATATACCATTTACCTTTAATTAAATTTAATTTGAAGCAAGAGCTATTTAAATCATAGTTACCAAATTCTAATTCAAATACGAATTCTAGTTATAATAAAAATTGGATTTCTTATACGAATTCTAGTTATAATAAAAATTGGATTTCTTAAAATTTAATAAAGAAAAATTAAAATTCATATTTTCTGTATTTAAACTATTGTCCTTTAGTTATTTATAAATTAAAACAATTAAAGATAATATAATATTCTATAAATCTGTCCAAACAAACACACATAGTTATATCATTTTCTAACTCAGTTATTAATTAATAGCGAAAAAAACTAAGCTCTACCTCTAAATTAGCCTTCCGAGTGAATCTCGTTGAAAACACACTGCAAAGGAGTTGTTGATCTTTGTTGCACATTCTAGGAAGAGATAGGAGGGAAGCATGCCCAAACGGTAACAGATAATAGAGTTTTTGAGATTTTCAATTTTGTTACTTACATAGAGACTTCTCAGCTACCCATAATCCCAACTCTCACGCTATACATAGACACTTGTCATCTACGCATAGTCCGTGGGGATACTGAGAGTCTCACTCCTGCATAATCCCAACTCCATCAACGTCAATTATGTTAGAGTAATTCAGAAAAAAGGGAAATTAATACATTTTTCCTGCATCGAATAAAATTTAATCGTATTAATCACCGAACCGAATCGAATTACCCAACTGAATAGAATTACAGAATAATCGAATTTTTCAGACCGATTCGGCTAGAATTTGGTAACTATAATTTAAAGAAAATAACCTATCCTTATATATATGCATATGCATAAATCAACATCCCATATAACCATAGGGAAACTTATATTAATAAAATCTATAATTTGTTTACATTATATTAATAAAATATGCAAAATTTTAACCACAAGATTCTTATATAGCAGACACTCTCTATCAAGCACAGAGATTGAGGAGATAAATATAAGCATAATCTATAATAGAACTTCTTTTCACAGAGTTAGAAAACAGAACTGTATTAGCCCTGTTTTGTTTTTCTAATTGATTTAAAGAATAATAACTAGTTTTTATTTTCAGAAACTTCTGCCGCGTAGCAGAGTCTGCATCTCTGAGTACATAATACGGTCCTGACTCATCACACATCGAAGCGATGGATGAACTGCGACATGCGGTCCTGCAAGAGACGAGTCGCCTCAGACCGCGGATAGAAGATGTGATACGCGTGAATCTGCCCCTCCGCGTCGAACATCTCCGCCTCTTTCGCACACCTCTGTAGCAGCTCGTAGTACAGTAATCCGCGCGGTTTAAGCCTATCCAATCCCGCCACCGCCACCAACACGGGAGGCAGAGGAACGTCGCGGAGATCGGGAGACAGAGGCCCTTCAGGATTACTGGCTGGATGGTCACGATTCGAGCCCAGCGGAAGGGACATCCTCCACAACAGGTCGGATAAATCTATCTCGCTAGCTTCGGTTTCACAGGTTGACTTCTCAGATTCGATTCTCTCCTCACTGCCGAAAAAGGGATGAATGGCAATGAGCCCTTTGATGTGCAGCGGCCCCAGATCTCGACCCGCGGTCATCGTGCCGACAGTGTGAACGATATTGCCACCCGCGCTTTCCCCACCCATGAAACACCGCGAGTAATCGCCGTACGACTCCAGCCAGGGCTCCGCCTTGCCACCGCCGAGGGCGGCCCATTCGACTGCGTAGCAGCAGTCGTCGTAGGCGGCGGGGAGGCGATGCTCGGGCGTCAGACGGTAGTCGACGGAGATTACCAGCACTCGCGCCGCCCTAGCCAAGGCGCTCAGGAATGAATGATAGATTTCCCAGGCAGTGGAGCCGCAGCAGAATCCACCCCCGTGGAAGTAGAAAAGCAGCGGCAATTTCTGGCCGTGGGGCACGTCGTCCGGCAGGAAGAGGCGAACCCAGGCACCCGTGGCCGGGTCAATGACGATGTCCTTCGACCTGGTGCCCCCCACCGGTTCTTGCTCCGACGCAGCCATAAGTGGCTGCTCATAACGCGAGATGGAGCCATTGGCGTATACTTTGAAGAACCCGGGAACGTCCTTCACCACCTTCTGTGACATCTCCATCTGACAAAAAATTCACAGCTATACTTGCTGCTTCTATTTCTTCTTCTGCAACTGTGAACTCCGTCTTCGTATTGAGTCAAGCGATAGGCGTCTGCATATATATATATATATATATATATATGCGGTGAGCAGTGATAAAACATATACCGTGGTTGAAACTTGACGGCGGTAGCTGGCGTTAGGTTTGAACGAAATAGGATAATTTGTTTTTTTAAACACATGGCCTACTTCTTGAGCCACGATTATAACACGTCATATACTTAATCAGATTTGAACTGCGATCTCTTGAGTTTCACCCAAAAACACTGGATAATTTGTTTTTATTTGGAACTTGAGCGCCTTGAAAATACAGTCCATATTTGTGGTCAAATTTCTTGTCATGCTTTTTATATCATGACTTGTCAAATTTCTTGTCATGTTTTTCGTATAATGACTTCCTTGTTGATAATTTGGTTTTATTCTCAATTAGAACTTCTAAATGGAAGCGTCTCGAAAGCTACGCTCCATTCATGTGGCAAGTTTTTTTTTTTATACTTGTTTTTGTGATATATCTTGATTTCGTTCTCCTTTCATCACTTTCAAAAAATGGAAGGCTTTATATGTCAAATAACCATTTAAAAAAAAAAAAGATTAAGATGTTTTATGGAAGTGTTGTGGTTTATGTTAATGTAAGAATTGAAAATTAGAGATTTAGGTAAACAAATCTTAAGATGAACAAGTATATATGGCGAATAGTATTATAATTATTTTTACATGTATTTTTGTGATAGAAATATGCTTAGGCTTCATAAACTATAAAGAAGAAAGTAATTGTAGTGTGAGGAGCACATGCGATTAAATTTTGTTGAAGCAAAGAGAACACTTGTTGATGTTGATTCTAGTTTGTTGTGATTAAAATTTGTTGAAGCAAAGACAACACTTGTTGATGTTGATTTTAGTTTGCTGTGGATCTTTGATAGTGGTTAATATTTTTATGATTTTATTTTATTAGAGTTTTAAATAGTAAGATATTGGATCAATTTTGTGATAAATTTGTTTAAACATATTTTATTTTTTACTTTCCAAAAATGTGTGAACGCAGGTTTGATTTTCTTCTTGTGATTGAATAATGTCAAATATTTATCATTCACTTTGAATTGATATAACTTAGGGGTGATATTATTAAACAATTTAATATAGAAATTGAAGATAAAATACATATTTCTATTATATAAATGATTGTAATAAAGTAATTTTTAGATTTTGTATATGTTTGGATAATTGTTACCTAATGGATAAAACTTGTTGCAATTTGTTTGAGATCATCAACCACATATATCATGAGGAATATGCCTAATTGACATGTCTCTAAAAACCTAATTCAAAAACCTTCAACAATACAACATGTTATATCACTCACTTCATAGATGCAAATTCAACCTAGTAATCTAACACTTTCACTTCAAATAAACATGCACTTCAATTTATAGTATATGTGCCATAAAATATATAGACACACACACATACACATTCAAAACTATCTCAAAATTACATTTTTAACAATATCATATGGTGTTCCCAATACAGAAAATGACACTATGGCACATGGTGACATATATAAAAGATGAATCTAATATAGGAATTACATTTTATGCTCAAACATGATCGTATAACATATGATGTCTTATATAGAAAATGGGTCTTAATAATCACTCATTGACCACTTTCACCCTCACCACCATCATTTGGATTCCAAAAATCAATCCTCATCTTACAAGAAAAAGGAGCTCAAATTTCTTTTTTTGGTGTGCTTCATCTCCTTGGAGACAACATAAAGAAACAACATTCTTGTTATATTTTTTCCATAATAAACTATACACTTACAAATTAATAGTTTATAATTAAGCCCATAAAACTTACCAAAGATGCAATAATCAGTTAGAAGGGTGCCATCCTCCTCTGCATCCCCAAATTATCAGTAATACCACCTTGTAATAGTCATGTGAGTCTTGAGTTCAGAGATAGAGGAAGTTCAAGAAGTCGATCCACAGAACATGCAAAAGGATCTCCAAATGCAAGAAACCCTAGCACCATTGAAGATTGGCGAATATCCTGGAGGAACCTCTAAAGCCAAAGAGTCTGTCTCCGAGGGGGAAGATCGGGATTCATAGGAGTGAGAGGAAGAAGGAGAAATTGGGGATTCCCAAACTTCGGTCAGAAGATCTACCAGGGGGCAGAAATCCTCCAGGGAAAAGAGAGAACAAGAAACCTACAAGGAGAAGCTGCAGGGGTCCCAACCGAACCTAGAAAAGATGTTGGCAAAAAACCCTAAAGCATACAGAAATCAAAGCCAGGGCTCTAAAGGAGCCCTCTCAACGCAAAAAAGGAAATAATGAAGATAGTCTCCTGGAACTGTAGAGGGACGGGTAGCAACCTAAAAGAAGAAGCAATGAAAAGTCTAGTAAGGTTGGAAAGACTCGAAATTCTTCTCATCCAGGAGACCAAAATGGAGGAAATGGACTTTCTCCATAAAAGAAAACAGTTTTGGGGAAAAGGGGGAGGTGTCGCAGTCTCCTCTAGAGGCGCCTCAGGAGGGCTGGAAATGCTATGGGACAAGACATGCTTTGAGAAAATCCAGGTTAAACTTAACTCAAACTGGATTTTTGCTCATTTTTTGCATCTTCACACCAAAGAAAATGTGAATCTCTTCAACATTTATGCTCTGGTCTTCCTGGGAGACAAAAAAGTCTATTGGGAATCCATTAGGAAGCTAGCAAATGAGATTCGGATGGATAATGTCATTCTCGCTAGAGACATGAAAATCACTTTAAGTCAAGAGGCGAAGTTAGGGGGAAGCATTGTAAGGGATCCAGCCAGGGAATCGATGGAAGAGCTCATTCAGGATTGGGATCTGTTGGACGTCAAGCCACCCAAGGGAAAATATACATGGACCAATAGAAGATCGAGTCCAGGCCACATTGCTAGAAGGTTAGATCGTTTTCTCATCCAGAGATCCTTCTTTCTTTTAGGTCTTGATGTCAGTTCTGATATTCTTTCTTCATCGGTCTCTGATCACAAGCCCATTCCGTTCCCTATTCCCTTCCATTTCAGTGCCCTCTAGGTGCAGCACTCCGAATTTTTGAACAAAGTTGAGGAAGTCTAGAAACAACCTCTCAGTGGATCCCCCTTGTTTGTATGGGAATACAATCTAAGGATAGTGAAGAGGGCCCTCAAAATCTAGGCTAAAGCCCCTCCCTCTCTGATTGAGTTAAGGTGGACGACCCAGGCCTATTTGGAAAGTCACCAGAAACAAATGGAAGAGATGGACATCTCGAAGGACAACTTAATACTGGAAGAGGAGCTCCAGGCTAATCTCCATAAGGCTTGTATTCGGGAGGAGGAATTCTGGAGACTTAAATCTCGCAGTCTATGGCTACAAGCTAGGGACAGGAACACCTCCTTATTTCATAAGAAAATTCAGGCCAGAAGAAACTTTAACTCTATAGTGGAGATAACCAGAGGAGGTAAAACCTTCTCCACCCCACCAACATCAAACATGCTGCCCATCAACACTTCAAAGATCTGTACATAGAGGACAAGTAAGAAAACCTCAGCTCCAATCTGTTCGAGTTGGTCCCTCTAAAGGTCAATTCCCAAATGAACGCTATGCTGACTGTTCCTATCATAGTTAATGAAATCAAGCAAGCCCTTGATGAAATGGATCCGAACAAGGCTCCTTGGCAGGATGATTTCACTACTCGATTCATTAAAAATTGTTGGAACATTGTAAAAAAGGATCTCTACAAAATGATCTTAAAGTCCCAGACTTGCCACAAGATTGGGGGCAGCACCAACTTGGTCTTCTTGGCCCTTATAACTAAAGAGAAGGGTGCAAGTTTTTTGAAAAAATTCAGTCCAATATCACTCTGCAACATTGGCTACAAAATCATCACCAAAGTCATGGCCAACAGGCTGAAAGGCCTTCTTCTGGAAATCATCCCTAACAATCAAGGGGGATTTTTCAAAGGTAGGCAGATAACTGATAACTTCATTCTAGTTGAGGAAGCGATCCATTCAAGCATCCAAAGAATATAAAAAGGCATGGCTATCAAACTGGACCTAGCTAGTGCGTTTGACAAAGTTAGGCACAAATTTCTCTTTGGGGTCATGCAGAAATTTGGATTTGACTGCCGCTTTATAAGCTGGGTCAAGGTCTGCATTGCAGAACCATGCATTGCTTCTCTCGTCAATGGGTGTGCTACAGACTTCTTCAAGGCGAGTCGTGGTATAAAGCAGGGATTCCCCTTATCCCCCTCTTCTCTTTGTCATTCAAGCTTTTGTCCTCAGTTTTATGCTGGAGAAAAGACAAATCGAGCAAGAGCTTATGGGTCTTAGGATCGCCAGGGGAGTTAGAGACGTAAACCATGCTCTCTTTGCTGATGACTCCACTCTCCTGAGGGGTGCTTCCGCCATCTAGGCCTCCCACTTCAAACTAGAGCTAGATCGCTACTGCCTTGAGTCTGGAAGTGAACTCAACAAAGGAAAATGCTTTATTTATGCTTGGAACCTCACTAACCTTGAGCTAACCACGATCACCATAATTTTTGGCTTCAAAGCTTCCACAAAATGGGGTTCTTTTAAATATCTCGGGCTATTGATCTCCAAGGACGCTCGAGTGGGAGGGACTGGCACCCTTTGTTAGAAAAATTCAAGCTTAAAATTCAAGCCCAGGGCACGTCGTGGCTCGATCTGGTAGGTAAGACTGTTCTTATTAAGTCAGTTCTTAATAGTTTTCCAATTTTTCAGATGTCAGTTTTGTTGGTTCCGATGGGCATTCTCCGCAAGATGGAGCAATCCATTCGCTTCTTTTTCTGGAAGGGAGGGAAGAACAATGCTAAGAGAATTCCACTAATCAGTTGGAATAAAATCGCCATGCCACTGCTAGAAGGTGGCCTTCACATAAAAGATCTTAGGGAGCACAACATCACTCTGGGGGCCAAGATCTTATGGCGGCAGGTGGCAAGGAGCTTGGGATGGGCGTAGGTTGCCTTGTGGAAAAAATATATCTTTGGAAGGCACCTTCGCAGCATGGAGAATTTCCAATATAATTGTGAGGGTTCCCAGATTCATTGGATGTGTAAATGTGCTCTTCCACTGCTGCACAACCACCTGTTTTGGATTCTAGGGAATGGGAAACAAATAAAACTATGGGAGGACAGGATCATGAATGCAAAAGATATTGGGGAGGACCCTGAGTTGCTGGAGATAAAAATGTGGATGATTGCAGGTGGTCGATGCACTATGTGGGAAATTTCAAATTGGGATAACAACAACTAGGAATGATGGCAGAAAATAGAGATTCATTCTATTTTGGAGCAAGCATGGGAAAAATTCATGGAAGCGCTCACTGGGAAAGCCCCCTTAAACGTAAGGAATAAAAACATAACGGGTTGGGTTTCCTCGAAGGGATGCTACTCCACAGCAAAATGATACAGATGTCTTAAATCCATTCCCACTGTCCCCCCAACCCTATGATTTAGAAAGGGATATGGCAGGTTAAAATCATCTCGAAGATTGGTATTTTCATCTGGAAGCTGGGGTACAACAATATCCTCACAACTGAAAATTTGCAGCATCACGGCTTCCATGGCCCCTCTCGGTGCCCTCTCTGTCAACAATAGGAGGAAAATATGGTTCACATATTTCTTGAGTGCTGCTACGCCTAGGCTATATGGAACCAAACTTTGCTGATTTGGAATAGCAACCACATCCTCCCATCCAACACCATGAGTTTGTTGTCCTTTTTGGGAGACTTGTTCCCTAAGTCCTTCCCTGGGAGAGGCTGGCCTTTCGAGGGGTGGATGATTATCCCTAAGCTCATTTGCAGGAATATTTGGCTTGAAAGAAACAATCAAATATTTCAAGAGAAGGCCCTTAACCACCAGAAAATCGGTGTGAAAATCAAAGAAATAATGAAGGCCAAGGTGAAATTGAAGTAGGCTTGTAGCTTAAACTAGCAAGGCAGGGAGTGGTGTGAGCAGCTGGGACTAAATCTCCCCACATGAAAAAATATGGAGAAGGGCAGAGAAGAATGGAAAATCAGGTTGGAGGATGAGGACTTCAACAAATGGAGAAGCAGCACAGATATCCATAATATTGTTTTTGATGGCACAACAAAGCGGAATCCAGGGAAGGCCGGAGGTGGAGGAATTATCTGCTGCCGTTCAGACCAAATCATTTCCCACTTTGCCTGGGGTTTGGGGCTTACCTCGAACAATCAAGTGTAAGCCATGGCTCTTCTCCAAGGCTTGAAAAAACTGCAAAAACATGGAATCAAGGAGGCTCGCGTCATTGGAGACACAAAATATTTTTGGCCCCATTGTGACAAAATTGATTCCCAAAGATCTCCACTTGCAACTGCTGTTCGATCGCATTAATAAGCTGATCGTGTCTTTTGACAGACTTCAGTTCTTTCATGTCCTTTAGAAAAATAATACAGAAGCAGATCTTGAGGCCAACATCGTTGTTTCTTTACAAGCAAGATCTCTCCTCTGCGGTGAGGGGGATTCATGGAACCCTTTGCCTTAGCCGGCCTCTCTCCCTGTCATGTATTTTTGTCTCTTGCTACAACAATTTGTTTTTATTAGAAGGTATGCTAGTCAATGGGAAATTGATAGATTGAATGTAAGAAGCAGAGTAGGCGAACTTTGCTGGTTCTGAAACCCCCTAGACTTTTGGTCTCCAGATGTAAAACCACCGAGCATAAGCCTCTGAATTTGTGAAGTAATATAACATACTCATTTCTGTAAAAAAAAAAAAAAATAGTCATGTGAGTCAAAGCATAGAATTTAAACAAAATTCCTCATTAGGGGAACTTTGAGGTCTAAAATGGGCCTCCTAAGAAAATTATAAAATAATAGTGGAAATAATAAAATAAGATTTGATGATATCATCAAATTTTAGAGGGAAAAAAGAAAAAACTACTTTTTCAACTCATATTTTCAACTTATCTCCTAAAATTTTTACTGAAATTTCCAGCGGGAGTACTCATTGGATGCAAAATTTAATTCCTCATCCAAGGAGTACACATGTTGCATACTTTCAATGGAACCTGCTACACAAAAAATGATAAATACATGAAAAACATGATTGCAATCACGTTTTTTCATGTATTTCTCATTTTTCATGTATCATGGTCCATCAAAAGTATGCAACATGGGTACTCCTTAGATTAAGAATTAAATTTTTCATCCAACGAGTACTCCCGCTCGACATTTGAGTAAAAAATTTGGGAGATACATTGAAAATATGAGTTGAAAATGTAGTTTTATTATTTTATTATTTTTTAATATTTTTAATGTTTTACTTAAAAAATAATGAATCATCCCCATGATTGACATCATCATCTTGAATCCTATTGGTTCTTATAAAGTTTATTTTGGTTGTACATTTTTCTTAGGAGGCCCATTTTAGACCTCAAAATTCCCCTAATGAGACTCAATTTAATTCAACATAAACGAAAAAAATTCAATGAATGATCTCACCATGGATGTCTATCTCAATGGTGGAGATTCACTCACAGGTGGATCACTTGACTGCACAACTTTCTTAGAGGTTTCCAGATGGTCTATGGATGCAATGTTTATGGGTGGATGGCTTGGTGAAGGTTTGGAGGTAGGTGAGAATCAAAACCCATGGGTTGTATTAGTGAAAACAGTTCCCTGGTTAAGGTAAGATATATCCTAAACATTGAGACAATGTCATGATACTAGTGGATAATTAGTAGGACAACAATGGATGGTGGTGAATGACGTGGAGGAGAAAGAGTTGAGAAACATGAAAACGGAGCCTGAACCTGCACAGACATTTAGAATATTTCAATTAGGAAACCAAAATAAGATAGTACAACAATGTTTAAACAAAACATAATTTGACACATGATACCTAAGAAGATGAATATATATTTTCCCTAGGTGGGCTCTACTCCTCCCTGGTATTGCCACAATTTGAAAAACATTAAATGAACATTACAAGTATACTAAAAATAAAAAATGTATATTATGGACTAAAAACATATGAAAAATTTGTCAAGGAGTCATATTTTTAATGCATTGGACCTAGTTGTGCGATACACCTAATGAACACACAACATAAAATGCAACATTGATGGATAAAACTAGCACCAATGAATTTGTAGGTCCAGGGGAGTGCGTTCAACGCATACCAACTAAAAACAACATATAATTAGACAGATAAAGAAAATAAAAAATAATTTTTTTACACACACACACACACACACATATAATGGATAAATTATCGAGATAATATACTCCTCTATAAATCTATGTTGCTTTCTACCTTCCAACTAGTCGTAACACGTCTACTTGCAACTGGTACATCTATGATGTTGAAGTGAACCTCTATGTGGCCACTACTAGTCAAATCTAGTTGTAGAGTCAGATGGTCCAACCCCACTTGAAACATTAGCTATAGGTGGCTCCTTGCGCGACGATGCCATGCTACACTAGCATGGAAGTGAATGGAGCTAGTGTATTGTTTGTCTCAACGATGCTATCCATAACTAGAAAAAGTTGGGCATAGAGTTAGGCCTTTATCTAGGTGGATAAGGACCTAGTGTTGGGTTGCATCTAGATTTTATCTATCTTTCACAGACTCAAAATCCACCCCGTGGAATTCCCCATGTCAAAGTAGTTGGCATGGAGTCCTAACTGAAACTATTCTCATAACTTATTAAGGGAATATAGTGGTACCTCCTTATTATTATAGGGATATTCATTGAATACCACAAACCACTTATTTCTATAATTGTCTAGAAATGGTTGATAGGTGCACCAATCCATATAAATTGATTTTTTGGGTACTGATATCTGTTGTTTGTCTTTTGGTTCAAAAATTAAAAGAAACAATTTTTTTTAGAGATGTTGAGATGTCTAATTTTGTCTTTATTTATATTGGTTTTATAGTATTCATATACTCTAGCCCTATAATAAAAACTAAACTAGTTTTGGGCATTGGAGATGGAAGATACAACTGTTATTTAGTGTTTTTGGAGATCATGTATAAGTGACCTCAATGTAGCTAAAAATGCATCAATTTCATTATTTAAATTATTTGATTCTTAATTTGGATTTGTTTTTTCTAAATTTATATACATTATTATCTACCAAATTTTACTTCATACCAATATAAAATTCGAGTAATTCACAATTGTAGATTTCCAAAATTACTTGTGATAAAGAGTTCAAATGGAATTATAAAATATGAACATAATACATATAAAATATGAGCATAATACCTATATGATGGTGTCAATACCAATATATGTAATTAACAATTTGTAAATTGCTTTGTGTTAACGAGTTCAAATGAAATTATAAAATATTAGGATAATACATATATTATGGTGTAAATAGCACATGGTCCTTACCAAAACCTTATTTTGATGTTTTATCCCTTCCACCTTAATCTCGTTGTTTGGAATCGACGTTAACTCAAATTGTTTTTGATAAATTGACGAACCTTCTTGCGTGATTAAACATTTTCTAGGATTATGATTGAGATCATGTTTTTCATGAGATTGCATAATTTCATCGATTAAGTGAATACCATATATTTAAATGACTAAAAAACGAATATATAAAAAATATCTAATACGTTTAAATGATTCTAAAATATTTGTATTAAAATACTTATCTTTTCTGATATATCCATGAGATTCCAAAATATTTAAGGCTTGAATATCCAAAGTCTAAAGATCACTCTTACAAATCTCGTGGTTTAAAAAATATTCGCATGACTCATTTGTTGATAAGCAAAGATAAATTCAATCCAATAGTAATCACTGTATCAGGTTTCCAATTTGCTCCCTTTTCAAAATTTAATGGTTTAAAAAATATTTGCAGAATGCATCCATTGAAAAATCAAAGATAAATTCAATCCAATAGTAGTCACTCTATCACACTTTTTTACAGTTTTCTCCTTTTTCAAAAGTTCCTTTTCATATGTCAATATGAGTTGTTGAACAAGCGTTGGACAAGAGTAGGATTTAGTATAGTGCATGAGTGAATTTATTATCATTAAAAAGGAAGGAAGACAAAATATGAATGAAATTGACAATTTACACAATTAATTAAAAGCTTATAAAGATATATAGGATAGGATTATGATAATTAGAATTAATTTCTAAAAATCAGGAACTAATTTTTAATTGAAGAAAACATCTAAAAAGTTTAATTTCAAGTTTCTCTATTATTTTCAAGTTTCTTCTTTAATGGAGAAAGGCTTGATTTCTAAATCTGGCATCTCTCTAAACAATTCAAATTTTAACTTCCCAATGGGCTTGGTGAAAATGTGAGAAACATTTTCACAAGTATTACAATATTTAATGAAAAATTCCTTAGACTGTATTTCTCTCTAATAAAATGAAATTGGGTATCGACATGCTTTGTCCTTGCATGAAATATTGGATTATTTACCAACTTGATTGAGCTCTGATTGTCACACTAGGAGGAAGCAGGAAGAAGGAGGAAGCAAGCAAGAAGGAGCAAGAATCAAGTAGCTACAACAAGATTCTTGGAAGGTATTGATTCAGAAGTATGTTTTCCTTACTAGATATGGCATGCATGGTATTCCATGTGGTTCTTTTCTGTCTTGGGATGGGTTTTTTCCAGGTGTGACAGTGTTATCAACCTAGCCTTTCCATTATCAGATAACCATGGTGTTGTGGAATTCTCATACTTTGGTTGAGCTAGATTGTGAGATGGATTCGAAGCTTAGCGAGGTGGATCTTCAAAATGACAAACACATGACCTAGTGGTACCTAAACCAGACTAGGGATCATGGTAAAGCCACTGGCCTAGTAACCCATGAACCAAACTGTGGGTTACAATAAATCTAGGATTGTGTGCCTTGGTGGGCCTAGGAACCCTTGACCTGTGAATGGTGGGATGTATGGTAAATCCTAGAGTTAGTTTTCCATGGTTTAGGGCCTAGTGATCTGGGATAGATTGCAGTAAAGACTCAAAGGCGGGTTCTCTTTGTTTGGGCCTAATAGTCCCGAGATGGGATTTATGGTAAATATTGGAGAGTATGTCTTGGTTTAGGGCCTAGTGACCCCTGATTCGGATGATGGGTTGCAGTAAAGTCTAAGAAACTAGGAGACACGAAAATTCCTCACGGTGTAGGTAGAGAACCCAGTAAAATTCATACTTGTTTGGTTATTTTTGGTTGGTTATGAGTCCCACATTCATGCTTGGAATATGGCATGGGGGTGATTGGGTGAAGATATATTTGGCTTAGCCAATATATAGTCGGGTGGAATGTATAAGTCCCATCTTCGGTTGGTTTTTACATTCAATAATGAAGAGCTTATTCCTTTGGTATTTAGTTTATGTATGGATTTTATTGTTGTTGTATCCATTGTATTTCTGTGGCTATTGTGTTTTTTATAAGCATGTATTTGATCAGTGACGATGTATGGCTCTATCCATGTTTTTAATTGTAAATGAACGCACAATGTATCTATGATCAACTATATTGTATTGCAGCTAATGATGTAAGGGAGCAATGCTTCTTATCAATTCTCAAATAAGTATGAAACCCCTATGCTTAAATATGTTGTTTACACCTGTAGTTTCAATGTTTGTGACATGTTTGACAAATTAATGTCATGGATAGGAGGGGTCCAGATGAGTTATTGTTGATGTGATTTCTTCGGTATCATTTTCCTATTGTTATTTATCATCCCTTAAGTTTTGGGCAGTGACCTAGGCTCTGGGCCTGAAAAGGTGGCTCAAACCCCGGAGCCGTAGGCACATAACTAAGCATTTTGGGCCCTAGCCACTAGCATGCAATTTTATGCCTATGACTATAGCCTTGTAGCCCCTGAAATGCAGCGTTATGTCTATGGCTATGGCTCAAAGGGGGTCAATGTTATTGTGACCCAGGGGTAAGAGGCATAAATGGTTGGGTTACCTCTTAAGGGTGTTGTGGTTGCTGTACAAGGTCTATAGGTGGTGCTTTCTGTTGGTTACACTTCCTTAAGGTCACATAGGAGGTTGAATCTAATTATATTAGCCTCTTGCCACATGATTACCCCAGTTGGCCGATTTCTTGGGTAGATGTGGGAAGGGGGTGTTACAGAGTGGTATTAAAGCATAGTTCAACCCTTATATTGGATGGGTCGTGCATTGATCATGCATATATCACTACAAGGAAAAGACCCTCTAGCGGAGGTTATAAAGGAGGTTTTTAGTGTTATAAAATTGGCCAAAATTGTCAAAAAAACATTTTCCACAACAACGTTTTTGGTAACGGAGCTTTTGGCGGAGCTTTTAACGAAATTTCAAAACAACTAAAAAAACTGGGTGGCCAGAGGTTATTACAAATGTTTTTTTCATCGGTGCACTACTAAGTGTGAATGCATCGATGCGTGTCATCTAGAAAATTGGCCCGAGGCGGTCGAAGGTGCATCCACTGGGCCGTAAAGGTCTAAAACCACATCAAGTGCACTATAGGTGATACAACGCACGGGGCCATTCTAATTGGTATTGGGATTTGTGTGGTGCCCATAGGCCGTATTAATGCACCGGTACATAGTCTTATAGAAACGCACCGGTGCACAGTATCAAACAAACACACTGATTGTTGTAATTCGTATTGCTATTTGTGCACTGCCCATAGGTCTTACAAACTCATCGGTGCGTAGTCTCACATAAATGCATCGGTGCGCAGTATCACACAAATGAACCGATATTTATAATTTGTATTGGTATTTGTGCGATGCCCATAGGTTGTAGAAATGCATTGGTGCGCTGTATCATACAAACACATGGGTGTACTATAACTAACACACACTAGTGTTCATTTTGTATTTTTTAGAAACATCAACCTGTGATAGTGCAATTATTGTGATTTTTAAAAATTTATTATTCATCAAAAGTCGACACATCTTATAACAGTATTCATATTAATTAAATTTTTATTAATGCATGTGAAGGTGATGTTTGGATTAATTTTTTATATCATATCATAATTATTGTGATTTTTTAAAATTCATTATTCATCAAAAGATGACACACATCTTATAACAATATTGATATCAATTAAATTTTTATTTGTGCATTTGAATGTGATGTTTGGATTAATTTGTTATATCACATCATCAGATTTCACATCTCTTCATAATAATATTTAATCATCCATAAATTTAATCAGTGGTGTTACATTTCACAGTGACAATGGAGAACACAATAGAATAAATTAAAACATATTTTGTTATATATATATATATATATATATATATATATATATATATATATATATATATATATATATATATAACAGTCTTTGTCATACAAAATGGGACAATTATTGGTATCCCTTTGTCTTTCAATTGGGACACTATGTCCATTACATTAAACAAAATGTATGATTTCACTGACAAATATTTCAAAAAATACAATGCCTTGCTTTGATATCCAAACATAATGATCATCATTCTTTGCTTGAACTGTTGTCACTGCTTGAGCTACTTCCATGACTTGGGTTATTTTTAGGAATGTTTTGTTCACGGTGTTGATTGTTTTCTTCTTCTTCACCTTTCATCTACAAACATAAAAATAAACTATAATGAGTGTATATACATTGGTGAGAATAATAAAAATTGCAAGATTAAATAATATACATCAATGTAAATCGAAAATAAATGACGTACCATAGCAAAAATTGACTCATGAACTATACGCATTCTTTCAAAACCATGTACTATGCCAAATTTCAAGATTTCATCTGTTGGCGCAGTTCCATAGTTTGTTTCCTGCAAGTTTTATACTGCATAACAAATCATATATTTAATATAAAATATTTTTTTGTTCTATTAATTATAGACGGAGCTAAGTAAAACAAGATCGATAGATGCTTACAAATTCCACAATTAATTTCTGATATGCCAAGATATACTCACAACCCATATTTAACATAATGTCAATCAATTCGTCTAATGGCTCTTCTTTGTATGTTAGCACCTGTTTGAAGACATTCAATGATGATTTTTGTAAAACAACTTAAAATATACAAAAATAAAATCTAGTTAAGTTGTTATAACGAAGTAACAATTACTCACAAACTTAGATATCAACCCTTCTCTTCCTTTTCGTCCTATTTTATGTGTTGAATGGGTTCCATTTTCTTTTCTTTTCAGTAAGAAAATACTTGAAAATTAACATTTAATGCTAAATTGTTTGTTTATTGTACCTAATGATCGAAAAATTCAATGATTATAGATTACATTTGAAGCATGTTGTTATTGAGATGGCTCCTCCTACGATGCAATTTTGTCCATTTCTTTGACCATCTCCTTGTACACCTTTTTGGACATTCCTACTTGCATATTTCGATATCAGCTCGTTCATCTTTTGAGATTTTCATAATCTTCCTGAAAATGTAACAGACAATAAACTATTTAATTTTTATATTGATATATGAAAAGTAAATATAAAAAAAGTGATATTTAAATAATTTAGAAAAACATTTAAAGGAATATTACTTTTTCATTCCTTCTTTTTTTGTTGTTGTACGTTTTCTATTAAAAACCGACATGTATCATTGACCAATTCTCCTGAAGCTCTTCCCGTGTGAATCATTGGATTGATTTTTGTATTGTAAGTGGAAAAAATGTCTATACATTCGTTCTACTAGATCCCTCAAACTTTTGTAAAATTCCCCCCCCCCCTTTCATTAACCTCCAACACCACTCTAGATGAGCTAAGGAGAAATTCATTTGCATTTGCATGTTCTATTTTTTTTTCTTTTCTTAGAAAATCATTTATTTTCTGAGTTGTTGGTCCCTGTAGAACAATTAATATATGTGAATTAATAGATTATTTGAAACATGTTATATAATAATTTTAAGTATATTGTTAATGAAAATTAAAAAAAACAATCATATTGGATCGATAGTATTTTTTCATTCACCTGATTCATCCTTTTGCAATTTTTCCATCGAGCTTTTACACCCTTCTAGTCCTAGATCATAAATAATCTTATCGAGCTTCGTCATTTTGTGGCTCTGCATGATACATGATACACATTAAACAATACATATTATTTAAACTTACATATACTTCAAAAATAATTATTTTTGTAAAGAATTTACAATGAACTTGCGCTTTTCTCTTTTCTTGATGTGCTATCGGTATTTTTGTTACTTGATCTCTTTTCAGCCATTTATTTATCAATATGAAACTTGTACCATATCATTCATTAATATATTTTATAAATAAATTATCAACTTTTCAGGTAAAATATATATATATATATATATATATATATATATATATATATCAAGAAACTGGTGCATTTTTAAATGATGTACACACCGACGTCGGTGTGTCGTGTTCTTATAAACGCATCGCCCAAATAGTATAAAACACCTTACGGTGATATATGTCAACAAGGAGCATTGGTGCGTTACATGTTAACCACCGCACCGATTAACATAGACAAAATAATAAAAATCGTCAAGTGTTATTTTTAGTAGCATATGGTGTCGTGGAGGGGGTGGTGTGGCCTATTCTTATAAATGCTCGGAGAAAACAAGGGACCACCGTATGGTGCTCTCTATCAACTAGGAGACCCAGTGTGTTATATGTTACATGGTGTGCTGATAAACACAAAATAAGAATTGTTTTTGCCAAACAATAGGTGAGCGGTGCACTATAATGAAATAGCGCATCAATGCCCTATTTTACATATGGCGCATGGATTAAAAAAATTGTTTTTAATTTTTTTATCAAATAGTATATGCACAGTGCGCTAGGATAAACAAGTGCACCGGTGCGCTAGGTTACGCAGGGCACACCGATTAAAAAAAGTATGTTTTTTAAAAATTCACGCAAGGGACGAAATGGATTGGGACCTAACTATGCAAGTCGTCCCATGGGTTAGATGTCATAGGCCTATATATATAGCAATACAAAACCTATAAATCTAAAATGAACTGCCCTAATTCTGAAATCACATAAAAATGAAGAAGCAATGGCATAAACAAATAGAATGAAGGGTTTAGCGTAACAATGGATTTTTTTTTGTTTTTTGTTTCTGAAAATGAAAAAAAAATTGAAATTTTTTACTTATTCCGTAAAAAGTACTGCAGAAAATGTAAAAAAAACAATAAAATTTAATCACAAGGTCGTTTGAGATTCTATGCTATACGGTTTGAATCACCAAAATTTTGTAATTCTGATTGTCTGAATAGTTATGTTTGAAAGTATTTCGCTACTCCATAGTGTTGTCGTGCTCTCTTGCTCCAGGTATGTCTCGTTCAAATATTCGGCTGAATTTTTTTGCAAAATAGTGAAATAATGAAGAGTGTTTAGTATTTAAAGAATTCTTTTATGAAATTATAGTTTCGAAAATATTTTTCCGACCATTTTTCAATTTACCGCTTTTTCTTTACTGAAAAAAATAAAGTTGCGTTTTTTTTATTTGCGTCTTTTTGTCACCGGTGCATCAATTAATAACACCGCACTAATGCATCAGTTAATAACATGGCACTGGTGTGCAATAACTAAAATAGCACCGATGCGGTTATCTTTATATAAGCACCGATAACAATAAGTCCATTTTGAAGGCACCGAAATTAATTTTAGGTGTGTGCACTAAAATTTATTGTTGATTTTTCTCAAATGCAGCGAGAAAATATGATAGTTATATCGAATGGACAATTATTCAAAATCTAGCTCGTTCCATAATATTTCTCAAAGCCCATCGCGGAGTTCTCCATATCCATCTCAATATGTAATATTTACTTCATATTTTATTTATATTTTCATTATCTAATTGAATTTATGTTTTTTATCCATGTCAATCAGCTTAATAAAATTTATAATATATACCAATTTGCAGGTTCATGTAGATTCAAAATCGAGTTTAGATGCAAAAAATAATCAAACAGCTCCAAAATGTCGGAAGCTCTTATTAGGAGCAGTATACCGCAAGGCACATTTGGTATATGAAAATGGACAACCGCTTCACCCTTCCAATTGTAACAATATTGCATCTTCTAGCAACAATCCTGGGACAATGATGGTAATAATAAGTGTTTGGTATATTAATGTAATTATTTCAACATCAAACAAATTAATCATGTATTTCAATTTTCTTACTAATCACTAGTACATTTGGTCAAAATTATGACACTTTAGTTTTGACACTTTTATTGTAACGTCAGAAATTTCCCCATTTTTTTATCAAATTTTCAAATCCTGCCAACAACCATCGCTATACCGACGTTTAGGGACATCGTCGCTTTTGCGACGTTTATGAATGTCATCCAAAATGCAACCTTCTAAACTATTCATCGGTATTACGACGGTTTTGGGACAAAACGTCAGAAGAGCAACGTCTCTAACGTATCCGTTGGTATTGTAACGGTTTGGAGAAAACGTCGAAAATGTGACGTTTCTAAAATATACGTCGGTCTTGTGACATTTTGCTCCAA
The DNA here is from genome assembly GCA_034641835.2 of Pinus albicaulis. Classification (NCBI taxonomy): domain Eukaryota; kingdom Viridiplantae; phylum Streptophyta; class Pinopsida; order Pinales; family Pinaceae; genus Pinus; species Pinus albicaulis. The sequence goes on along the minus strand of CM076570.1, from coordinate 272,194,451 downwards.
ACCATCGCAATACCGACGTATATTTTAGAAACATCATCAAATCCCATGCCTCACATATGAATCCAAAAAGTCTACAATGGCATGATATTTGATGGTAATTTACACCATCTAATGGTCATTACCCATTGTATCAAATCATACATATGATTCTATAAGGTGAGTGCCTTACAACATAATTAAAATTAAAATGACAAATATTTATTAATATAAATATGAAATTTATGAATAGAAATATAATAAAATATTTAAAACTATATCTTAGAGTGATAAATTATAACTTTTGGGAAAAAATATTACTTATCATTATTACAAGGTAAATCTAAATTTCAATTTATAACCTTTTGTTGCATAATAATTGTTTATGCTTATATAACATTAATTATGATAAATATATTACACCATTGGTTTATATAGATATTGTGATGCTACTATGTACATTTGCTATCTACAGAATGTTATAATAAATATATTACACCATTGGTTTATATAGATATTGTGATGATATTGTCTATGCTATGTCTATTGTGATGATTGGTTGGAGATGGTGAACTCCACCACACCATACCAATGGTCCACAAATCCTTTACATGGAGAGATAATCACCTTAAATAGGCTATTTTTAAATGTTGTAACCTATTAAGGAAGATATAAATGAAACATTCCATCCAAAATTTTCTCTCCCTACAATGACTACTCTTGGCCACATGGGCTCCTCCCAACAATACTTCCCTCCATAGCATAAGATCTAAACCCTTCAAAAATATAGTCAGCCTATTACATGGTCCATCTAATTCATTATTGAGCCAACCTCTATCAACACAATTACAATATTTTACAAAATAACATGGTCTCCATCAAAAGACATTCATACATTAGAAAACCACACCATCTTTCAAAATCCATATAAACTTGTCAACATCACCCTCTTTAACAATCCCTTTATCCTTAAATAACAATAAAAAATCATCAATTTCAATAATAAATTATCTAAAAATATTCAATTAGAATCCCTTTCATTAGTCCACGTTAGTAAATGATTTTTTTTTTCACTTTCAGTGGACAAAATTTATGTGCAAAAGAAAATTTATACTAGCAATTGCACTGAGAGGTGCAAAGGAACACAAATAGGAGGAGTGGGGGGATATGGTAGGCAATAATGAAGAGAAATATAAGGACAATGAAATACACTAGAAAGATTTTCTATATATTTTATAAACAATTTAACAAGAGGTTAAATTTAAAAATAAATTAAACTAAGGTAAATGTCCGAGATCAATGACAATCCTTGCAGGCACAAGGTACATAACAAAGGAAAAAACCTAGAAGCACAAGGTACATAACAATGGATAAAACCTAGAAGCATGAAGAACATGCTTTACCTAGATGATCATCAAACTAGGGCATGAATCCCATGCTCAAAAATAATATTTATCTTTCTTCTTTTTTCCAACACTCCCTCTTAACTAGGGAGGTATTCATAATTGTACACTTGGTACAAGGTTATTCTCAAATTGAAAAGTTCTCATGAGAAGAGTTGAGTGCCCTTTGCACGTTCATGTGGCCCATTTTCCGGTTTCTCCCTTGTGCCTTCGTTCAGTCGTGCGCACCATGTCGCGCCATGTGAGGGCACCCACCCAATCGCGTTTTGTCAAGTCATTTTGTTTGAGGGTGGATGTATAAAATTTGCTAGGTTGTGACTATAGGGGTGCCTTGTGCATGTTCATGTGGCTCATTTGTCGTTTTCCCCCTTATGTCTTCATTCGGTCGGTCGTGCCATGTGAGGGCGCCCGCCCAAATTACGCGTTTGGGTCGGGTCAAGTTGTTTCGTTTGAGGGCGGCCGTATCAAATTTGCTAAGTTGTGACCACACGGGTGCCTTTTGCACATTCGTGTGGCCCATTTTCCAATTTCTCCCTTGTGCCTTCATTTTTTCATGCCCGCCCAAACGCGCCGTGTGAGGGCACCCGCCCAAACGCGTTCAGATCGGGTCGTTTCGTTTGAGGGCAGCCATATCAAATTTTCTAAGTTGTGACCGCAGAGGTGCCTTGTGCACGCTTTTGTGGCTCATTTGTTGTCTGCCCCCTTGTGCCTTCGTTCAGTCGGGCGCGCCGTGTGAGGGCACCCGCCCAAACGCGTTCGGGTCAGGTCAGGTTGTTTTGTTTAAGGGCGGCCATACCAAATTTGCTAAGTTGTGACCGCACGGGTGCCTTTTGCACATTCATGCAGCCTGTTTTATGTTTTCTCCCTTGTGCCTTCATTCGGTCGTGCGTGCCATGTGAGGGCACCCGCCCAAATGCGTTCGGGTTAGGTCGTCTCTTTTGAGGGCGACCGTATCAAAATTTCTAAGTTATGACCGCACAGGTGCCTTTTGCACATTCGTGTGGCCCTTTTTCTGTTTTCTCCCTTGTGCCTTCGTTCGGTCATGCACGCCATGTGAGGGTGCCAACCCAAATGCGTTCGGGTCAGGTCATTTCGTTTGAGGGCAGGCGTTTCAAATTTTCTAAGTTGTGACCGCACAAGTGCATTGTGCAAGTTCTTGCGGCCCGTTTTCCAGTTGCTCCTTAGCTAGTTGTGGCTTCGTTCGGTTGTAGGATAGAGCTGAAAGACTTGGAGCCCTTTTCCTTTCATTAAGCATGGCTATTGCTTGGTTATCTAGGCCAATTCCTAATTAAATAGAAGGGTGGAGGTGTGGAACCAAAACCTCTGGAATCCCTCATGGCTATTGGGTGGAGGAAGATCTCCTTTGGAATCCCAGAATATGTCTGCAGGCTGAATATAGAAGGGTGGAGGTGTGTGAACAAAACCTATGTAATCCCTAATGCCTGGAGATTAAGATAATGTTGCGCTCCTCATTATTTGAAAATATTACATGTTTGGCATGGTTCTTATAAGAGCCACCCAACCAGTAAAATTGAATAGATGTCTTGTTGCTGCATATGCTCATATTGACAGTAAAGAGAGTTTTCAGTTCATGAGCATGTGGTATGGGAACAAAACCTATGTAATCCCTATGTGTGGGGTTAATTAACCCTATGCCTACAATGTTTACTGTTTGCTTATTGGATTGTGTGGGGGTAGATAACTCGTAGCCATATCACATAGGCCCCATTCACTTACGAAGGTTCCCCAAACTCTACCCCCAATTTGGTTGATCTTGCTCAGCATGAAAATTTTGAATTTTCATTGATGATTGACTCTTCCTCTCACTTGAATGCAAAAGGAAGATGAATTTCATCTTTTTCCTCCATCATTTCCACATTCGACGTCTATTAATGTAGCTATTCATCTATGCTCATCTAGAATCACCACAAGTTGTACCTTTTTTTTTACAATGGATTCTTGATGTTTATCTCGATGAGATTTCTCCTCCTCAAAAAACATATCTTGGTTGTAAGCATGGTTTTGGTATGTTGATGTTCAGATGAAAACTACAACTTTTAGCCTTTGATCTGCTAGGGGTTACCTTGATATTAAAGGTGGTGTATTCATACTCCTTCTGAATAACCAATAAAGGGTCAAGGAAATTGACCAATATATTGTCAAGTTTTATCTTTTCCATCTCTGGGGCAAGCTGCTTTTCGGCTAACTCCACTGCTTTTGATCTCAATTTTGACAATTTCTTCCTTCTCTCATATGATACTTGAGCCTTTTCCTTTCTCTTCCCTTCTAATTCTGTAATAGTGTCATAATGATCCCAACCAACTTCTTTGGAAATCCTTCCTAGTAGACAATACTTGTGACCTAGTTGAAGCCTCAACAATTTTAGAACATCTGGAATGACCATTCTCTTCTTCCAGTCATATGGTGGGGGAACCCCTTCAAAAGCTAGCCTAGAAAGTTCTGCAACACCATGCTTGGTTTTGTGTGGAATCATTCCTCTAATTTTCCAGTAGTCAAATCCTTATCTTACTTTATTGTCATTTGCCCATACCTAACTAATGAGAGAACAAGAACACCTATTTCTATAAAAGCACCTATAAATTCTCTTACTTTATTGTCATTTTCCCATAACTAACAAATGAGAACACAAGAACACCTATTTATATAAAAGCACCTATAATACTTTTGTGGGTTTCACTAATATCCCTTTAGTTAATGTGTGCACAGTAGCCTAGATCCTAAAGTGATTCTCGTACAATGATAACCCACTAGGTGTATTTGTTCTTAAGAAATTATGCATGGATAGATGTCCCATTTATGGCCAAGCTCCACCAAAATATTTCCCCCTACCTACCTAGTAACTACATTACATTTATTTCATGACAAGACTAACCTACAACCCACCAAATTTATATCATATCCTTGACGTCAACAACAATTTGTTGTTCAAGATATAGCTAAGTTGGAACAAACTTAGCTCTAGAGCTTAGGATATTTTTTCACCTCTAATGTTTATAAACCAATAGATATAAAATTTCTAAAGCATGTGGGAGCTCTTCAAGTATCACCTTTCCTATATTGACTCCGTCTTAAAAATCATGGAAAATGTCCATAGATGAGTTATCCTTACTAAACCAAAAATTTCATTGAAAATAATCATTCATACCATAACATTACTACTTCCCTTTTAACCACATAAAACTTATTTTTAAGTTACCACAATTCATTTTAAGTTACCACAATTCATCTTTAATATCACATAATTAGATTAAAAAATCAACCAAAATCCCTAGTTTATAAAATAAAAATTCAACAATTTTATATAATTAATAATTTAAATAAATGTCATAGATCTAACCTCATTAATAATTATTTATAATAAAAAATACCACTTATTTACCGAAACCCCTTATTAACCCCAAGAAAAGTCTCAGACATTTTATTTAATGGAATTTGAGTGGCCTTAAAAAACACATGTATTTCATTTCAAAATGTCAAAAAATTCCAAATATCAAAATTTTTAATTTCCCTTGTTCATTTCCCTCCTCAAAATGTCTAAAATTTTCAAATATAAAAAAATTTAATTTCCCTCATTCATTTCCCTCCGGTTGCATGGTTTGTCCAGGGAAGGAGGAAGGATGTGGCCATAATGTCGCCAGTTTTGAGGAAGGATGCAGCCATGCTATTGTAGGTTTGGAGGAAGGATGCGGCCATACTGTCGCAGGTTTGGGGGAAGGATGCGGTAAGTTAAGTTTCTGTGTTTATCCAATAACAATGCAATGCCCTTTAGGTTTCTTTGGTTATTTGTTTTCCCATTTGGTTTTGTTACTTTCTACTTCTGCCCATTTGGTTATGGTGCATTTTATTAGCTATGAGAATTTTTGGTTGGATTTTACAGCAATGGCTACTTGGTTTCTATATGTTTTGGTTTACTGATATGCCCATTTGGTTATTTTATCTATGTTATTCTAAGAAGTTCTTGTTACATCCGCGAAAATGGTTGTTTGGTTTCTCTTTGTTTTAGTTTTCTGATATGCCCATTTCTGAATCCTGAACTCATCAACCCTTTCTGTCAAACTGATAACCCTACATAAAAAAGTGATAACCCTTTATGCCCATGCTGGTCTTCAATCACAAGTACCAAGCTATGCACACCATCCTTATACCTGAGAGAAAAAAACCACGACCCATCACGCAAAACCCTATCTATCACATGCACAACTATGGCACCATCTTATGCAACCCCATGAATAGGATTATTAGATCCAGTGCAGGATGAAGGTCGCGTGTTCAATTTCACTGCAGGGCGAGTGACTCTGCTCGCAAATGTTATAAAAAAATCTCAGGCAAAGCTTTTCAACTGGAGGGGCTCGGGGATGAGCATAATGGAGGTGAGCCACAGAGGTAAGGAGTTCACTTCTGTTATACAAAAGGCTAAATCTGATCTGCGTGAGCTTCTTAACATTCCTGCAAATTATGAGGTCCTTTTCCTTCAGGGTGGGGCTTCAACACAATTTTCTTGTTTTCCGTTAAATTTATGTGGTGTAGAAGATACAACAGATTATATTTTGAGTGGATCATGGGGTGACAAGGCCTTCAAAGAAGGTCAAAGGTTTTGCAAGGCCAATCTGGCTTGGTATGGAAAGGCTACTAAGTATACAAGAATACCCTTTGAGAAGGAAATCCAGTTAAGCTCAAATGAAAAATATTTGCATATTTGTGCCAATGAGACCATTCATGGTGTTGAGTTTAAGGACTACCCTACGCCGAAAGGGGACACTACCTTTCTGGTTGCTGACATGTCGTATAAATTTTTCTCTAAGCCTATGGATATCTCTAAATTTGGGGTCATCTATGCTGGAGCTCAGAAAAACGTCAGGCCAACAGGGGTAGCCATTGCTATAATTAGAAATGATCTTATTGGCAATGCTCAACAGAGCACCCCCCTCATGCTAGATTAAAAAATTCACGCTGAGAACAAGTATTTGTACAACACCCCGCCTTACTTTACAATCTATATGTGTGGCCTGGTGTTTGAGGATCTCCTTGCACTGGGGGCATTGAGCGAAATAGAGAAGAAAAATGTTCAGAAGGCTAAGATTCTCTATGAGGCGATTGATGTGAGCAATGGGTTTTATCAGTGCCCAGTGGATAAATCAGTCAGGTCTCTAATGAATGTGCCATTTACACTCGAAAAATCTGAGCTTGAGAGTGATTTTATCAAACAGGTAGCAAGCGAGGGCATGTTGTAGTTTAAGGGACATCGATCTGTGGGAGGAATGAGGACTTCAATTTATAATGCAATGCCATTGGCAGGTGTGGAGAAACTGGTATCATTTTTGAAGGTCTTCCAGGCTAACCATTAATTGACTCTGACAGAGTTCGTGGTCTCAAATCTGCAAGGCTAGTTAAAGATCTGCTCTTTTATAATTAGTTAATTTGAATGCTTCTTCATGCAATGCATAAATTGAGTGTATCTTCATAGTTAGTTTGAGTTTTACTACTTTAAGTTGAAGAGTTGAGAGTCTGAGAATCTTAAGAAGGTTTTGGGGTGGGAAAATTCCAGTTGATGAATTTAGGAATTGTAGAACTAGTACATCTTCTGAGTCAAAGTATTTGAAGAATTTTCTATGTCTATCTGGTGATAATTTTAGTTAATTGCTTTGTTAATGCTACTCTTCTGGTACTTTTTATATCCTATTTGTGGTTCTTGGTGTAATATTATTTTTCCAGTTTCATCTGGAATCTAGAGCATTGAATATAATAACCATGTAGTTGTACTATTACATGTAGGAAATAAGAATTCATGCTATCTTGTCTGTAATATGATCTATGGAGTGCTTACATCAATTTTTATTACATGTTGAATGCTATATTTCTTCTGGTCAGTGAGGTGTTAGATTACAGAGTTTGAAATTTTTTAGTTTTGTATTTCTAGAAGTGAGTTACTTCTTATAGATTCATTCTATTACACCTTTTTTTTCACGATTTGGTTCTACCATATGCCTGCAAATAGTGTAAAAGAGATCACATCCAATGGATGGTGACTCATGAGTGGGAAAAGTAGCACTTTTGTTGAATCTGAAATATTTTTATCATATGAATAATTGTGGATGGTGGTATGAAATAGTTCAAAACAAATATAGCTACTTGATGGCTTGTTTGATATGGGAATAGTTGGAAGAAAATAACAAGATATTCCTCTTTTTAAAGTGGCAGTCTAGAAGCTCTATTTTAGTTAAAGTGCTTTGCAAACAAGCTTTGCATGGAATGTGAGGATAAATCTCGCAACGAGTGACCATTATGTTAGTTCTGTAGCAACAAAAGGTTGCAGGTATAATAAATAAGAGACTACGCAGGGAGGTTGATTTCAACATGATCCCAAGTTAGAGATGATTCCATGGTTCATATTTCAACTAGGGTTGTTAGTGAACTTAATTGAGAGAATTTATCAGTCTGTTTTAAATGTATTAATAAAAGTCAAAGTAGCTGAAAAAATTATTAAGTGATCCCTGTCTGTCATCAAAATTTCCTAACCTAATCTGGAGTCTTGAAACATGATAAAAATGGTATTCTTAATTACAATGGAAGCTACCAAATCTGAATTACTATTTGCATTCAATTACAAGTAAAGATCCAAGGTTGAACCACTTAGCCCAGATTTTGAACCTTAAATTTATGATATTATGGTCTTTCGTTGGTTGCTCCGAAATTTATTGTATTTACTGTGTCACCTGCAACAATGATCATGCCAGAGATCAAAAGCACACCAAGAAAGCATAATGAGGCATCATGAAAGCACATGGTAAGCCATTTCCATCTATCTCTATTAACACATGTATAGAAATGCGAGGAAGCTACAGGTCACTTACCCATGTCTAATTATCCAACAAGTATAATAATAATTAACACTTAATAGACTCAATTTTAGGAGGCATAATATTAAAAGGTCTACAACAATATGCTATCGAACCCTATTGCACATTTTTTAATCCTCTTAGCCACATTATAATTTATAACAGACCCAGCCTCTAGATGCCCTTCGCAGGATGGGGTCCCAAAATTTTTCCAAACTTTAAGCTTATTCAGGGATCTATTTTAAGCTCATGCATGTTACTTTGATGCGCAGCAGTCTCTTTGATGGCGATATGTACATAGGAGTTCAATTTCAAAGAAGAAGGGAACTAGCCATAATGCTTAGCATTTTTGAAATTTCATGTTTCCAACAACAAGACTTGGGATTCAATCTTATCACTCGAGAATCTAAATTCTCCAATGTCAAAGGCCTTATAGCCATGTAATTCATAATTTCTAGATTTTCAGACTTGGAGCCTATCACTCCAAGATTCACATTTTACAATGACAAGGAATCTAGCCCTTGCTATATTGCTCTAGAAAGATCATTTTCCAGCAATACATAGGATTTGTGCTCTCTCCTTTATCGCTCCAAGAAGATAATTTTCAGTGATACGTGAAATAAGCTCCTTCTTTTATCGCTACAAAAATATTATTTACTAGTGATATATCACTAGCAAAATTGGATTCTCTAGAAATATGAGTCAGGCCTTATTGCACAAGATGTGGATTCCTCAGTGAAACAGAGGAGTTGGGCTTCTTTCTTTATTGCTTGAAGATGTCAATTTCTCAGGGATACAGGGTTTATAATGATCGCAGACTTGGAAGTTGCTTAAGGAAACTTGTGTTAAAGTACAACAAGGGTTGTACCAGCGCTGAAGCCGTCACTTGACTAGTTTGAAATTTGTACCTTCTAAACTCAAATTATGAGCCAACCCTAGACTTTAGTTTGGTGAGTCATGGCACTATCATGCAGGACTTTGCTTTCACATCAAACTTGAGCTAGAAAACCATTTAAATGAATAATGAATGCATGTGAATTGTCCATGGTCATGTATACCCCCATATTCACATCATTGGTAAGGTATACCTCTCTGTAAAAGGGGGAAGGGGGGGTTCATACTAGCTTAAATTCCCCAAATTGACTCATGCCAAGTCTTTTAATGATTGAATGATTACAAAAGCTTCCCTATTAGACATGTAGTTTTTAAATAATATTTTTTTTAATATTTTTTAGTTTCCATCGGAAGAGCGATGTTTGCGTGTTGTCAGAAGAGTGACATTTTTTTTCATCGAAAGAGGGACGTTTGCATTCCGTTGGAAGAGCGACAATTTTTTCCATCGGAAGAGTGACGTTTGTTTTTTCGTCGGAAGAGCGACCTTTTTTTTTTTTCGTCGAAAGAGCGACGTTTTTTTTTTCGTCAGAAGAGTGAAGTTTTATTTTTCGTCAAATGAGCAACGTTTTATTTTTTGTTGGAAAAGCGACATTTTGTTGTTCGTTGGAACAATGACATTTTTTTTTCGTCAGAAGACCGACATTTTGGAATAACGTCGGAAGAGCAACGATGGTCTGGAAACGTCGGAAAAAGTGTCGCTCTTCCGACACTTTATTGAAGTGTCGGAATTGCGACTCTAAGGCTAACCACGTTTTGTCTCGCCTCATAGTGTTGCTCTTCCAACGACTATGTGTCGCAAGAGAGACACTTTGGCCGTCGGAAATTGGGCCAAATGTGCTAGTGAATTGATACCATAGATTTTGTATTAATGATGCTAAAATATATTTTTTGAAATTATTAGGATTCCAGTGATGATGATCAACCTACCTACCATCCTCTGTTGCACCCCATGACAATATCAAATTGAGAGAAGGTTGAATTAAGAGAAAAAATCAGAGAGGAACAATACCAAGAATGGTTGAATCAACCACCAATTCAATTCCCGATACGTCCAGATTCACCAATTAGGAATGACTACAACAATAGTAGTTCTTCACAAGCTAGAAATGGAGGCAATCAAATAGTGGTTAGTATGGATGATTACTTAAGGGATATTACTACCATCGAGACAGTTTTAGATGCATTCCAAAATGATGATCAGTTATGGGATGATGCTCATATCGCTAACAAATTTTTATAAATCCTTAAATTTGCTTCCACCACCCCTCTCTTTGGACCTGGCGGTCAGTCAAAGTCTACTGAGTTGGGACAATGATGTTACTGTACAACTTGAAAGAAAATTTTGGCTTCTTGAATGCATGTTTCTCAGAAATTTTGAGGTAAGTTACCATAGAGTCCTCCTTTATATAGATTTGAGAAATATAATCACACAATGAGCATTACAAAGGGTCAATTTTATGAACTTTAATAGTTATATCGGCATTAATGTACATTTAATATTTTCCATGATCATCAACTATAGGTTATTCAAAGATAAGGTTCTTCCGAGTGATAATGTGTTCCATGGTAGTTGCGAAGAGGCAAAGAAATTGTTGAAAATGTTGGGTGTTGAGTACATATCATATCATGCATGTCCAAATGATTGTATTCTTTATAGAGGAGAATATGCAGATAAAGATATATGTCCAAAATGTGGATATATATACAATTACAATTACAATCATTTCACAATAAATTAAATAGTACAATTACAATTAAAATTTTACAAATATTTTACATACAATTACAATTACAATTTTAGGATTTTACATACCATTAGAACTACAATTACAATTCAAATTACAATTACAAATAAAAATACAATTTTACAAGTTTACAATTTTACATACAATTAAAATTAAAACTTTAATTACAATCAAGACATAATATTTAATAAATATCATGATCATTTAATATTAACTTAAATAAACATCACGATCATGATAACCATCGTACAAACATCATATTCGACTAAAAAACACATTCAAATTCGCTCACATCATCTAATCATCGTGATCATGATCATCTAACAAAACACAAGTAGCATTGTATAGCATCCTCACAACACAAACATCAAATATACATCTCATGTCAAATAAGTGCTATCAAATACACATCTATCTGCAAGCTCCACATTAAATGAACATATCTAACATGACCTAACAATATAAACATCATGATGATCACTAACATGTAAACTAAGTACAACTGCAACATGAACATAAAATACTTGGACCATATATATATATATATATATATATATATATATATATATATATATATATATATATATATATATATATATATATATATATATATATATATATATATATAATGTCAAAAATATACAACTTTAATATAAATTTCAAATATCAGTTGGTGGTACATCATCAATAGTAGTATTAGTCGAGGCCTGCTTAGTCAATGGTGCAGCCTTGATAAGCTCATATACATGTTGATCATCACGTGCCTGCCAATCTGGTACAGGTGCCTCATGCTAATCAAGATCAACTGTCAACTACTCATCATGATGAATCGACATGGTCGATGGTCCAGCCTGCTCATAATCATGAGTATTGCTGGATGTTGCAGGCTACTGACTCGACGTGGCCAATGGTCCAGCCTGCTCTCCATCATCACTGCTGGTCGATGCTGCAGGTTGCTCATTTGGCATGGCACGAGGTGAACGATGATCACTCCCCTGACCGTGATCATTAAATGATGCGTTGTTGCATGCAAACTATCGACGTACTACATCTCGACCATGCCTATAACTTTAAAGATCCCTCATCAACCACGTAACTAAGCTAGTAGCTCCTACAACATGCTGCATCAAGGTGAACATGTCATGCGGCATGCCTCTCCACATCTGTACCAGCCTAGAATCAGCCTGTATATCTCTCATAATGGCAGGCCTGACTCCCACCTCCATAAATAATGCACATAGTTGGTTACCCAAATCCATCCTCAATCTATTGTCAAGCCTATGCCTAGCAAAAGGCGATACCAATGCACCATGAGGACCAGGTCTGTCTGTACCGACCTGATCCTCGGCATCTGCCATATCTTAATTGTCATCAGGATCCACACCTAGATCATTTCATGGCACTAGCATCTCATCACCATCAAATGAACCAATGTCTGCGAAATATATATAAGTACACAACAATAATTAGACAATTTCATTAAATAGTTTAATAAAAGAAATTTAAAGAACATGTTAGAATAAATTTAAATAAAACAATAATATTACCTCTTTCATCCGGAGGCTCATCATCTATGAAGAGGATGTTGGCACACCCTCACCAATCCAAACCAACATACGGAAAGGGGACAATAATGAAGGGATGCTCATCAACACTAGCTACCAACTCGAGTGCATCATACAATATCCTCGATGAAAACTCAAACTCGCCCCTCTTGGGCATCATCTGTCCCCACATATGCATATGTACATGCAGCATCGACCTAAGAGGCTTCCGAACAAAATTAGGCCTTGTCTCTAGAGACCTCTCAAAAAATAAAAAAAATATATCTGAATTAAAATGGAAATTCACCATCCCTTGTGCACGAGCACGACATCTATCTAAAGCTGTATAGAGCTGCCACAAAAAAATGGGAGACCACCTCATAAGTTGTGGCTCCTGTAATAAAGAATCTACATAAAATAGAAGTGTGAAACTAACATGTTTCGTGTTGCTGGTGTTGTGCGAAATGGTCGAAATCAGTAGTGAGAGGCACCTCAACTCTGCTCTACCAAATGAAGCAATACACAACTGACCTCTGGAGACCTGAAAATCTGAAGGAGTCAGTATATCCACGCTAATGTATCTCTGGGAGTACACCAACTGACTCCATGGTGAAAAGCCAACTAGGACCTCTGGGAACGAGGGAAAATACACCCCTCTCCTCGATAGGCTAGTAATGAAATATATGTCCTCCTCAATGGGCGCGTAACATTTGTTAGGACTAACCTGGAAAGCCTATAGGTGGGCATTCCACTTGCGGATAAGATGTCGCAAAAACACACCATGGCCCTTTAGGGATTGTTACACAACATTTTGTCACTGTCCCTACAACCCCCATCCGAAACATTGGTGGACCATTTCTGTGACTTCTATGAAGTGTCATGCCTTGTAAAAAGTGTCATTACATCCCTTGCCACGAGGAGAACATTTCCTTTGTTGAATTTTCCTGGAATGACCATAAAAAACATCTGCTTTTGGGTTGGCATTGGCAGGTAGTTATGGCCTTGCGTTGATAAAGAAAATTAACACTGGGCCCCACGCCCATTGGCGCTCTGTCTCAATGAGCTGCCCACACCGAGATATTTTTGGAACATTTTTTAAATATAGAAGTGAATTTTTGAAGCTAACTACTTCATGAGCGAGTCATCTTGGGTTGTTCGACTGCATAACGATGAGCACCTTCCTTTGGCTTCTTGTTTCCTTCTTTTGGGGCAACCTACCAAAGGATAAGGCCTCCCTTCCACCATTTGAGGGATCCCAACCTCTTCCTCCCCTTCTATAAATACACCTCTCTCACATAGATGTAGCTAGCTGAATAGGAATTGCTGAAACAGTCTAATATAGCTGGTGTGAGATAGAGAAAAGAGAGAGACCCTTGTCGAGAGAGAGCTTAGGCTTTTTCCTCGCCATTTCCAAATTCCCAGAAGAATGCTTGAGACATGTTTTGACTAGACTCGCTGAAGGAGGTGCGACATCAAGGCTCTGGTTGTAATCTCTTTCTTTCACTTAATATATACATGATTTATTTTTTGGTTCCTATCTTGTGTTGATGTGATTTATCTTACGCAATAAGTTTAATCCTCCTTGACTGATTAGCTAGTTATGAATGCAATTATTGTCATGTATGTTGCTTTTGTCCTTTTATATTTGTGAAAGCACCTGAGTACCATTGCTGAAGGATCGCGACATGTCAGGATGAGGATCAGGAGACCTCTGTTGTAGCTATGACAACTGCATTGGATCACAGGTAGAATAATCTATCCCAACTCTTTTCATTGCTTAACTAGGAACTAACACATTAGCATGTCCTCTTGCTAATAGACCCACCCTAGGGCTAGAGGGATCGCCTCTGTTTGCAGAGGGGATTTACCTACACAACAAGTTGGTGACTCCACTTGGGAGTCAGTGATTGTTTGTCGTCTCTTTGTTTGTTGAGAGTTTGAATTTTTGAGTCAACTTTGGTCGTTTGATTATTTTTCTACCTTGCTTGACTTTCCTGACTGTTTTGAATCATCTTGTTTAGTTCCAGAGTGTCAATTTTGACCTATGCTTAGTAGTTTTATCCTTTTCCCATAGTTTTCTACCTTGGCGCAATTTTTCCTTAAATAGTCACGCAGTTGGCTCTTGTTTCTTTTGTCACAGGTGTGCCAACCCCTGTTAGGCACAAAATACAGCCTGACATTCACACTGAATCCTGTAGGATTTGATTTGACCTTATTTCTAAGATTTTTTTCAGTAGTTCTTGGCTTTGGATTGGTTCTTTGCCTTGCAATTGGTCTTTTGAGATTGTTTTGACTTTGTAGTCTCGGTATTCTCGGCTTTTTTTCCATTATCTAATCAGTGAATTTTTGTATCCCTAGGGTTTCTAGGTGTCTTGTGTTGTTGTTTTGGCCTTATGCTCACTGAGCCTTCTAAGTGAAGTTCGAGTCACTTTGATTTTTTGTCATTTTAATTCACTGACTAATTGTGTTAGTATTTCTCAATTCCTTGTATCTTTGGTTTGTTGGATGATCACTTTCATTTTCATTTAACTCTCCATTTCATCACCTCAAGCATAGATCACATTGGTCGTTGGATCATTTTTGAAAGTCTTTTGTTTGCTTGGAAGAGTGCATCCTTGTTTTGAGTATGTTTTATGTTTTTATTGCATTTGATTTATTCATTTTAGATATTTACATTCGTAGTGCTCAAAACTAGTGTTTGATTTTCTTTTTTAGTATAACAGTGCATTTTGTGCTTCATTCATCTAAAAAATAAAAAAAATTGCATTCTTTCATTTGAATCGAAAATGAAAAGTTCTTTTTCATAACTAGCTCTTAGCGAACTAGGATTTGTTTTTCGTTTGGTTGTATTAGATGCATTAGTGAAACTCTTCTTATGTTTTAATTTATATCTACTTTGTTAAAGATTCCTATCCTTATCTTAGTTAGCATTCATCAAATAGAAATGGTGTTCTTTTGCATGTAGTGTGCATTTAGGAATTTGAGATCACATTCGGTAAGGCCTTGAAATCGAAACATTAATTCAAGATCAACCTTAAAATCAATTCAATCAATCTAAGGAAGCATTGAAACTTAACGTACATATTTTAGAGGTATAGGCTAGTGACGTGTTCCGGTGTCGCTAAACCTAGTAGATGTCGTTCGCCATCTGACATTAGAAAACACTAGTACAGACTTGTGCTCCCCGTACCAGTGTGTATCTAAAGGGAGACCCTCGTAGGTTGCAATCCTTTATCCATAGGAAGCCGAGTCTGCTGCTCTCCAACCGTGATACACCGAACACAGCATTCGGGGAGACTACCTACACATACGTCAAGTCCTTAGTCATTTATCTTTCATTTGATCATCAAGGTGTATATGGAAGTTCACGAAAACTTGATACACCCTCTTGCTTAGATTACCTGAGTAGTCATTTTGATCTTTTTGTGACTCTCTAAAAGTGAAAAGATCATCGAGAACTTGTCCTTTCACACTCATTCAATTTGAAAGTGACTAGAGTCATATTTTGACTGTTTCTCGAATATTAAAACATGAAACAACAAAGTTTTATTTCAATGTCATAAAACTAACTGGCTACGATCACATGCCCGTTAAAAATTTTCTTCTTGGCTTCTTTTTGTAGTTCCTTAGTGTTTGATCTTGAAGTCTCAAATAGGCTATCTCATTTTATTTCCTGTGTTGAAATATTGTCACAGTGGTGGAACCACCAGTTTCGTCGTTTTCTTCACTGCCTCCTAGTGGTAGTCATTTTCCTAACGTTTCTTAGGAAACACCTCAGTCCACTAGGTCTGCCAAGTTTTCACAGCCTATTCTCCCAAGTGTATTACCTCTCACTACCTAGTCTCCTCCTGAAGGGTCGATTGATTTCAATTGGCCATCTCAGGTTGTTTGGTCTGGTTTTGGGAGAGAGGAATAATTCCCTCCTCTCACTTTGGGATTGCCATTATTAGCCGCTTCTTTACCTCCTAGTCCTTGTATTCTTTTCGACGATCTTATGACCTCGTCAGATATGGATTCTTTTAGTATTGTTGGAAGTGAAGAGCTCCATATTTCTACAGGGGAATATAAGCTTTTCTTGGAAGAGTTCCTGTATGTATCAAGTCAACCTTCCCCCCAATTGGTGTCTCTTCCACACGGTTATCATACTTTGGGTCAGATCATTTCTGGTGTGGCATCCATGGCATAGTTCAGTACAGTGGCTCCCACTAGAAGCTTGGTTTTTCCTACATTAGGAATTTCGCCCTCGACACCCATCTCGTCGGCCACTGTTACATCTGTCCCGGTCCGATCTACTGTTTGTGTGGCTCTGCACCGGTTGTTAGTATGACTCTGTTGTCAAGGTCTTCTGCTGTTCGCAGGTGTATCTTCATTGATCCCACATTGTATGTTAGACTTGCTGTGATTGGATCGCAACCTCATGCCATGGAAACCCAACCTATGTACACTACAATTATGGTTTCTACTTATACATTCGATGACTATCTTTTGGATATTCATCAACGGTATGCTCCCTCTCCTGATTCTTAGCCGCAGAATTCGACACCTCAGGTTTCTTAGCAGCTGCAAACTGCTAGAAATCCTCCTCATCATTATGATTTCTATGGTAATCCCATATATTTTCCTCCCATTGATCCTAATAAAGTTTTTTATTTTCCTCCGGAAGATCCCTATCAGACCGTTTCTCATCAAGGAACATTATTACAGGGACAATCCTCAGGCCTACAAGGGCAACCCTTACACAGACAACCTTTGGTTCAGTAGGGACAACCCTTTGGTCCTCAGGGACAACCTTACGGTTCGCAAGGACAACCCTTCCAGGGTCAACCTTCGGTCCAATAAGGACAACCCTATGGTCCATCTGGTCAACCTCAGTTCAAATAGGAGCATCTTATGTTCCAGGGGGGGAGACTGTATCCACCACAGGGACAACCTTTTGTGCAACAGTAGCAACCTTAAGTTCTACAAGTCCAAGATTTTGTATAGCAAGGACAACCCTACGGTCCTACTCCGGGTCAACCTGGTTTTTAGGGGGAACCTGGTCCATCTCAACCATCGAGCCAACCTATTCCACAAGGGAAACCCGATGGACCTCAGTATCCAAGCCAACCTGCTTCGCAAGGATAGCCTACCCAACCTCAACAGTCAATTCAACCCGCTCAGCAGTCGGTTCAACCTGTTCAACCTGCTCCGTAGGGACAAACTGCTCAACCTCAAGGCACTACTTACCCTCCTCAAGGTCAATTTCAGGAATTATATAGTGCACCCCAAGGTTTCACTTATTACCCTCAAATTCAATCCCAGATGGTGTATAATCCACCTCAAGGAAATGCTTACATTTAGTAGCAAAATCCATATATTTCTTAGCAAGGACCTCAATGGTATGCTCAGAATCAGTATCCTAGTCCTCAACCCTAGTATGGGCAGAACTATCAGGCTTATAACCCCTATGGACAGAATCATCCGGGAAAAAAAATATGGGGGCAGAATTTCTCTCAACGTGGGTGGAATGCTAACACTGGTATTTATCAATGACGTCCAATGCCTTTTAATCCTCAATTATCGTTTCTCGCTACGTTGGAACTATTTGATGTATCATAGTTGACGAACGATCTGATCCTTCATAACTCTTATTGGCCTCTGATTCCAACCAAAATTCCTGGTGATTGTCCCAAGTCCGGAGAAGACCCCCAAGTGCATGTTATGACATACCATATTTGGTGTTCCTATAACTCTTAGGTTGACGATGTTATGACGATACCATATTTGGTGTTCGTATGTGATTAATTTCACTAGTTTCAATACCACTTCTTCACCCCTGTGAGCATCACCCGATGCAATGAGTGCTAAGCGAACTCTTCAAAAATCATGAAAAATTAGTCAGTTGCGACTACCTCTCATGGAAATGGTCATAGATGAATGACTTAATTAACACTGTTGAATCCCAAAAATGATATCCAATTCAAGATGAATCAGTAAGGAAGACAAGTTGGCATTGCTACCTCATCATGAAGTCCATGACATAATTTTCAAGTTGTAATTTGTACAAGTGCCATCATAATGGTCAATATGTGTCCATGTGCCATGCCACACCATCATTAAGTATGTGTAATCATTGTCAAGTTTTAATTTTTATAAGTGTAATCATGATCTGAATTTATGTAGGAACACAATAAAATATAGAAATAGACATAAACACAGAGCTGCAGTGGAAATAATAATTCATTTCATTAATATCAAATAACAGAAATATGCTTACAAACATAATGGAAATAAAATAGCTAGGGCACTGGTAGCTTATCTCTGAGAAGAGATGTGGTGGCTACATGCCTTTGAATTGTGTTACAATGAGTCTCCAAGGCCTATTTATTGTTGAGAAACAATAGAAAACCCTAAACATCTGAAAACCTAAATGTAGGAGATGAAGCACCAAAACTATGGGCCCCGTTTGAGTAAATTGATGTTTCAACTTCCCAGGGACGTAACTTTGGCATACGATCTTAGTTTGATGCGCACCATACCTCGTTATAAACATATGTCCAAGGAGTACAACTTTTGGTGTGAGAAACATCAATTGATGGACCCATGTTGCTCCCGTTTTTCCCAAAAAACTTCGTTTAGGGCCTCAAAACGGCTCTGAAAGTTTAGGACCCAAAAAACTGCTAAAAATAGTAAGTTGTGCTAAAACTAAAAAAATTGAAAGAACTTATGGTGGTGTTTCAAATGGAATAGGTGGGTGGCCACCAATATCCACCTATATCATTAGTGCCCTAAAATGGCTTTGGGAGTACAGAACCCGAAAACCTGCTAAAAATAATAAGTTGTGCTGAAAGTGAAAAGCTGCAAGAATTGATGGTGCCAATCCAAATGGAATAGGTGGGTGGTCACTGATATCCACCTGGATCATTCCTCCCTCATTAGGAAGAAATGGTCCCCATTGCGTTAAGTTCCTCCATGAGATGAGGAAAACTCTATTGAATTGGGTATTAGACTTGTCGAAGTTGTTAAGGACCTATGGGCGGACATGCTGGATGCGTTCAGTAAATTTGGTTTCCTTATCAACCTCAGACAGTACATGTGTGGATTCTGTATATGTATGCACATGAGGTATGACAACATCAGGCAGCAATGCGTTGAGGGTCAGATCAATGGAGTGCTTATCCTAGTAGTGTAGAGGAACCTTTGTGAGTGAGTGGAAAATGTCCTCGTATTCCTCCATGACTTTTTCCATCTGCTATAGCCGTGTAGGGGAGCCCTGTTTTGAGGTTATGGCCACAATATTATTCTTTCCCTGTCATTGAGTTGTAAGGAAAATAAATTTCCTCGTTTGGGAAACAATCTTACTGCGTTGTTTTGCAGTAGTCAAAGAGATGACAAGAGGCGGTACTACTTCTGGTATCATGTACAAGTTATTTCTCAAAGTAATAATAACAACACGAGGCGTAGACTCGTACACATCATGTCACCTCCATAAGTATGGTTGGTCCAATAATACATCAGCTACATCAAGAGGAGAAACATCACATAATACCTCATCCATGAATGGCTTGATGCTGTACGAAAGGCAGCATTGCTGGTGGACGCGGAGATCTCTCCCTGGGTGAAGCCACCCAATGATATATGACTGCAAGTGTGCTATGTTCTATAGGCTGAGATGCTTCATGACATCTACTGAAATGAGGTTGTTTTGGCTTCCACTATGGACAAGGAATTGCAGTGGAGAACCCTTCACCCACATCTGTGAATGGAAAAGGTGCTCCCCCTCCTCTAGATCCTTGGGATCCTCCCTCTAGAGTTTGGTGGTGGAAAAAATGGCACTAGGATCTGAATCAATGATCTGATTCCCTCGATCATTGCCTTTGTCTGGTTCTAACTTGGGATCAGAATATGCCTCTAATTTGGGTGCCTTTAGCTCGACCACAAATGACTATTTGGCCTGACACTCATTTGTAATGTGAGTGGGGTTGTTATGAAATTCACACCACTTCCTATGTCCTTATTTGGATATGTGTGAGTCATCCCACTTTGGCCTTGCCCCTTGTTTAGCAGTTCGGGGGTGCCTTTCCCTAGCTTGAGATTCACAGATCCAAAGTCTCACTTTTTTTGCTTAAATTTATGCTCAATCTTGGCAACATAGCGATATGCCGTGCCAAGAGATGTAATGTCGAGGAACTCCATTTAATCC
The DNA here is from genome assembly GCA_034641835.2 of Pinus albicaulis. Taxonomy (NCBI): domain Eukaryota; kingdom Viridiplantae; phylum Streptophyta; class Pinopsida; order Pinales; family Pinaceae; genus Pinus; species Pinus albicaulis. Next base: position 272,173,850 of record CM076570.1, on the reverse strand, counting down.
TAATTGAGTATGTATAGACAATTGCGGTACTTGGGCACCAAATGTCTCTCAGAATCTTTAATACCCAACTTTGTGCGTAGGGTATGGAACAAATTCGTCAGTTTGTGCACAACTTGATCGCTTTGTTGCCGCAATGTGGTCCATTGGATGTGCTTGTCCTCATAGCTCCCCACAGGGTAATATTGTTCCTTGATGCCATCTTAGAACAAATTCCAAGTGGGTGCAGTCGAGAACAAAGAGGGTTCCATCCCGTCATTTTTCTCATAGTAGGTTTCCCACCAATCTTTGACATGGGGGGCGGCTTTGAGGAGTGCAAAAATAATATTTTCTCGATCGGAGAAATCATGGACCGAGAAATATTATTCTAGGAAATTCTACCATCTATCTATGACGTCTGCATCTATCTGGCCTTCAAATACAAGAATGTCAATGTTTACTTGTACCTTGAAGGAAGTGGCATCTCCAGAGTGGCTATTTGATGTAGGTGCGTTGTAGGTGGGTAGCCATTGAAGGATTTTAGCAAAGTTATCCATCATCGTGTTCCTTTGCTTCTCGAGGGCCTCCTCGAGCAATATTTTGATAGGATATCCTGCTCCCTCGTCTTTATTTTCTTTTGCAATCAGATTTCGTCAGGGTTTGTGAGGTTGATCTTGCAAGGGTTAAACCAGATGGAGCCCTAACTCGTTATACCATGACTGCGTTGGGGACATGCACAAAAAAATAGAGAAAGAGAAAACTGCTCAGACACCACTAATCTAGATTTATGCAGGAATACAATAAAATATAGAAATATACATTAACATAGAGATGCAGTAGAAATAATATTTCATTTCATTAATATGAAATAACAGAAATATGCTTACAGACATAATGGAAATAAACTAGCTAGGGCGCTAGTAGCTTATCTATGAGAAGAGATGTGGCGACTGCATGCCTATGAAATATGTTAAACTAAGGCTCGAAGGCCTATTTATTGTTGAGAAAAAATAGAAAAACCTAAACATCCGAGAACCTAACCATAGGAGATGAAGCACCAAAACTATGGGCCCTGTTTGGGTAAATTGGTGTTTCAACTTCCCGGGGACGTAACTTTTACATATGACCTCCGTTTGATGTGCACCATACCTCGTTAGAAAGATCTGTATGAGGAGTACAACTTTTGGTGTAAGAAATGTGGGTCTTAGTTTTCCCAAAAAACGTCGTTTAGGGCCTCGAAACGGCTTCGAAAGTTCAGGACCCCAAAAACTACTAAAAATAATAAATTGTGATGAAAATGAAAAACTGAAAGAACTAATTGTGGCATTTCAAATAGAATAGGTGGGTGGCCACCAATATCCACCTATATCATTAGTGCCCCAAAATAGCTCTGTGAGTGCAAAACCCGAAAACCTGTTAAAAATAGTAAGTTGTGTTGAAAGTGAAAAGCTGCAAGAATTGATGGTGCAAGTCCAAATGGAATAGGTGGGTGGCCACCTATATCCACCTAGATTGCATCATAATTTTCAATATGTGTCCATGTGGCATGCCACATCATCATGTGGAATGTAATGATGTATTCTCAAGAAAAAGAAAAAATGTAATGTGAAGAAGTCCAAGATTCATATATGGACTATGAAAAGTCACTTAGTCATATATGGACAAGATTTCTTTAAGAGAAGTCCCAAAGTCATTATAAGTTCAAGAGTTGTTTAGAAGTCCAAAGGAAACATTATAAGTCGAAGATTCATGAGGTTAATTCAAGAGTAATGGGGATATGAAAGGTTACCCCCTTTGTGATAAAGGAAAACTCATAACTTCAACAAAAGGTTTTTTGAGGGTTAGGCTTGGGAGAGCGAATTTTGGCTTATCTACTTGAAATAGGAGAGAAAACTATTCTTTGGAGAAGCAAGAAGTGACTTATTGTTCTACTACTCAAACTAGTGCTTCACAATTTTAACTGTGTACTTGGATATTTCAACTTATATCCAAAATTAAATGAGCGAACACTTTTTCATACATGTATTGGAAATTTTTTAGGTATATTTTTGGGATGTTTACGATATATGTTGTGTTCATATGTACTAAGGAAATCGAACTATTTTTGTGGATTTGGTACTTATCTTGTTGAAGGTGTGTTGTATGTGGCTTAATGAGCATTATGTCTATGTGAACTATTTCAATAGATAACTAACAAATTTATCTTTGCTTATGCGTCCCTCTTAGTTTAGTACTATTACTTCTTTCTAGAGGCTGAATTTTGTCTCCCCCCCCCTTCATGAAAGTCTCCTTTTACACATTACAATCAGTGTTTCACATTGTCGACTTACTTGCATGTTCAAGGATTATGTATATAATCTCTTATTTATTCATTGAAACCAAGAAAAATGTTGCAATTATGGTGGTCAGGTCAATACTTTGGATGGGGCTCCTACTCGAAACGGTGTGAGGTCTAATGGGGAATTCACATCAGGGAGAACCCCTGTGTGTTGGCAGTATCAAGCACCATCAACATTTTGGTGCTAGAAGGAGGGACATATGACATGTTTTACATTTTATGTATTTTTTGAGTATTTTATATGAAATTGCTCGTTCCAAAATCATAAACTCAGAATGCTTTTCTAAGGATCTTGATTTTACCATCCATGCGGAAATCATTCATGAGTTGTCTCAATTTCAGTTTGATGGCTAGATTGGAATAAATTTCCTCGAACACATTTTTCGATTTATGCATTTTTGTCTCTCTAATGGAGTACATTGTAAAGATTCCATGACCAGGTTTTTCACCCTCACATTTGAAGGTAAAGTTAAGAACTAGTGTCACATGATACCTACTGCTTCTAGACATTCACTCGAGAAACTTGTTAAGGAGTTTCATGAACCCTTTGACAGGTATGGTTATCAAGATATATGTGATAAATTTGATTTTCTTATAGTGGAACCTAGTGAATCTACATATGAATTTCTTAATCAGATTCTTCACCTTTGCTATGAATTTTCCGAAGGAATTGTTGATTTTGATTTCATTATGGAAAAAATTTAGAATTTTTTTCTACTCGCTTTCAGATCTTTTGAATTTGAAACCTCAGATGATTCTATATCCCCAACTTTGGCTAACCATGAGACACTTCAATATTTTAAGGAGGAACCTATTATTCCTTTTGTTCCTTGCCCTCCTCCTTTTCCAATACCAATTTGGTGGCCCCTAGGTTATGATTTTAAGGTTGAGAGATATAAAAATCACATTATTGATCTATCCATTCAACCTCCATCCATTTCTTATGCTTCATATGCTATGGGGGATAACGTGGAATAGCTTAGTAATTTCATGGAGCCCAAAGTGAAAGTTTATCCCTCTAGTTTTCAAGATCATATTAGTGCACATAAGTCCAATATTGAGTTTGATCCAGATAAGAACTTGATTGTCTATGGGGACACTTTAAAACCTATACCACCTATGTTTCATGATTCCTTGCTTCATGAGCCACTTGTTTCACTTACTTCACCTCATAATGATTTTCCACCTATTGTTTCAAGCTATAATCAAGAACAACGTGGTAGTATTTCACATGAAGATGAGCAAAGTGTTGAAGATTTCTTATCTTTCCCCCATCTTTGAAGATAAAAATCCTGCCTTTGAGGCTGATCTATGATCTCTAACCTTGATATCTTTTCAAATAATTATAAACCTGGCATCAAAGTTGATAATTTTGATAACCATCATAATGACATCATTGTTTCCATTAAAACGTATGGTGGTGAATATCCAAGCACAATGTGTGATATATTTTTGTAAAAACCATGGTTAAAAATACATGTAATAAAGTTAATAAAAGAAAAATAAGACCAAGTTCATGGGACACGTATTCTAAGATGAATTTTGGGAAAAACATCCTAGCAAGTGTTCATTTGGTTTATTATGGGTAAAGGAAATTGGAAAAAGAAAAGGTAAATGCATTGGAAAAGGAAAAGAGGCATTATTTGACATTTATTTATGAAAATATTGGAAAATAGGAGAAAAGGAAGGCAAAAGGTCATAGGTTGCATGTGAGGAGGAAAATTGAATGAAAATAATAGAAAATGAAGAAAATAAACACCTCAATAATAAAAATGCTTGCGAGGATCACTTAATGGCTTTTGTTAGTGTTAGATTTAGTCAGTTCAATCTTTGGTACTTTGATTCTATTATGTCTCTCTCTCTCTCATACTCTTGGTCACTTAGAGTTTTCTTGGAGCACCCTTGGAGGAGTGTTGAATACTTGGTATTTGGGGCAAGAAGGAAAAACAATATTAGGAAAGTGAAAGAGGATAGTGGGATCACCAGCTAGAACGAGTTTTTCTTCCAGGTAACGAGTTGAATGTATGATTTCCTTGCTAATTTTGGCATGCATGACACATGCATGTGATTTATTGGTTATGATATGTCATTGGCATGGAGGATTTCCTAGATTGATAATGTTTTTTCCTAGCCTTTCCATTTTTTGGATAACCACGGTGTTGTGAGTTTTTTCCCTTTGTTTTCTAGTTGGTGCTCATGTTCGTTATGGTAGTGGGTTTAGTTACTAATTCTTGGAAGCCTTGGTTAGAAAAATGCTCTTGAAGACATATAACAGCTTGGAAGCCTTGGTTGGAAAAACACCATGGAATCCCTTATGGGTTGAGTTACTGGTCCTAGAAGCCCTGGTTTGAAAAATGCTCTAGAGCCAGGAAACAACTATGGGTTTTTGTTGTGGTTACATGTATGATAGATTCTAGTTGATTAGTGTGGTCATATGCAGATGCATCAAATATTCATGCATGTTAGTAACGTGTTGTTGGATGCATTGTGGTCACATACATGAAGATTATGGCCATTGGATTGAAGATCTTGATGTTATATGTATCATGCTAATCTGAATTGGCCTTTGCAGAGGGTTATGGTTATGGTATTCATGTATGATTCGATATACTTATGATATTGTGTCATACTAATCTAGAAGGAACCATGCATATGCGATTGTTATACTTGCACGTTAGTTTTTTATGACTTTATCATGTGATCATATTAGTTAGTTAATATTATGTATATCATTTATTTATTTATTTATGAGTTTATGTTCTTGTGAAGTTATATCGTGCTAATTTGAATTTATTGTGCATAATAAGATAGCCTCCCCTGAGATACATTGATGTATGAGTTTGATTATGTCGTCTCCTTGGTCTATCTAAGCTAGTATGTTTTTAAGTTATTTTATTGCTTCATTAAGTGCATGATATGAGAATATGTCAATAAGATTGCATGAATGAATGATCTTTTTTTAACATGGTTTTGTTGACATAATATGTCGTGACAAAAACTGATATGTACTTGAGTGTAAGTGGGTGCTAGTTGTAGTATTATGACTTATGACTGTTAGTTGATTATGACATTATTGTTAGTCTTGGTAATGGCTAGTTTAAACTTAATAAATATATTGTCTTGAGTTTTCCAATGTGTAACTTACATGTGTCAATAATTTTAGGGAAACATGTTTGGTATTAGTGTGACAAGTTAACAGTTGATTTATTTATATAACTAACAACTGTGTGATGCGACAAAATATAATAAAACTCAATTTAAGTAAGGTAAAAGGTAAAAGAAAGGAATTTTGGGGAGAATTCCTTTGCTTATGTTTAGAGACCAAAACTCCAAAAGAATGAATGCTTTGCATATTTACATGAAGTATTCTTAACCTTGATCTCTTATGATATTATGTGGATATGTGCTATATTCATGAATATGAATTTGATACGTATAACGGTCGGTTTCTAGTTATAGTTGGATACGTCAAGGGAATTGGAGTCCCTTAATAGATGGCATGAATGTGTTCAATTACAAGGCAACATACTTGGGTACATCAAGGTAAAATAACTGGTATATTGTTATATTTAATTATACACTGACACTTGTGTAGTTATGGAAATATGATGCAAGGATTACATGGAAAAAGAGATCGCCATGAAATCTTGAAGAAGGCTCAGGCTGAGATTTCCCTTAGAATATTGGGAACTCATGAGGATTGAGTCATGGTGTTTGTTGAGAGTCTTGTGCTTTAGGTATTTTTTTTAATGCTTTATTTGAAGTCTTGATTGTGTCTAGTGCATGATCAAGCCACTTTGTTTTTGGTGTCATATTTCTATTGGTTTTTCATGATTTTATTCTTATCCACTTGTTGTTATTTCCTTTTTGTTTTGAGGGTCTAGGGAATTGGCTGGGGAAAGAGGAAGTTAATGGAGCTCAGAGGGATCTGCCTCAAAACCCAACAGATAATGTAAGACCTAGATGAAGCATGGTGCATAAGTAAGGGAAGATGAAGGAAAGAGTATGACAACCAATTGGATTGGTTGGGCCCATTGGTGTAAATGGATGGTGGTAGGACAATCATGAGAAAGTTAAATTAAAGGGATTTGAAGCATTACATTCCATAGATATGTTGGGAAATATTGTTCTCGATGTTGTGAATGTGATGCATGGATAAAGGAAGCTTTCTTAACCTTGACCTTGTGATATTTGATAATTGTGTTGCGATCATGAATATGGTAATGTGTGTGTGTGTGTGTGTGTGTGTGTGTGTGTGTGTATGTATGTATGTATGTTGCTATTTGACAGAGTCCTCATGGATCATGATTTCTTTATGCTAATGATTATATATAGGTATGTATGTATGCAGTTGTCTAACAAGGTAATCAGAGATCATGATTTTTTTATGTTGATGTTCATATTCATACATGGATGTATGTATTTCGTTGTCTATCAGGGTCATCAGGAATCATTATTTTGGAGGAATGATTTCTTATGCAAGTGTATAGCATGAAGAGGTTTGTGGTCTTATGAGGAATCAAGTGGAGAGAGTAGCCTTGATAGATATATGAAATTAATATCTTATGGACATGAACTGATATTATGTGATTATATTATATCTATGTTCATTTTATGGAAAATTAATGTTGTAGGATACATCAGCGGATTGAAAGCAGTGTGATATGCGGCATGTTGGAACATGCATGAATAGTGGAAAGACACTAGAACCAAGGTTTCTTGGTAGTGTCAGTGTGTGGTATATCGATGTGCAGTACTACTATTGTGTATATGTTTTACATGTTGTACATTTTATAACTATGATGTTGTGTATATTTAGTGTTGTGTATATATGTTGTTGTGTACATGTTTTTTATCCAATGTTGTGTACATTTTTTTTATGCAATGTTATGTATATATGGTGTTGTGTAGATGTGTTCTATGCAATGCTATATGTAGATAGTGTTGCATGCATGTGGATACACAATCTTATGTACATATGGTGTTGTGCACATGTTGTATATGTAGTGTTGTGTATATATGTTGTTGTGAGCATGTTATATAGGTAGTGTTGTGTACATAAGGAGTTTTGTGCATGTTTCATATGTGGTGATGTGTACATATGATGTGTTGTGCATGTTGTACTTATGGTGCTATGTACATGTGGTGTTGTGTGTATGATTGTACATGTGATGCCATGTGCATGTGGTGCCATGTACATGGGGTACTCTGTGCAGGTGTTCTTGTCGGCATGTCCTGCATGTGGTGTTTTGAAGTGTACATGTCGTGCATATGGTGTTGTCTACATGTGTTTTTGTGTACATGTTCTGCAGGTGGTGTTGTGTACATATTGTGCAATTGGTGCTATGTACATGTGATGTTGTGCACATGTTGTACATGTGGTACTATTGCACATGTGGTATTTTGTGCATGTTGTTTTGTGTACGTGTGGTATGGTGTATGCATATTGCATAGTCATGGTATCATGACATGTGTATTCATTTTGTTTTACTATGTTTATGTATATTTATTGTGTTGTGCACTGGGTGTAGGTGTATGTATTGTTTTGCGTTGTACATCGGATGTAGGTGTATGTATTATGTTGTGTTGTACACCAGGCATAGGGTTATGTGTTGTGTTGTATGTTTTGTGTAGGTGTATTTGTTCCATGTGAGGTGTATGTGCATGCTTTATATGGTGTTGTATGGCATGTGTGGTTGTATGTGCTTGATTCACACTATGTGTATGTGTACATGGTTGAAGAGAAGGCACTGGGTGTTTGGAGGGTGTGGCAACCCATCTAGTGTGTATATGAAAAGGACAAAGGATAAAGGAAGTGAACATAATTACAAGTGGGCCTTGTTGACGAGCCACTGATGAGGTATGATGTGAATTTATTTAAATCTATTCTGAATTTAATAGTTTTATGAAACCAACTCACAAAATACAAGAAAATATATATCAACGACCTAACAATTATCCACTTCGATGGGGAAACCTCCTTTACATTACATAAATGAAAAATTCTTGGATGATACAAATGAAAAATCCTACCTTCTGTATATACGAGTCTAAGGGGTCAAAATATTATCAAAGCCTACATAAAAATAATAATCTAAGGGCACAACAACAATAATATTGGGCTTCTATGGGGCACAATAATAAAAATATGGGGACTACATGGGCACAACAATCACTAGTACAAAATGGCTAATTAGTTACTAAAAAAATGACTAAAATTTGCATATAAATGACTATTTTTCGGTCGGTGACCAATAGTAGCTAATTTACAGTGTATTATAACGCGACCGACTTTTGGTCATTTTTAGCTTAGTCATTAATTGGTTATCTCAATTTTTTTGTCTAGTTGTCTATTTGGTAATTAATTTGGTCATTAATTTAGTCACCCATTTAGCCATTAATTTAGTCATTGATTTAGCATTGATTTGATCATTAATTTAGTCATTGATTTGTTCATTGATTTAATCTTTGATTTGGTCATTAATTGTCACAATTAATGACCAAATATACAACAAAATATATTACTATATGATCACCTGATAAAACCAATTAATGACCAAAGAAATATGACCAAAATGTTGGTCGTGTTATAAGATATTGTAAATTAGCTACTAGTAGTTGTATATATGCAAAATTTAGTCGTCATTTGTAGTCACAAATTTATCATTTGCAGTAGCCATTTATTCATTATATAAATGTCTAATTTAGTATTTTATATTCATTTCATTTACTTTCATTAAAAATCATTATAAATAACTAATGTAGTCATATATTCATTTTATTTATGTTCATCATTAATCAATATAAACTACTAATTTGGTAGTTTTAAATTGATTTTGTGTTACTTATTAATCAACATAAATTAATTTGTATGATTTAAAAAATGGCATACAATGTGCATGTTCATCTAATATGAAAACACAAAGTCACATATTTTAATTACAATGCTAAACAATATCAAGTGCAACTATAAATAATTTCAACCACATAAATTATATTATATGAAATGTTAAAGTATTACAAAATGATTTTCCAACTTAATATTGGTTGCACTACAATTTACACATGAAATGGTGTTTCATCACTTCAAAACATTATCGTTGTGTTTTCAAGGCATTGCAGGTGAATTCAACAACTCTGAAGACTTGACCATCAGTATTTATATGTGTGTCTCATGCGAGATATTGGCTCTAAGAGTATCACCAGACTAATTCTCCTCTCTCTCTTTTTGCATTTGTCGCTCCAATATTATTGCTCCCCTCTTTTTTCAATTCATGCTTCTTACCATCAATACTGAGTTCATTTTCTGAAAACAAAAGAACATACAGTGAGTGTAAAACATGAAAGACAATGAACACTAGAGTATAAACTGAATTAGACTATAAATAGTTTATACGACATACACCTCAACATCAACAATGTCAAAGCCATTTTTCCCCATACAAGTAAGAAACTCGAACAAATTTTCTTCATTGGGGCGATAACTATCACTATAATGTGGCTAGATAACCTGTATAAGCAAAGAAAATAAAATATCACCATATATAGAAAAGAACACTTTAGTAACTTAGTATTCAACTTTAAAGGAAATATTAATAACAATCATGTCAACTAAGTTATACGCTAAAAATCTCGAGTTGTAGATAACTTGTCAAAACAAATAATCTGAGGTGTGATGTTTAATCCTTTTCGTTTTATTCACAACAACATTTCATTTTCTAACGCATGAACTTAGTCAAGTATATAAACATGTACTCAAATAACAACATGAAAGTAACTTTTTTCTGATAGTCATGAAAATATTTTAACACAAAATCGCTGTAAGGACTCCAATCAATATAGTGTAATACTAGTTTCATCTTCAAGCTTTGGTTGTTGTTTAAATGGACATGGTACTAAGTATTTTCAATTTCATATTTAAAAGACAAAACAAAATCAAAATAAACGGCCAAAATACAATCAAACAATAAAGAGAGGATGTCATGGAATGGAAATTGCAATTATAAAAAATTTGTTTACCTGTCCACCGATGTCATGTGTAGCATTCCTAAGATATTTTCTTGCCCAAAATAACCATGAGGTGAAATAATCATAACATTAAAAACCATAGGAATTCCCACTAGAAAAATTTCCAAAGTCGGTGGCTTAGGTGTCTTAGTGATCTCTAACATCAAATGAACCATGTCCAAGACGTGATATGCATCGTCTCCCCATCATTTTTCCAATCACATTTCCTATAAATTAACCACAACAGAGTCAAGTAACAATGAAACAAAGACATTTACATTTGTTTTTAACTTTTATATTTATAAAATTTAAATTTGATTTGTTTCATGAACATATTAATTCATATTTAAAGCCTTCCTGACATATGAGAAAGTATCAATCAAATAGGACATTAGAAAAATCGACGTCAATGAGGTCCTCAAACAATTTATGCAATATCAATATTTTTCTTGTTGTGATATCTTGGGTAGAAAAAATAACATATCTACAATAGAAAAATGGGTATATTACTTATGATCAAACTTTATATATGGTGTATTCTTAAGCATTTTTTAAGATGTTCCTCCGCCTTTACCAAAGTGAATTGTAGTTTGGTTAAACTATGTATCCTTTCATTTAGCATCAATTTCTGCAAGATAAATGTCACACATTATCCTTTCCCATTTCTCAACACGCTACATATGATAAATTGAAAGTTGCATAAAAGCAAGAGCAAACCGTTTTCTAACCAAAAAAAAAAAACAAATAGTGTCTCCAATCAAACTTCATTATAATACTAGAAAATGAAAAGAGAGTGGACCATTTTTGTTGTTTGACTTTGCATATTTTTGTTATGAAAGTGCTCGAGCTTCAAGAACCAACAAATGTGAGGGAAGTCATAAATGTGAAAAAAATTATGTTGACCTAATTTGTAGACTTCTTCAAAATGATGTGAATGATTCCATTTTCGGATGTGGTAAATCTCATAATAAAAAATGGCATGTATTCTAATAAATTACATTGCAATAACTAGCATGGGCCTCCACGGGTTATAGGTCCTCAGTATGTTAATCTTGATGATGAAAGAGAGATGGCAACGATAAGTATAAGTGTTCCTAGTTTGTATGGTGGATATATTCAAACCAAGGTCACCATCTCAATGAAACTAGATTCTGACATGGTAAACCTGGATCTGGTCTTCACCCAATTTCATTCCATCATACTTTTTCAAGATTCAAGAGGACATAATGGCCCTAATAGGGTTGCTTTTGATGTCATAAATAAAGCTTATCCAAATCAAATGGATTTTTTGGCTCCAAGAGATATGGATAGTTTAAATGATGAATATTATATGTTTTTTTCCCAAGATTCAAATGTAGGGATACATTTTGTGGATTTTACTAACAAATAGAATGAGAGAAATAATCCATGAGGAGAATCTATTGATCATTGTGATTAGTGAAATACTCGGAGATAATAAGACTATTTAGGTTCAAATCAAAGATGTTGTTGATTCTTGTAGCTCCTTAGTTGTTGATAGTTTTTAAGATAGGAACTTCAGTTCTTCAAGGGTGGTTTCATTCAGCATAATTGCATCTACCTTGGTCATATCACCCAAAATAAAATCATTATCAAAAAAGAGTAAATATGTCAAGTTTAGGGAAAATCCTATTTGTATAGTTTCCAAGCTTATAATTCTTTTTTACTCTGTTATAACTCTGTTGAGACCACCTACTCTACAATAAAAAATGGTAGAGGAGTCATTAGTCATACCTACCCATGGTCTCTTGTAGACATGATAGAAGAATAGGTTGAGCCATTAATTATAATTGCACATTTAATGAGGAAAGACGATTGATTATCTAGCTAGCCAATTGCACATTGAACCCTATATGGATGAGTAGCCTAAATAAAGCCAGTTTTCTCTATCATATGTGTTGGAAAGACAAACTAACATTGCTTGTAATTTTTTGGTTTCATGTTATAAATTCCTTCTAGGGAAACTCATATTCTGTAATGGATTTGTTTCCCAGGAAGGATGAAAAATTGTTTTAATGACATGGAATCAGCTTAGTGGATTTTGACCCTACATGACCAAGGAAATCAGGACCCTTGGGCGCATCAATGGTAGAAACCTCCAATGAAAATACTACAGTCTCAAACCTAGAAACATCAAAATTATATATAGTTATAATTCATAATCGAAAATGACCATAGACTATAGCAGTCCTTAAATGAATTCAAACTTAAATAAGAAAAAACGTAAAATTTCACATTACCCTTCAGCAAGATGTCCTTGATTTAGAAAGAAAGGCTCAAACTTGCACAAATGTGTAAGTAGATTCCCAATAAGATCAATTTCAACATCTTTCTTGAAAAAATAATCTAATATCAAAAGTGAAACCATAGTTGAATGGGAAAATGTTGCTTTAAGGTAATCTACACAAAAATTTTCCTCCTTCAATTCTCTCACACTGGATGGTATGTCATGCAAAATTAAGAAAAAAATAGGGAAACTTGTCAACTTCTCTAAAAGACATAATGAAAATGCATGGAAGCTTTGTAAAGGAATCCACCTGTAATATTATTTGATTTCCATTTCAACATTTTTCCTAAGTTGAACCTCAATGAGTTGTGAGCTCAAATTTATTTCAGAAGAATGTTCTTACAGTTGAAATTCAAAATTTGTAATTTTCCCTCCTTTGTCACCAGATGAGTATGAATTCTTAAACCCTCTTATGTCATTATCCAAAAAATTTATTTCATGGAAACATGATTTTGAAAATAAAGGCTTTTCTGTAGCATATGTCCTTGTCAAAATGGCATCTCTCATACTCACTGGAATCCGGTCAGAACTGCAACCTGAAATCAGACCTGCACCTGTTTGTATATTACTCAGGATGTGAATGGTGGAATATATGCTAGAGCATTCTTAGCATATGGCAGAGGCTAAGCCCTCCCTCTTATTCCCTTACCAAGACCTCCCTTAGGACCAAGAGTCAAGTGACCATCATCAGAAGCTCTGTGTGTTGAAGGTATTGGCATAGACTGATTTTCAAATTGAGCCCTATCCACAATCCGAGCATCTTGACTGGTGAATCCACGGTCATGTGGTCCCATATGGGGTTGTGGCCCTTTAATCCCACCCATATGTGGAAGTGAACCCGTCTGTGCACTTGCCATGTAAGGTGGCATCGCAGGTCCTCTCACACCATGATCAAGTGGTGTCACAAGTATTCGACCTGAGTGTCCCATATTGGTACCTCGAGAGCGGCGTCCCTATCCATGTAGTTCTTGCACAACATCCCGATGCACTTCATTTATTTTCTCGGGGTCCTCAACTTTCTTCCTCTATTTTCATCCGTTCCTCCTCGGATCAATCAGATCCTTCAACATGAACCTCAACCTTGAGGGAAAACCTTGGCTATTGGACAGTTTTGTCATCCTATCAAGGTAAGCATCAATATGTTCCTTGGCCTTTGAATGGTCAATCATATGACCAATAATGCTCATCAGTTTGCACAAAGCTTCAACATTTTCCTCCTCTGGATGCTTAAATTCACCAGCTAATTTCTTGATGCATGCATGCATAAATATTTCGGTCAACATACTTTCTTTATAAAGCTCACTAATAAACCTTATATTTCCTAGCATTTGTTGTCGTGCTGCAGCCTTCTTCTCCCATCTTTCTTCTGCTGAAAGGATTTTTTCACCATGCTCTTTTGCTTTCTCAGCATATGCCTCTTCTCTTTCACATTTTTCAAATTCTACTTGACATTTGTTCAAAATAACTCACTTGAAAACAACCTTCACATTATCTACATAAAATTATGGTATTCCTGCAGCAAGCTGAAAACTAAAATTTTCATACATTTCACAAAAAGCTAGCACCATCAAGGCTTTGTCAAATATTTGAGATATTATACCATGAAGACATGATGCAAAGCCAATTTTCACTTCTTTCAGTTGTTCAAAAAGTTTCTAAAAGTTTTGGGGCATTAATTTATTAAGGATGAACTTAATTTGTCTTTGTTTCAACTGATCCTCATCAGAAACCTTGCCCACTTCATATCATTTCTCTAATATATGAATTGTGGGAAGAGAAGGCTGTGGAGGAGGAATCAAACCCTTCTGTGAACCAGAAGCACAATGCCACCTATCAACATCATAATTATTTCTCACTAGTCCAACTTGTGGAAGTGGTGCTTGTACATAAGGCCCTCCAGGAAGGATGACATTCATACTCATTTGTGTTGCACAGGTATTTCTTGCAAAGCCAATATTATAACCTTGGCCAATTTGATACATAATAGAGGAACCACTAAGATCCACATCAATCCACATATCACAACCATTAATAAGAGCATCCACCGTCTTGGCCCATATATCATCATCCAAACTCGACATATTGCTCCCATGAAGTTCAAGTAGATAATTCCCACTCAGTTTCTTGTCAAGTCCTCTTGCAGTGCTTGCTAATGCATCGGCCTCCCCTACATTACTTGTAAGTGCTTGGGAATTTCCAAGTAATTCAATAATTTCTAGACAAATTTCAAAATTATTTGGTAGATCTTTGCACTAATCCTTGATTGTCAACAAAAAATCACTGGAGTACTTTCTGTCTCTTGAAAATTAAGTAACTAAAATAGCTACTTCATTCATAGGATTTGAAAGCTCGGCTACATCTTCCCATTCATCCACTTCTTTCAGGACTTGCTTCTTAGGCTCTTTTGAAGAATTCTTACTCTTGACAACACCGGTTATTATTTTGGATGGTTCTGGAAGGTTCACATCTTCCTCCTGTTGGTCAAGGTTGTCATTGATGTCAGTATGACATTAACCGAGATGTCAATATTCTTGAGATGTCTGGTTCAAGATGATGATGTCATCCCATCAATGAAGATGTCAAATCACGAAGAAGTCAAACCATTAATGAAAGAAGCCCTAAGAATTCCTTGATCTAATGTTGCATGCAGTTGATGATCTAGATCTTAACCCTTGATGTTATGTGATGATGTCATACACTTTGATACTTGATGATGACATATTATGATCATGGTTGGAGATCATTTGAGGGTTGGAAATATATTTTGGATTTGTCCTAATAATGCTGCACTATAACATATCACTGCACCATTATGTGATGACATGGGTGATGCAACCAATGCTGGACATTATCATGATGACGTGGATGTCCTACATGTTCCTATGATGATAAAGAAGCCAAATAATGGAGAATAAAAAAAATGGAGAAGCCAAACAAAGAAGACATACTGTCCTAATCATTTTTTGCACTAAATAATTCAAGGGTAGTCACAAAGAAAAAAAAAATTCACCACCTTAGATGCAACCTTTCAAAATGGATCCTATACCATGTTGTAAACTATATTTTTCCCTTTCTAACGAGCCCTTAATTGCCCCAAAACACCAAATAGTTTGAGAGATATTGATTTTTTTAAGTTAAGGAAATTAACTCTCACATTGAGCCAACCTAAGCCGACTTGCGTAGGCTTGACATGTCATCCGAGAGATGTGTCTCTTCGTCAAATGTTAAACAAGTATAAATAGAAATCCATACTCTTCATTTTATCCATTATTTTCAGTCAAGATTTCAGAGAAGAATCACAGAAGGTGAACTAAGGCCAAGGAGGACAGTTAAGGATATATTTGGGCAAATATATTTATACGTTTTTCAAACTTGGACTTGTTGATCTAGAATTGCAATAATATATGTGAAAGCTAAAAACCTTGAGGAAAACAGTCAACCAGAACTAGGATTATCTATGCTACAACAAACTATGGAGAAAAAAAAAATACGCACTTCAGATCGCTGGTTTTGGGCATATATCTGAAATGCCAACAACATTGTGATTATCATATCTGTGTAAGCCACAAGAAGAGCCACACTAGGTCTGTGCAGGCTACAGGAAGGGATGTAGTATAAGCTTGTGTTAGGCTACAATTAAAGGCATGTTCATGCCTGTTTGAGATAATGTTCAAAGGACTGTTTTGAGTCTTATTTAGGAACAAAAAATTTAGATCTGTAGGAAAGCTTCAAAACTGAGTCCTCTAGAAAAAATATAATCTATTATGACAGACTTGTTATGGCATATTTGAGCACATTTCAGGTCTAAGTTTTTTGGAGCAGGTTGCAACATTTTTTGGAGAAGTCCTTAAGCACACACAGTTACATAGTTTTGGGAGCCTTTGTGAAGCATTCTTTGAGATTGGAGAATAATCATTGACCCTTATTGAAGATTTTCCAGGTTTATATAGG
Organism: Pinus albicaulis; assembly: GCA_034641835.2. Taxonomy (NCBI): domain Eukaryota; kingdom Viridiplantae; phylum Streptophyta; class Pinopsida; order Pinales; family Pinaceae; genus Pinus; species Pinus albicaulis. Next base: position 272,157,273 of record CM076570.1, on the reverse strand, counting down.
TCGCTTACAAAGGCAGACATCCTTGTGGTATTGTTGAAGATCTATTGAAAAATTTAAGAAGAAAATTTTGGAGGCATTCTTGGAGACCGGATGTATTGCTAAAGCCCTCATGGAGTAATAGTCCCACGCTCAGGATGGAGAAAATTTCCAAGATATTGCTTCCCTCCAATTACAGAATTAACAAAATTATTGATGCAGCTTTGTCTAGCATTATCACTTGTTGATTTAGATTGTTTATTCTTCACATTTCTAAGTTTTGAATGGCTAGACCACGGTCACCTCCAAAAATTCCCTTCAGGGGTTGTAGAAACTAAAGATAAGGGATAGGATTGTGTCAAAACTCTTTTAGCATCCAAGTACAATGAATTCATAATAGTAGAAAAGATGGTGATCTAACCATCAATTGAAGAAACATTGACGTTGTTGTCATAGAAACTATACTCCCCTAGTGAACCCAACCACATCCTAACTTTAGTTTGGGTGGAGAATGTCAAGTAGTTAAGCCTAGTCATAATCACAACCTAGAAGAAAGAGGTAATCGATTTGACTATCATAGCAAGATACTAGAGCGTATGGTACATGAATGTAACCACTGCCCTGATGAGAAAAGACAATAACCTTTGATCAAGATATCTAAGAAGACAAAAATTTAGGCCTATAATTATTGAAGAGGAAAATGCATCCTATTTCATTGTGTTCACTAAACTTGAAATTTAAATTTGATTTTAGACATACATTAAAATTGAAAGCAAACTTTTTCAACTGTTTATACAAACTCATCATGTCTTAAAGGGATCAACAATGGTCGCTACTTAATGCAACAAAATGAATGATTATATAAGCTTAACATTACAGTTAAATTCAAAGAAAAACATGAACCAAGTGACTTAGATTCTATCTACACAAAAATATTGCAAGCAACAGAGCAATGAAAGAAGTGCATTGCTTCAAGTTTCAACAGACCTTGGATATTCCTCACATGGATCTTTAGGACTATATTATCGAGGACTAGTGGATCTTTGGAGGCCATGTCTTGCTTGGTCAATTGAAGACCCTAACAGACTCTTGAAAGAAAATGAATTTTTACTTTTGAAGACCAACCACACCATTACTCGTTTCTTGTAATGACCCAATTCTTCTTATAAAGATACAAGGAAATTCCATGTTTCCTAGCATATGCTAAATTTATTAAATGATTTGGATGATTTATAGTGTGAGAAAAGGTCCTGAATGCAGAGGAGGAATATCAGTAGGAGGGTAGGAAACAACTTTCTACCACTCTTGCAATCACCCTATAAGACTTAGCACATTATGACATGGGTATCATGCCATGCATTTTTTCTACACTGGAAAATGGAAATTAAACAAACATATGACAAAATCCTGAGCGCAGATGGAGATAATGGACCAGACTATAGTTCTAGTTTTCCTGATAATGAGAGTAATAAGACACTCCTAAATGAAGGGAAATCTTGAAGATCCCTTAAGGTTCAAGATACCAACACTCCTATCTGTGATTTTGAATATGGTAGAAACTTTGGCACACATAATTATGTGCATCTCCAATCAACATTGCCTATTAAATTTGAACAGAACAATGCAAGATCTAATATTTTTTCCTTTGACAGTCATCCTACATATGACATGGACTCTGATGAGTAATAAAAGAATGTTGATCATATCATCAAACTGTTTTGTGAACCATATGAGACAAAGGCATAAAGGTCCATTCCATTTGATGAAGGGATCCTTATTGAAGATGAATAGCCTTGTCATATTGAAAGAACAAACCAATATCTAGGAAAACAAGAGGACTCATGCAAACCCATAGTTTATTAACTACGCAGTGAGAAAAATCATTTCCAGGTTTATCTCTTATTGTTCATAGGTATGGTAATTGATCTTCAAAGGAGTTCCTTCTCCTAACTACAAATTATATTTGGGTAACTTTAATTTCTCATATAAAATAGTTCCCTGTCTGCAACACTGATGTTCATGGCCAACATAAAATTGTTCCTATATTTTATCCAGAAACATTGCAACTTACGAACTTGATGATAACGATGGATCTCTGGCTTGAATATGTCAAGTATTATCTCCCCTCATATTTCCTTGAATAATGTCTGCCACAACATGATGCTATATTTATCAATACCCTACCTGTCCAAGAGTATTCGCATATTGAATATGAGATCCTAAAGCTCGCTAAAACGATCCCAGCAAAATGCCCTAATCTAAGCCTAATTTATTTGAATGTTTCATTCATGAATATGGGGTCACAACAAAATTACTAAGGGAAATACCTGCAACAAATTTATGGATGATTTATCAGCATGCACAGGGTTAAGATATGGAAGGTCATTATTGATAAAAAGCACCCAAATCAAGACTAGAGTGATGAAGTTGATAATTTAGTGAAGACGAGAACGTCTCAAAGCTTAAGCATACCACAAATTCTAGCACTCTAGGGACAAACGAATGAAGCCATCAAACTATTGCTTGCAAGGTTTCAAACATCAAGGTAATATCCTTTAGCTCTAAGACACATAGTGCATAGATTAAAATGGTTACCAAAAATTAGTATCCTTGGGAAAAGAAGATGGTAGGAACTCCAAAGGGTTATAAATCAGCTCAATTAAAAAGAAGATTCAAAAATAGGAAGCCATTCGTGTTTCAGGTTACCTTACATGCTCTAGAAGGGGTCTTATAATTATAATGGGGATAACACAACAGATTCACCCAATTTGAATGAGTTTTTCTATCATACTAGTATGTCACTCAACCCCTTTGATTATTATTTCCAGATAAATAAGCTCAAAGACTCCCCTCACACCTTAGGATGTTATAATTATTAATTCCAAGAAAAATGAAGATAACTCTAATTCATTTCCTAAAAAAATGAATGACAAGGTAGAATGACATACCAAGCCTTAAAAATTGACCCTAGACAAAGTGATGAGTTGGCCTAGAAACACCATATTGTTGACATAACTAAGTCTAGGTCAGTCGAGTCCAATGTTGGAAACTAACAAAATATTTGGTAGTAGTTCCAACATTCCAAGTCAATAGAGCCAAACACTATTCCCAACACTTGGTCATCTCATGCAATCAGTTTCCCAAACCATGCCATTATAACTTAGTCAAGTCAAATTTTTCCTAGTTCATATATATTGAACCCATCAAAAAATCTAGATAGAGAAGATGTGCTTCAACAAAAAACATGAATGTAGAATGTGGAATATACATGGTAAATGTGACCCACGAATAAAATCAACTTACAACTCAAGAACAGGAAGAACCTAGAAAGCTTAAGTCTTCCATTTTCAACATTGACGCTAATTCACTTTTAGACAAGTCCCTCAATCCTGTCACGCAAATTTATGTTATTTTTGACTCTTTAATCAACAATGGTAGTTGTCTCTTAAGATTCTTTTCTAGTGTCAATAAATGTAAAGAAGAGAATAAGAGAATGTGGATCTCAGTCATTTTGCTTCATTCTTCCAACAACAAATAATAATTGCAGAGAATGTTGCCACTGTTGTAATACTCGGCAAGGGGATTGTCATACAGATATTAAGGAACTAAAATTGAAAAATGTCTATTAAGGATACTTTGATAAATTTTCAACAAAAATAAATAGTCATAAGGCATTGCTTCAAGTTGCAACATACCTTGGATATTCCTCACATGGAACTTTAGGACTATATTATCAAGCAGGAGTGGATCTTTGGAGGCCATGTCTTGCTTGGTCAATTCAAGCCCCAAACAGACTCTTGAAAGAAAATTAATTTTAACTTTTGAATACCAACCACACCATTACTCGGTTCTTATAATCACCCAATTATTCTTATAAAGATACAAGGTAATTCCATATTTCCTAGCATATGCTAAATTTATTGAATGATCAAGAAATGTTTGACTTATGAAATCTAAAATTCCAATAATAATGGATCAGTCTACCTGGATTTTAGGAAATGGTAAAATATTAATATTTGGAAGAATAAAATCATGGGTCAGCAGCTGCTTGTCTCTCAAGGATCTCACTCCTTTAAATATATGATTGGACAGCAAGGAGAAAATTCCCTCTTTGACATTTCTTCATGGGATAGAGATTTAGGATTATTGAGAGGGTTGGATTTTCGAGCTCCACCTTCACACTTGTTCCATTTGGTGGCCTCAATGGAAAAAAAATTCCATGTATTTTCCTTTAATAACCTAGAGTAATAAGACTGTAGCAGGTGGGGTTTATCTGAGTATCCAGTTAAGCAGAGCTATGCCCAACAAATTTCTTGTTTTTCACTTGCCCAGAAAGCCTCAATTTGGAGCAAAATATGGCATTCATATGCCTTGCCAAAGATTAATATTTTCTATTGGACCCTATCTTATGACAACATATTAACCTTAGAAAATATGAAAAGGAGAGGGATCCAGGGTCTCTCCTAGTGTGCTCTTTGCCTTTAGTTTGGAATCTTCTCATTGCCTATTTTTGGATTTCCATTTCACTATGGCAGCTTGGTTAGTGGTGGTAAATGGCCTTGAGAGTCCGTTCAAGTTGTCAAATTCACTGAACAAACTATTTTGGACGTGTCATAGTCATTACATACGGTCCTTTGATTGCAAGGCTCTTTTGAAAGGGTCTAGTTTGCATTGTCTAAATTCGTATGTTGGAAATATGGCTGGAAAAAAATCATGCCATCTTCCAAATAGATAATGAGTGAAATGGAGATGGTGCAATTAAAGCTAAAGCACTAATATCTAAACATATTAATTCAAAAGGGGTTAAATTCATTCCAGATCAATATCTAGACAAGTAAGAACTTCAATTGCTAGATCAATTTAATTTTAAATATTCTTGTTCTTCTTCCCGACCCAGGGACCCAAGTATGTATGTCCACAATCATGTTGGAAACTTCATATAAATCCACAAGAATTTCATCAGTGGAGTTAGACTAAAAAATCCTTCATTTTTTTTTTTTGATGGTGCCTTGAAACGAAACCCTAAACTGACAGGAGTCGATGGGGTGCTCATTAGTCTAAGAGGGAAGATAGCATGTCCCTATGGTGTTGCAAATATCGACATTGGGATATATGAAACTCAGTCCTCCTCAAGACAGGAGAATTCCTTGTTTTGTGTAATAGTTCTCACAATTAATATACAAATTAATTATATCAAAGCTAATCATCTCAATATACTTGACAGCCTTCTTGTGTGTAAAAGAAATCTGATCCTAGTTGAACCTTCAATTCATTTACTAGTAATACACAATATTATTACACCAAATTCTACAACATACCTTATCTAGAATATGGTAGACAAAATATAGAATAATGATGCATACAACCCTTGATTACAACATTGGTGTTTATAACGAGGCATTTCAGCTCAAAAATCTCCTTTTCCACCCTCAACTAAACTCTTTTCACATGTAGATGTCGTTACTGGCAGCCTGAGAGAAGGGAATTTTGACCAAACTAGGTTACATAGTGTTCTAGGTAATTGCCCTGAAACCAATACCATTGAAACGTCATTAGAGAGCACATATATAGAGCAACAAAATGATATCCATGGACCATAAAAATAATATATTAATTAATATATTTTACGCACATGCTAAGAGTCCTTCACAACATCTAAGAAAGCATTGCTGCTTTCTACGGTAAATATCTACTAGATAATTAAAACATTGAATAAGAGTACAAGAGAAATGAAAAGTAATATGCATAACTAAAACAAAAAGGCCATAACCCTAGAGTAGCAAACCTTTGGAAGTTGTTACACAACATTCTACAAAAATCACTGAATGTCCTTTCTCAAGACTTGATACACATTGAGAAACAGTCCAAATCAATCAATACCATTAAAATGTCACTAGAGAGAACATATACAAGACAACAAATGATAGCCATGTCCCATAATAGGTAGTTTTGATGTATAAAATCAGGCAGAAACATAATCTGGTGAAAGGCATAGGTCTGAAGTAATATGGATGACAAAGGAAATTAACATCTTTAAAGCACGTGCTCAGATTACTATGCAATTTCTGGGCAAGCCTCGCTGCACTCTACATCAATTGTCTCCCAAATGACATGAACATGGAATAAGAGTCCCACAAGATTAATAAAAGTGAAATGCATGACCGAACAAGAGTATACCCTTAAAAAGAAAACCTTCAAGCAATCCACAACACTCTACAAACATTGTTGACTGTCCTACCTTGGTAATTTATATGGATTCATTAACAACCCAAATCAATGGCTTGAAATGGATAAAATGACCAAACAAAGAAGTAAGTCCTAAAATCATAGGTCTTTAGAATCTTCTTGTATGAAAACAATGTGGCACCTCCACACTAAAACACACATTTAGGAAAATCCCAAAGAAACAACAAAAAAATAGTGTGGGGGTGATGAAATGAAAAAAATATTAATGGACTTGCAATTTCTCTACAAAATTTTTCAGATTTCAAATTTATGGAAGTTTTTTGCCTTCAGTGCTGAAGCAAAATGATAAAGCACATTTCACTAATTGTAGATTAGTAAATTATAACAGTATCCAACTTGCATAATTATCTATACCATCTACAAAATGAGAAGCATATGATATTGCCAAATTGCCGATAGAAACTTATCCATATTGAAAATGAAAAGTTCAATCATCCCACCCAAAAAATAAATGAACTAATGTTGTAAAGATGAACAAATCATCATTGCGCATCAAGAATTCACCAAAGTAGAAACCTACAATATGAGTAACTCTAACCTATGACCAAACCCATGGAAAATCAAATTAAAGTTGACCCTAGATGGATTCAGAGATTCACTAAATCCATGGTTGAAGGAATCATGCTAGTGAATTCAACCTAAAAAAGTATCTCAAAGTTCATGCACACAGTTTGGCATGTATCAAAATCACAATCGAGAACTGTGTTATGGACGTGCTTAAACTCAATATTTTGAGCACTACACAGTGCAACCTGCTTGCACTATTCAAAATTTAGGTTGCATTTTAATTTTTTGCACTACTTTAGCACGGGCCTTTCATATCAGTTAGACCCATTTCAATTCACAATGGGCAGACTGAAGTGGAAGAGAAGCTCATCTAATGGTTAGACATGGAAACCCAAAAATCATTAAGGATCGCCATTTTCTTCTCTGTTTCTTCATCAAAACCTGTACAATAATTTTCTATTGGATATGAACAGAAGGGACATGAAATACTTCACCTTCCCTTTGGCTATATTATTTATAACACAATTTATAATAGTAAAAGGGTTAATTTGGATTCATATAGTTAGTAGGCTATGGGATATCTAGTGTTGATGTAAAGCTTCATGTTGTTCATATAATGTTGTAAAAGCTTATTATTTAAATGAGAATTACTAGTTGAGCCACTACGCGATTTATCATGTCATTTCTTGAAATCATTCTATTTGTTTGTAGTTCTTAAGTAATTTGTGCACTGTTTTTTAGGGACTATTTATACAATATTTATTCATTGTAGTTATTGTGGATGTGCATCTTTTGGTAGCATGCAATTGGAATCAATTTGGTATCAGAGAATTGTTTTGCAAGAACTCGCTAAATATGATACATATTTATGGAAAAGACTCATTCTCAAATAATGAAGTAAATGGAGGTAGAAATGCAGTCCCATTGAACTAATCAAGAGTCAAAGCCAATGTTTCCCAATATGGATATGAAGATTGAGTCCATGGATTGAAAGATAAGTAATATCGCCCATTTTCTGCAGAATTTAACATCACGTGTTGAAACTCTACAAGCTTCTATCCACTAGAAACCATTTAGAAGTAATTTCAAACTCAAAATGAAGTAGTATTGGAGGAGGCTCACTAATGAATCTGGGTTCCTCTCTCAAAGTGGGAATGAATGTGCAAATTTCATCCCACGATGATCAGATGGACTTCCTGCAATTGGAAAATTGGATGTGTTAGTTGGATTCCTTTTATGAAGTAAAGTAATTCATGTGTGAGGCTTTAAAGTTTCCTTTACAAAGTTAGTCATGCAATGTGCACAAAGAAGCTTTGATATGTGAGAATTTACATGATAATAGAGTGACCCTCAATGCCGCATAAACCATGACATGGAATAAATTGAACATCACACTACCAAGAATAAATTAATCCTGTTGATTATCATATGGCGCAACACTAATAGAGGCGATGCAGGTCTAACCCAATAGTAAATTCGAACTTCTAGAAGTCCAACCACTATAAAATTTAGCAAAATGTGATGGAACAGAAAGAAAAACTTGCAACCAAGGTCATTGGTGGACTAATTGCACCAATTTAGACAGAGTTTGAGATGCTCGACATTTGCACTGTTGCATATGCCTGTCAAAAATATAGGTTAGAAGAGGCTACAAACAATTGGAGGAAGATTAATAATGTTGTTGCCACTAATACCAATTAAGGAATGATGACCATTTCAAAAGATGGTATGACCATCAAGCCATTCAATAAAATTTTGTAGCAGAATACCAACACAACATTAAGGAAGACAAATTTTCCCTTTTATCACTATCGATAAGTGTAATGGACATTCCAAAGATCGATGTTGGACACTACATTATAGAGAAGCATCAAATTTCTATCATGATAGAGTAAGGAGTGAAATAGATATCAATATCTAATAGTGTGATGGATTGCATCTCTTTCATGGGAATTGTACATCCTAGTTACACAAAGAGTTGGAAACTATTCTCCATTAATATCCTATTCAGGAAGGATCTTGTGACTTAAGTGTTTGAAACTGGAAACCAATGAGACATCATCTCAAAAGCAATGATAAAGAAGCATAATTTACATCCAATCATGCATACTTAACCCTATCCCTTTTTTTTGCTTAGCAAGAACAAGTACTTGCTGAATGTGCATGTAAAAGTGGATGAAGTTCCCCATATCAATAGATAATGTAGATGAAGTGGAGTTTAATGTTGTTTCATTCGATGTCTGTGATATGATATTCAACTATTCATATCTCTGGGATTGAGATAGTCTATCGTCAATGTTTAAATAAAGCCTAGTAAAAAAAGGCCAAAAATATTCAATGACCACACAAAAAATATCCAAATCCCTTGGTGTTAATTCAACCACTAAAGTGTAGAGGCTAATAAAAATCTTCAATACAATTTTCTTTAACAGCCTTGTGAGCATAGGATAGTGCCACTCTCCAGTGGTCAACCAACAACAATAGCTGAAGGCCTTGTTGCATGCATATCCAGCATGTATGAGAAGTTAGAAGAACAAAATAAGTTGGAAAAGTTATTGTAGCACTATTTCAAGTTGTTATGGGAACTACACAGGATTCCTCCAAGCCATGTAGTCCAACACATCAATGAGTTGCAACAATTTTTTGTGCTATTGAATGAGTCACTATGCAGGGATTTGTTGTTGGCAAACTAGGAGATCAAGAGGTAGACACGAGACTAAATAAATAATGGCCAAATATGAACCAAATCATTGCTTTGTGTATCTGTTATTTTTTGTTTCCAAAGAAGGCTAACACATGGAAAATGTATTATTCTCTGTTGAATAGAAAAGGCATCAAGAAATGGTATTCATTTTCATGCACCAAGAACCTAATCGATTACATTCATGAAGGTAATTATATTAGTAAGCTTTACCTAATGTTTGGGTACAACTAAATCTATATCAAGCTCAAAGATATATGAAAGAAAAATTTTGAGCCATGACAAGGATTTTTTCAATGGTTGGTGAAGTCGTTCAATATAATTTGTGCCCCTATGACATTCACAAGGATATTGAACAAAGTGCTCACATTGTATCTTAACTATTTTGTGATTGTGTACTTGAATAACATACTAGTTTTTAGTAAAACTTGGGAGTGCCATTTGAAACACTTGGATCAAATATTATCAGTATTGTGAATAGAAAAGGAATTAATCAATACAAAGCAACATACATTCAAGCATACAAAACTAGTGAATATTATATTTTGCAAGAACCAAGATTGATTCAACATTGCTCTAAAAAAGATTTCAGCTATTGCCAACTGACCACTACTAAAGAACATTCAAAACCTACAAAGCTTCATGGAAATGGAAAATTATGCAAAGATATTTCTTGTGTAGTTTTCCGATGTCATGCACCCTCTTAATGCACTAAAATGACCAATTTTATTTTATTTAGGGCAATTCACAGCAAATATTGTTCAAAGAGATCAAGTGTCAAATTGTGACTACTACTATTATTTCCTTACCTCACATTCAACAAGCCCTCGATATCAACATGGATTCTTGGCAAAATTTCATGGGTATGTCATTGATGCAACATGAATACCAGTTGCACACCACTCCAATACTTTTTCAAGCATTCTTAATTACACAATATATGACCAAGAGATGTACACATTGCTTCAAGCAACACATAATTGTAGACATTTTTTTAGTGGAAAATAGATTGTCATTCATAGCAATCACAAGTATCACCAATCCTTTGAACATTGAACAAGATCAAGAATGCACACCACATTAAGTGGTCCAGATATTTTCATTTTAATAAGTGTTGAAAAGGAAGAACAAGTAAACTAGCACATTACCTTCCATGACCACTAGCAATCGGATTGATAGTGTTGATAATAAATTCATAAGAAGTTGTTCCATTCATATAATTTCAAATCCAACAAAATAGAAATTGGGAAAGTATACTCTACTTGCGATCCTAAGTAGACCATGAGAGTCCATTTCAATGGATTTCCTTTAGGTTTGATGACAACTTGTAGGGTCGATGAATATATGATTCTAGTTGTGGATGGATCAATAAAATGAGACATCCTCCCATCTACACTCCCATCTATAAAAGCACACAAAGGGTTTGAACCTTCAACCAAGATCCCAAATAAATAAAAAATCACACACTGAATTGCAAGTAGGTAACATGTACTTGAACCCTGAACCTTGTCAACTCAAAATTAAAAAAAAATTAAAAAAAAAAAAACTCCTCAATCTTCTATGTTTGAAAAGCTCAAAGTACTTATGACCATTTATAACTGAAAATAAAAATCCATTTAATTTTGTTTGTGCAAGAACGTTTGATCCTGAACATATTGTCAAAGAACCAAACTCAAAAGAATGCATGGCAACTTTTATAGAGTTTTTTGAGAGCACACATGTCTATGATGTAGACAAAACTGACTACACCGGGCTTTGTATAATGTTGTAATATAATTTGGTTGCATGCATACCAATTCACCTTGGGCATATCCCTTGGTTGCTCAGATCTCCACAACCACTTCAAAATCGAACTTATTATTTCGTCTCATGAAAATTTCAATATAATTCACATGCCGAAAAAATGCATACACCTGTAAAATCTCTTGTTTAATCAGATTGACCCACAACAACATGTGGAAACTACATCAATTCTAACTAGTTTCCACTGCAGGCTCCAGCATATGACCATCAAGAGCATGCATTGTTGTTAGCAACGAGAGTAGCAATAGCTCATTCTATGATCTTCTTGTTGGGAATTTTTAAGGATTAAAAACAAATGAGCGCAGAACAGAGTGCACATCTAATGGTTGTGGGGCGAGTCCCCATCATAGGATGCACATTCAGGGCAGGGAAGGGCAGGGAAGGTAGATAATCTGCCCTTTAATTTGATTGATTCTTCATATAAAATTCATAACTATTTATACAACCTACTAGATATGATATTTTGTAATGAAGAAAATTACACACGAAATCCTTCTCCAGTGGTCCCGGTTCGAGTAGTACATACCTGAGTAACTTTGGTAGAGGTAATCCATATGAAAACCACAATGCCAATCAGCATTGGCCCTACTCTGTATTTCTGGTATTGCCAATCCACCAGCCTTGCTTTGTATTCCCATTATTTCCAATCCATTATTAAGAGAAGGAATTTCTGCTTGTTGGTCTTGATGGTGATATTCTAAAGAACCCATGCAATGGGATTTAGTTTCACTTTAATAAGTTATATCCTTAAGGCTGTATCTTTTACCATACATTTGACTTCCTTTGAAATAGTTTTTTTTCATAAATATTTTGAGTTGGATCATCAATCACTGTGAAATCAGATCCTTCAGCACCAATGCTTAAAGAACTAAGTAAGCATCCAGACAGATACATACCTGTAACATTAAGCAACAGGCATACCAGCTCTCAAAACATGAGATGTAGCAGCTCTCATCCGGTGGCTCTACTTCTTGGTCTCTCCTCCTTGCGTTGCTCTCTCTTCTCTAGATAAAAACATATATCTCCTTGCTTCTTGATTTTTCTTTTCATAGATTACACAGATTGATGATCAATACTGAACGAGCTTCTGGTTCAACTGGTTCAATGGCTAAAACTGTAGCTTTTTCTTGGGAAACCAGGTCGGTTATGAGTAAACAGATTAAAGGTAAATAAATTGATCTATAACTGGAAGGGATGCAGTGACTCTTTAAGAATACTCTTTTTCGAATCAGGATGGAATACAGGATCAGAACTACTCGCTTACATTAGCTGACAACAATTTTCCCTCCCTTTCTAAGAGATGTATTTAGAACATTGCATACTAAGTAATAACTACTCCTCCAACCCACAAGGCTCTGCCAACTAAGTAACTAATAATTTCAATTAATAGAAAGAAATGGACCTCCCAAATCTCCTACCAAATGTCAACCAAATATCGAAACACCAGTGCTCCCACAATTGTCCACCTTGATTATTTGTGCAATTGTGATAGTAATATTGTGAACACGCCAAATCGGATATTCCCGCGTATGGCCAAACCAAAATTTTGAAGTTAGTACAAATACTCGCAAATGTCATACATCCAAATCTTTACATTTCCATTGCATGAAACTATTACATATTATAAACTAAATATATATTATAAACTATTATATATAGTGTAATAAATTAATGGTACAATGGTATGAGAAGAAGGATTAGTATAAAAGTATAAACTATATATAGTGTAATAAACCAATAATATAATAGTATGAGAAGAAGGATTAGTATACAATTATTATATTTTATAAATTATTATATAGTTTGAGGTGGTCTAATAGTTAAGAGTGTGTGTTTCCTTTCAAGAGGTCTTGTGTTTAAAACCAGAGGGGGTAAAGTATGTATGTCTTCATAGACTTAATAGTCAAATCGCTACTCGAAGGTGGGTCCCTTGTTCCACAAACAAGGTGTCTCATACACCAATTTGGAGTCAATATTTATGTCAATTGACCATGTATAAATCAACATACTTTGAATTTAAATGAATGAAATCATTCTCTATGAATTTAGTGACATAATCAACCACGGTATATAACAATGCCACAAAAAACCCATAACAAATAGTGTGTCTGTAGGTTTTAACCCTGTACAGAAATTATCTGCAAACGAATCTTAAATAATAGAAAATAAACAATAGCAAGAGAATAAAACATAAAACAGATAAACACAGAGATTTTCCCCTGGATCCCAAATCGGGACGACCAGCTTGATTTTTCATTATATTCCTTTTAGTGTTACAACACATATATATACATGCCGAAGCATACATAAACCCTAATCCATTAACCTTGGATTAGAACATAACCATAGTTCCCTTGAATGGATCTACAAAATACCAAGGGCAGAAAACCATCATGCCCCAAAACCATGTGCAAACCCATGCACAAAACCATGGGCAGGTCCACCCACCAGAAAATAAGGACCAAAAAAATTTTCTGGGGTGCTGCCCTGAACCCCAATAGGGGGAGCTACTACCCCCCTGTGACCCCCTTGATGTTGCACCCAGCGCAACATACAGGGGGGCTATCAGCCCCCCTTTTACCCCCCCCCCCCCCCCTGCGCGTTATTAGTCATGGAAAGAATATAACACAAACCCAACATTCTCCCACTTGTTGTTTTCTTTTCGTAGGGGGCCACAGGAGAGCTGAGTCATTAGCCCAGCTTTGCAACACCCATTGTTTCTCTACACCAAGAGAACTTCTGAGTGCTCACAGACTTTGTCAATGCATCTGCAACATTCTTCAAAGTGTCCACCTTTACCAGCAACACCCTTTTAGCCTCAACCATATCTCTAACAAAGTGATATTGAACATCAATGTGCTTTGTCTTTGAATGATAAACAGGGTTCTTAGCCAAGAAAATTGCACTTTGGCTATCACAGTCTATCCTTATAGCTTGCTGTACCAACCCCATACTTGAACACAATCTCTACAACCAAACTGCTTCCTTGCTTGCATGAGTGGCTGCTATGTATTCTGCCTCTGTAGTTGAAAGAACCACTACAGACTGTCTTTTACTCATCCAACTGACTGCACCTCCAAATAGGCTAAACACATACCCACTTGTAGATCTTCTTTGGTCCAGATCTCCAGCCTAGTCTGCATCAACAAAACCACGAATTTCCAACACTCTTTCCAATCCTGGTCTTCCGTGATAGCACAAGCCATAATCACTAGTGCCACACAAATATCTGAAAACCCGCTTCACTGCTATCCAATGCTCCTTCCCTGGGTTTAAAATAAACCTTCTCAATAATCCCACTGAATGTGCAAGGTCTGGTCTAGTATAGACCATTGCATACGTCAAGCTACCCACTGCACTTGCATAAGGAACATGAGACATATCCTCCTATTCTTCTTGTGTCTTGGGACACTGTTTAACAGACAATTTTGTACCTACAAGAATCATAACATTCACCGATTTAATATTCTGCATATTGAACCTCTGCAATATAGTCTCGAAATACTACCTTTGGTTTAACCAGAGCTTCCTCTTTGCCCGATCTCTCTTAATTTCCATGCCCAAAATATAGTTTGCAGCACCGAGATCCTTCATGTCAAATTTGGAGAACTGTTGGGTCTTCAAATCTTGGATAATTTCTTTTTCATTTCCAGTCAACAACATATCATCCACATACAAGAACAAATAAATAACATGGTCATCAATTAATTTAAAATAAACACAGTGATCCTCCTTGCTTCTGGTGAAGCCAAGTCCCCATATATAGGTATCAAATTTCTGATACCACATCCTTGGTGATTGTTTTAACCCATACATAGACTTCTTTAACCTACATACCAGCTCTTTCTTCGCCTTCACCATAAAGCCTTAAGGTTGTTTGATTTAGATATCCTCTTCCAGATCCCCGTGAAGAAATTTTGTCTTCACATCCATCTGTTCTACCTCGAAATTAAATGCAACAGCAACAGATAAAAGTAATCTAATAGAAGTAACTTTGGCAACAGGAGAAAAAATATCACCAAAATCAATTCCCAACACCTAGGAATAACCTTTTGCTACCAACCGAGCTTTGTATTTCTCCACCTTGCCTTCTACATTCATCTTTCTCTTAATCACCCATTTTATCCCAATGGGCTTCCTTCCAGCCGACAACTCCACCAAAACCCAAGCCTCATTTTTATGCAAGGATGCCATTTCATCAACCATGGCCTCCTTCCAGAGTTTTCCATCTTCTGCATCTACTTCCTCCTTGACAGTTCTGGGATCATAATCAATTATAGTTAAAGAAAAATTTGAATAGAAAGTAGATGGACTATACCTTTTTGGTTGTCTTCTTTCCTGAACTAATCTTCCAAACAATGGAGTTTTTGGCTCTTCCTCTTCTAAGTCTTCTTCTGTTGTAGACTCTGATTCATCCTCCTTTAGCTCAAACTCTATCTTCTCCGGTTCCTTTGGTAGGAATTCATGTTTAACAATATCTTTCACCTCTCTAAACACCACATCTCGGCTGTACACAACCTTCCTTGTTTCCGGGTTCCAAATATTGTAACCCTTTAAACCATCCCTGTACCCAATAAAGATGCACCTTTCATATTTATTATCCAACTTGCTCCTTTTCTCCTTTGGAACATGTACATATGCATCACATCCAATTACCCTCAGATGTGAAAGAGAGAGTTTCTTACCAGTCCATACCTCATGTGGAGTCTTATCCTCAAATACTGATGAAGGTGATCTGTTAACCAAGTAACATGCAGTCTCCACTGCCTCTGCCTAGAATTATTGTCCTAACCCGGTACCACTGAGCATGTTTCTTGCCTTTTCCATTAGTGTTCTGTTCATTCTTTCTGCAACTCTGTTTTTCTAAGGGGTGTATGGAGTAGTCTTCTACCGTGTTATACCACACTTCTTATAGAACTCTTCAAATTACTTCTTGCAGAACTCCCCACCTTTATCTGTCCTCAAGACCTTTATATTCTTCTCTGTCTGGTTTTCCACCAGAGCCTTAAATTCTTTAAATTTGTCAAAGAATTCAGATTTCTTCCTCAAGAAATATATCCATGTATTCCTTGAGAAGTCATCTATGAATGAAACATAGTACACAGACTTACCCAGTGATGGAACCGACACAGGCCCAAACACATCGTTGTGCACAAGCTCTAATATCTTGTTCGCCCTCTTAGCACCAAAAGGAAAACTCACCCGATTCTTCTTCCCATATACACAATGTTCACATAAATTGAAATCCAAAGAGCTATTAGACATACCTTCTACCATACCATTTCCATGCAGTATCCGAAGGCCCTTCTCTCCAATATGTCCAAGCCTTTGATGCCATAGCATGGTCTTTTCTCCAGAGACCGCTAGGCTTTCCGCTCCACTTTCAGGAACCACAAAACTATTGCACCCAACAATAACAGTGCTGCCCTGAAGCTTGTACACAGTTCCAATCTGAACTCCCCCCATTAATACCAGTGCTCCTCGAACCACCTTATAGGTATCTTTCTCGAACACTATTTTTACAACTGCATCATCCATCTTGCTTACATAACTCAGATTTATGGCCAATGCAGGAATGTGCAGAACACTAGGAAGTGTTCTAATCCTCCCACCTTTGAGCTTCAGTTTGACTTTTCCACGTCTGACGATTCTAGCCTTCCTATCATCACCTAAGAAGACATCACCGCCATCATATTTCTCATACTCACATAACCACTCGCTATGGGGAGTGAAGTGAAAGGATGCACCCGAATCAATCAACCATGACTCATGATCTACATGTGTATTTGAAGAAGAAGCCAAATACACATCCCCACCTTCATCTGAGGTGGTTTTTGCCTTTGCAGAAGGAGCATCATCGGATCCCTTTCCTTTCTCAGGAGCTTTAGATCTGCACTCCTTTTTGTAGTGCCCTTCCTTTTTGCATTTCCAGCACACTTTTACAAACTTTCCAGGAGATTTAGATATCCCTCTAGATTTAGATCTCCCACTCGAAACCTTATTCTTGTTTTTGTTCTGGGACCTTCCTCATACAAATAAGGCATATCCATTCTGACCCTCCATATTTCTCCGTCTCATTTCCTCCAACAGTAAGGATAAGAAAATGTCATCAAAATTCAAGGTAGTTGTATTGCTACCTATTGCAATAACCAGACTATCCCAAGAATCTGGTAGAGAACACAACAAACTGATGCAATTATCTTCATCCTAGATTTTAATATCAACAGATGACAACTGACTTACCACAGTATTGAAGGCGTTCAAATGCTCTGTCACTGAGTCTCCATCCTTCATCCTTCGGTTATATAGCTTTTTCCACAGGAACAATTTATTCACCAAAGACTTAGATTGGTACAAAGTCCCTAGCTTGTCCCACAAGGTCTTCGTCGTAGCTTCCCCAGATGCATTCAACAATACTGAATCTGAGACACACAACTGTATTGTGCTCTTTGCCTTCTGAACCAGTTTCTTCCAGTCTTCATATGACATTTTCGTTGGTTTAGTACCCGGATCTATCGCGATCCACTGATATTTATCCACCAGCAGATCCTCCATCTTGAGCTTCCACAACTAAAAACTCCGACCATTAAATTTCTCGATCTCTATCTTCCTGTCGCTCGCCATCTTCTTTCACCACAAGAATCGATTTCGCAGATCTCCCACTGAAAAAGGTCTACCTCAGGCCTGAGCAAAAAACTCCTCAGTAGCAAAGGTGTCCCCTTGAAGCCGAAACTGCTCTAAAACCAAATGTAGGTTTTAACCCTGTACAGAAATTATCTACAAACCAATCTTAAAAAATAGAAAATAAACAATAGCAAGAGCATAAAATATAAAACAGACAAACACAGATATTTTCCCTTGGATCCCAAATCGGGACAACCAGCTTGATTTTTCATTATATTCCTTTTAGTGTTACAACACATATATATACATACCAAATCATACATAAACCCCAATCCATTAACCCTGGATTAGAACATAACCATAATTCTCTTGACCGTATCTACAAAATACCAGGGGCCGAAAACCATCATGCCCCAAAACCATGTGCAAACCCATGCACAAAACCATGGGCGGGTCCGCCCACCGGAAAATAAGGACCAAAAAATTTTTCCAGGGTGCTGCTCCGGACCTCGACAGGTGGGCTACCCCCCCTATTAGCCCCCCGCGCGTGATTAGTCGTGGAAAGAATATAACACAAACCCAACAGTGTCCACAATTAAAAATTACTAACATAAATGACTAATTCATATACTTGTTGTACTTGTGATTTGGTCATATTTTATTCTTGGACTATAATAGTCATTTACGTTAATCATTATTAATTTTGTTATTTATTATCTAGCCATATATTTTAATCCTAGAATAAATTAGTCATTTAAGTTAGTCATTTTTAGTTTAGTCACTTATTATCTAGTCGTATATTTTATTCCTAGACTAAATTAGTTGTTTATGTTAGTCATTTTTCATTTAGTCACTTATTATCTAGTCATATATTATATTCCTAGACTAAATTAGTCATTTCAGTTAGTCATTTTTAGGTCGATCACTTAAATTTCTCAAATTTAGTAGTATTTAACTTGAAATAATTGTGGTGACTAACATTTTTAGTCACCTAGTCACTAATTTCATCATTTTTTACTAGTGAATAACAAGAAGGGTGCTACAATAACAATAACAAGAAGGGGATACACTAGTATTTTAGGGAGCTAACATGCCCCTCTCCAAAAAAGTGATATCCTCAATGCTTGAGTAGTTCTTGATGCTTATATATAAAATTATCTTTCTCCCATGTGGAATATTCAGTTGGTAAGTTCTTCCACTTGATGAGATACTCTAAAATTGATCGATTTTGTAGATGTCGAGTTCTTTTTTCCATGACTGGTTCTGGTTCCACTATGATTTTTCCTTCCTTATAAAATTTTTTCAATATTATTTGATCTAGGATTTTCTCACCTATAACCTTCTTTAAGCATGAAACATGGAAAACTGGGTGTAATCGGGAAGATGCAGGAAGTTCCAATTTGTATGCCATAGTAGCAATATTTTGCAACACCTTGTAAGGACCATAGTAATTTGGCGATAATTTAGTATCTTTATTAGCTTTAATGAGGGACATTTTTTTATATGGTTGTAGCAGTAAAAATACCCAATCGCCTACATCAAAACTTCTTTCTCTACGATGTTGATTTTCCTATTGTTTCATTTAATTTTGTGCCACGGTTAGGTTATCCATTAAGAGTTGGAGAATTTGCTGTTGATGCTCGATGTGATATTACACTGCTTGAACCTTAGAATTTTCTCTTAAATATGATGTGATGGACAGTGGATGATATCCATAAAGTGCCATAAATTCGGTGATTTTTTCTGCAGTGTGGAAGGAAGTGTTATACCACCATTCAGCCAGAGGTAACCACTTGACCCATTGTGTTTGTTTAACAGATACAAAGAAACAGATATATATTTGCAAAAAAAATTTCACTATCTCAGTTTTCCCATTAGATGGAGGATGATAAGATGAGCTTTGAGCTAGTTGAGTACCTAGACAAGAAAAAAATTTGTCCAAAAATTTCCAATGAAAATTGGATCTCTTTCACTTACAATAATCTTTGGGTTTCCATGTAGCTTGTCAATTGTTTCCATAAATGCAGTAGCAACTGTATTGGATTTAAATGGATGAGATAATGCATAAAGGTATAAACACTTGGTAAGTCTATCAACTAGCACCATGATGACATCGTTTCCTTCAGACTTGGGTAAACCTATGATAAAATACATTGAAACCTCCTCCCAACATTTCCAACCTGAGTACCTTCTCCAATGAATCATGTTCCCAAAGGTGAACCTCATGTTGGATTTTATCCTTTAAAGTCATTATGAAGACATCAATCATGTGTTCCTCTGGAATATCAGTTACCCTTATATTCAATTTTCGGAAGTCTTGAATGTGCTCCACCATTGAACCCTTTTGTTTGAGATTTATCAATTGGCTAAAGAAGGTGTTTCTCTTTGTATCCTCATAATATGCTATCATTTCCTCTGTAAAAATTGACCAAGTGAATATTTTTTTACGAGAGAAAAGCCATCGATACCATACAAATGTATTTTTTTCTAAATATAAAGTTTCACTGCATACCTTTTGTGTGTTTTTCACATTATGGAGATCAAAATATTGCTCTATCTGTAGTATCTATGTTATGGGATCCTTGCCATCAAACGTCCTCATATCGATGTTTGTAATATGGTTGGTCTTCAATCCAACATTAGAGTTTATGAAATCACGATTAAAATTTATTTTGTTCTCATCATGAGTTTCCTCTACCACCTTTTCGCCATTAGGAATCATTTCTTGTATCAACTTTGTCAAACCTTCCTTCAAAATTTCCATGTTCGCTTTTAGATCATTCTTCATATATTCCATGTTTCCTTTCATTTTTTCGTCGATCTTATCTTCCATGTCATCGATCTTAGCTTCCATGCCATCCATCCTAGCTTCCATTCCATCCATATTAACTTCCATGCTATCTATCTTAGCTTCCATGACATTATTTAAACCATCCATCTTAGCTTCCATGCCTTTATTCAAACCATCCATCTTAGCTTCCATGCCTTTCTTCAAAACTTCCATTTCATTTTTTGTTACTCTTTGTGAGAGAAAAATTTGGTGCACTTGGTCTTGTAATTTTGATATATCATGTTTCACTTCTTCCTCTTCATGAGTCCCAGTAGAGTATTCTGAGGGCTTAATGGGTGTTGAATTATTTTTAGGGGGAATTTTAGTATCCAATACTGATATCTATGCTTCAATATGCCCTTGGAATCACTTCAAACTGATTTTTCAAACAAGACTTATGCAATTTGAAAAACAAATGCACACATTTTTCTTGCATTTGAGGTACTCGATATTGAAACTGATGTATCTCTGTAATTTCGTATCCCCAAGATTTTATCATCAGACCTTTTGTAGCCCTCTGAATCTCATTTCCAATGCCATAGGTGTAGCCTGATTTCGATTCTTCAAGACAAATTTATGCCCAATCTCCCACAATGACATAATTATGGATTAGTTCATTAGAGCGTACTTGTAAGACGTGCAACGTGTCACTGTTTTCTCCTTAGGTTCTGAAATTGATACACATGAAACTATAGTATGTTTACTTTCGGCCCCTTCATTTAGCATTCCAATCTGATGCTCAAAGAGAAATATTTATGATGATTTTCGCAAGGTCACCTCTTTGATATGAAATTCAGGAGCCTACAAAAACCCTAACTTCCACATATCATATCTCCAAAAATATTACGAACCAAGATCTGAAATTTTTATATGAAGTTCCTTAGGATTTCTTTGCAAATGGGTTTTTTTTTTAGCTTCTGCAACTTTGTACAAAAAATTTATAGTGAAAAAGTCACGCTGGTCTCTGTGAAGCAGTGAAACCCTAGAATCCAAATCTTTGATACACGATATGAAACCAACTCCAAATATAGAAGAAAAGAGAGATCAACACCCTATAAATTAGCCACTTTGAGGTGGAAAACACCTTTACATTACACAAATGAACAATTCTTAGATGATACAAATAAGAAAACCTCCTTTCTATATATATATGAGTCCATGGGGCCACAATATAATCCTAGCCGACCTAAAAATAATTATTCAAGGCATAAAAATTACAATAGTGCTCTTTTATGTGGCACAATAATAACAATATGGGGATTACAAGGGTAAAACAATAACAATAAGGGGGCTACACTAACAAAAATAACAGAATACACTAGTAATATAGGGACCTAATAGGCATCTAGTCCAAGGGGTGAACCATGTTCTGATACCACTCTGTAACACCCTCCTCCCACATTTACCCAAGTTAACTTCTCTGCTAGGGTAAACGTGTGACAAGATGCTACTATGATCTGATTCAACCTCCTATGTCACCTTAAGGAAGTGGAACCGATAAAACGCAAACAAACGAATCATACACACAAACAACATAACCTCCAAGAGATGTCCCACCTTTCCAAGTGACCAACCCCTAAGAAAATTCAACAGTTGAAGCTCCTATAGCCCCAGTTGCTCCCTTGCCAATCCCTCCAATTGAGTGTGGGTGCCAGTTTCTGCCATGAGACTGACTGAGTGTGACTATGGCATTTTTCTGCCAAAGTTATGCCAGCGACTACGAGATTTAAGGCTCAATTCCAGGGCTAGGACCTAGTTACTGCCCAGAACTTCATGAAATTTACATAAATTAAATGAAACATAAAGACGCTAATGTCAATGGAAATTATTGAATCGATATTTGGCTATACCCCTATTATCCATGATAGGCATTTCATCAAGCATGTCACACATATGCATTCTACAAGTTTAACAACATATTTGAGCATATAGGTCTCATACTTACGTGAGAATCACTAAGAAGAATTCGTGCATTAACACGTTAGATGCATTATCATATATTGGGTCATATATTCATTGTTCGTTCATTTACAAATCAAAACGTGATGAGAGTCATACATCATCATTGTCATAAGACATGCTCATAACCAACATATAACCAATAGAAATAATAAGGATGAAAAATCTATAGAAATCACATATAAACCAGTACATTTTCACATATAATACTAAGGAGAAGAAAATATTATTGATGAATGAAAAATACAGCCTGATATGGGACTATCACATTCAACCCGACCATAGATTGACTGAGCCAAATCTCTCTTCATCTAATCACCTTGATGCCATATTCCAAGCATGAATGTGGGACTTAAAACTAAAAGAAACAATGAGGGCTTCCTGAGGCTTAACCACCTCATCCTCATCAATAGAACCAACCTTTACCGCAATCATCACCAGATCAGTAGGTCATAAACAAGCATAGATGCCACCAGATCTCTCTACCTAAACTGTGATGAATTTTTCCATCTAAACATCTTCAATTTACCATGTATCTCGCCATTACCAGTCAAGGGACTCCTAGGACTATGAGATCTCCACCCTCTGGGCTTTACCATGTATCCCAACCCAGGATTTATAGACCCAATCATGAGTATCACCACTGAGCTTTAGCGTGTATCCCACTATTCACTTGTCAAGGGATTCCTAGGCTGAATCGAGGTGTTCACATCCAAGCTTTACCTTGTATCCCATCCCGAGATTCATAGGCCTTATGAATAATCATGATACCACTTGACTCAGCTTCGAGTCCATCCAACAATCCATCTCAACCAAAACATGAAAACCCCATCACACCATGGTTATCCAGAAATGACAAGGCAAGGCTGAAGAACTTTGTCACTCCTAGAAAAAACCATGCCAATGACATAAAGAGAACCAAGAACACACATTTATAACCATGCATTCCAAATATAGCAAGGAAATCATATATGAAACTTGATACATGCATGTAAACCCGTTGTAGCTACTTGATCCTACTATTCCTTGCTTTATCTTTGCTTTGTCTTTGCCTTCTTTTCCTTTCTTGAACCAAATTTGAAACTCTGCAAGAAAACTCTAAGTGTCCAAGAATTTCAGAGAGAGAATAGAGAGAAAGCTCCAAAACTAAACTGAACAAAATCCATGAACTGATCCTCATAAGAATTTTTATTAATGTGGCCTTTATTTTCTTCATTTTCCATTACTTTTCCTTCATTTCCTCCTCACATGCAACTTGTGACCATTAACCTTCCTTTTATCAATTTATTTACATAAATAAAATGTCAATTAATGCCACTTTCCTTTTCTAAATCCTTTGCCATCATTTCCTTTTCCAATTTACATAGCCATAATAAACCAAATGAACACTGGCACTAGGATGTTTTTTCCCGGCATTCAACTTGGAAAAAGTATCCCATAATGGTGGTTACTATTTTTCCTTTATAAACTTTATTTACATGGAATTTTCACCAAGGTTGTTACACAACCCTACTCCCAGATCCATTAGGGGAATTTTGAGGTCTAAAATGGGCCTCCTAAGGAAATAATAAAATAATAGCTAAACCAATAAAATAATATTTATGAATTTGAAATTCACTTTTTGCACCAAAATCCATGTAACCATAGTTAAATTCAATTCAAAAGTTGTACCAAAATAAAATTAATAAAAAAAAATTGTATTGATGTGACTATAAATAAGAATGATATTTTCAAGAAAAAGTCATTATCATTGAACAACTAATACATTTGTCCTTTGTACTTAAATAACTTAAAATAAAATATAAATATAAATCTATAAATTCTTAATTATTATATGTTATTAATTAAAATTTATATTATTTAAGTTGTGTAATAACATGTAATTAATATACTATATAAAAATAATATAATATAATAAATGTATCGGGATATGCATTGTTTCTTTCAAGAAATATGAAAGGAAAATAATATATTTTTATTCATAAAGTGTGAAATGACATTTATTATGAGTACTTTACTTTTACTTTAAAAGTACTTAGAGCACTACCATGTTTAACCATGATTTTTTATCCACCATTGAGAATGTGACAAGTAAGTACCTTTAACTCAATCAATGCCACCTCAACCATTAGGGATGATGTCATCCCCTAAAATGTGATGGTTCTCATAAAGTGAATTTTGACTGTACATTTTCCTTAGGAGGCCTATTTTAGACCTCAAAATTCCCCTAATGACCTCATTCATTTATGATGGATCAATATGAATGCATCTGCATGCTCTACATCTGGAATATCATCCCTCCATTTGATAGCCCATTTATTTCACTTCATCTACCTCACCAACCCCACACTGAGACCAACCAATCCGGTCCCTTCCCTCCATACAAAGCCACTTACATTCATCATCATGCATGTCATCCTTTTAATGACGCACTCATCTCCGTGTTTGTACATCCCAAACCACCTTTTCATTAGGAAAGTGTACAAATATTATTTCGGAATAAGGATCCCACCCATCTTTTCATATATCATACCCGAAGATTTCCTTTGTCACCCCTAGATTGGAGCTCATTGATCACCACCCCATCCATTGATCATTAACCAAGAGAGTCAAAATAATCTCACACCTACCCTCGATATCCTATTGACTCCAAGGATCTACCCCCCATAATATTTTTTTATTGTCGCCACTCACAGTACAACTCAAACCTTGGTATTTTTACCATATCCATTTATAGTGTTCTCTTTCATTATCATGCCTTATTCACCCACCATATCATAGTCATCTCTCTCCATCATGATTTCATGATTCAACATATCGGGTGGTTAATTCTTCTTTCCTGTCGACTTCAACACCCATCCTCCAGGATCGAGGAAATACCTTGGGTGCTTCGTTCCATTAAGACATATCCTCAGGTGGAAAAATGGGAATCACTATTTTTCATTGATGTCATCGGTCTCCCTAACATTCGACACCAACATAAGCTTTCATGTCAGAGTGGTATTGTACTTCATGACTATTGAATTTCTCTCATTTATTCAAAGACCGAAACATCACTTAACCCATCATTAAGTGATCCGAACTAGATCATAGACCAAAACAATAGCTCAAAATTCAAAGTGCTCAGAATTTTTCCAAACTTGAGTGACCAGAAAGGTCTCATCATTGCAATTTTGATGCCGCAAATGGTTCAAAAAACCGACATAGTATGAAGAAGTTATCACAGTTTGAAAAGTCCAGTAAACTGCAAAAACTGGAGTTTGACCATGTTTGACTTGGCATTTTGGAAAATTAAAAAGAGAATATTCCTAGAATATTCCTCATAATATTCCCTGGTATATTCGATATGGCCCAATCATTGAAGGCCAATTGGCATCGTTTGATTTGATACTGGGTTGACTTTTGAGTTTTGGACCAATCAAAGGCCATCACGTGGTGGGCCCAGAGGCTGCCACATGGCACAGGAAAGGTCTTGTAAAATTTTGGGACTTCGCCAGGTTTGAACACCCGACCTCTGAGTGCACAGGAAAGGGCCTTTACCAACTCCACTATTGCATGTTACTTAACCTCTTATGCAGCGTGGTCATATTTGAACTTGGTTTAGTTTCCATTTGGGGGTTTGGGTGGCGAGCCCCCACCATATGGCCTTGCACCAAGAACCAAGGGCCTAACCAATAAGCCCCAACCATGATTTTTTAAAACCTCAACTGTTCACATGGCGCGGTTTCAGTTTTAAACTCTGACGTTTTCGGAGTTGTCGCTCCATCGTCTAACTTACAGCGCGGAAATCCGGGACATGTGCCCACACTATTCGCTCGTAGTTATTGTTAACCATTAGACCTGGCGGTCTATTTGCAACGAGTGCACTATTTTTAGAAAAAAATCTATTTTAACTGTAGATGAGTGTAGTCTCTCCAATTTTGGTGCAGCTTTATTAGGGGACACAGGACAAAATTTGTTTTGGTTATATCTAGAGATAGATTTGCCCAATTTTGGAGTGCCAATAGTCAATTTTGACTATCTAAAAAATTCTAGACTCAATGGAATAGGTTGCAGATCCATTAGAGAGCTTCTAAGCAGGTGTTTTCATCAGTGAAGTTCAAGGGGCCACGAGGGCCACTAGGGGGCAGCAACAGTTTGAGGCCTAGCCAAGGGAGCTAGAGCCCTTATCCAAAGATCCAATAGTCAAATTTGGATATTTGAGATGTTATCAATCTAATGAGATGGTTTTAAGAGTACAAAGAGAACTTTTAAAGGCTGCGAAGCTTCAGTAAAGTTCTAGGGGCCATTAGTACTAGCTTTTGCTAGCAACAGTTCAAGGCCTAGCTAGAGCAGCTAGAGACCATATGCAGCAAACCAATAGTAATTCTTGATTGTAAAAAAAATTATGAATCCATTGAAGGAGGTTGAAGAAGCTTAGGAGCACTTATATAGGTCAATAACCCAACAAAGAACTTTTTAGTGACCCAAGTGCCATGGGGTGCCGACAGGTGTTGGAGGTGAAACCAGAGCATCCGAAGGCCATTTTTTACGAAAAATAGTCTATCCTCACTAATTTTTTCATTATGAATACAATGAATGGGTTCTTAGATCCATTTGATGACTTCTAGAGCTTTAGAAGCTGAAAGGAAGTTTTGGGAAGCCATGGGAAAACCGTGGAGGAAGGCCTAGTTTGGTGATGCAATGCTCGTTTTGAGAAAATTATTAGTCGATATTTGGTGTATGATATGTCATAAATATATTAGGTGTGGTTTTAGGGACAGAAACATAATTATGAAGGAGTTAGTGTCATGTATAATTTTAGTGTAGCTCAATGCACTGACAGAAGGAATCGTGTCTAAGGGAGCCTAAAGCTGTTTGCAGAGTGATGACAGCCATAAGAGGGATATAGAAGGTATTAATAGCCCTTTGGATAAGTTCAGTATCCATTGGAGTTAAGTGTGGAACTTGTAAAAGAAACCTTGCCATAATCCCAAAGAGCCAAGTCAAGATGACAAAGCTCAAAGGAAACGTAGCCCGCGATATTCAAGTGAAATCCTAGATTAATTTTGTTGTTGTGTGTGAATTTTTAATTGCTAAATTATTTTTTCTGTTATACATGTTAAATTTCATAAAGAAAAAATGAACTTAAGGCAGTTAAACAGTAAAAAAAATCATACACCTCTTCTAAGCATAAATTCCGCAAATTTTCAAGTATAAGCTAGATCATTTATTTGTTTAACTGAATGGGAGGTTCTTGAAAAAAATGGCAAGTTATCCAGGCCATTTTCAGATTAGGTTGGTATCAGAGAAGTTGTTTTCTTGATTGACAGAGCAATAGCTTGATTGTATAACTTGAAATATGTTTAAACAGTGCAAAAGATTGACTGTTTTACTATTTGCAAACTGAATATTGTTTGATTTTTCTCAATGTGCAGGGATATCTACTGATAGGTTATTCCAGGAGAGGATAAAAAGGAATAAAGGGCTGAAGACATCTTCCTTACCCAAAGGACCTCAAGGCCATCCTTGAAGAACAAACCCTTTTGATAGTTGTTTGTTGTTTGGCTGCTTGAATAAGAGCTTGGCTCTACAGCCATTTCTTCAAAAGCCTTGTCAATAGTTTTTTAAATATTTGTGAACTTTGTTGAAGTTATTTTAGTTAATTTTCATTATGACAACTTCATCAAGTGAGGTTTCCAAATCCTCCTCCTTCTCAATATTCTTCGATGAAGATATGAAGCGTGACTTCTACATCTTGAAGGAAATGGTGCAAATTCTATTTGAAGATAGAAGAGAAAGCACAGAGCTTCGTGAGAAATTTTTTTATATGAAGCAAGAGAAGGAAGAAATTATTCAAATATTTCATGATATGGAGATGCATCTCCATCAAACCGAAGAGGCTTTAACCAAGAACATGAATGAAGTAGAGGTAATTCACTCCAATTTGTCTTTAGTTTCCTCGTCAGAAAAATGTGTTTGTTCATTTGAAAAGCACACTAGAGGTATAGGGTCCAAGTTAATGTATAAAATGGGCTATGAAGACAAGGGTTTAGGCAAGCCTGCACAAGGCATGGTTGATCCTATTTTGGTTGAGGAAAGACCCAAGAATTTTGGTCTTGGTTATGTGCAATCTAATGGCGAAAAATTTAATGCCTTGAAAGCATGTGAGACAACTTCAAAGAGAACTTTTGTTCCAAGTTCTAATATACAAACATGTCAAGTTTGTTTCCAAGTTGATTTCCATTTCTTTAAGCCTTTTTTTCAGTAAGAATATGGTAGACATGTAGCTTATGGCGAGTATACGAGTTCGGATAGTTTTCAAGACAAGAACAATGGTGTTAGTCTATAAAAGAAAGCTGGAACCTCTACTAGTTCATCTCCTAAAGAAGGGAAAAATGATGGACATGAAAAGCAGAATATGAGGTATAATTCTTCCCATAGTCAATCTGATTATGTTTTTGCAAGGCATGACAGTTTTGCATGCTTAAAAGGAAGAAATATTTGTTGTGCATATTGTGGTCTGTTTAACCATGATGTTTTGAGATGCTAGATGAGGAAGAAGGCATACATAAAGCAGATGAAGCAAAGGCAACTTTTAAAGAAGGTGCATAAGGCTTGCACATATTGCCAGAATAGGGGACATGTTGTTTCCCATTTTTGTTGACTTTGCATGCAACGAATTGTCCCAAGCACATGCAGCAAGAGGACAGAAAGACTGGCGAAGGTGGAAACAAGGATTCCATCATTGATGTGAGAATGGATTTTTCACATGAAGAAGATTTGCAGTAGCAAACGCCACCATGGAAGTGGCTTGGTGAGAAGTGGTTGGACTTCTTAACATAGTAATACATACTCATTTGTACATATGCAAATTTCAGTTGTATGAATGTATTTTATGATGTAACATTTTGTTTGTTTGAGCCACCTTGGATCATTGATCAAGGTAGCGATGTTCAACTACCTTCTACAAATTTCTCGCCACAAATTTTTGAGTGAGGGCAAGGAAGACAATTCTTGACAGGAAGATAAGCACATCCAGGAAGGGAAGTGTCGACTACCTTCAAGTTGTGGTTCAAAGTCACTATCCATGCAAGGAAAGTATTTGGAGGCTAAAGAGAAGAGCGTTTTATACTCTCATCTATTGTAAAGATCAGTATATCAGTCTTTTGGGGTCCAAAATATTCCTAATGGGGAGGTGTGATAAAAACTCGATCATGGACCAGAATGATAGCTCAAAATTAAAAGTGTTCAGAAGTGTGCCAAAATTGAGCGACCGGAACGGTCTCATCACTGCAATTCTGACATCGCAAATGGTTCGAAAAATTGACATCGTATGAAGAAGTTATCGCAGTTTGAAAAGTCCAGTAAACTGCAAAAACTGGACTTTGACCAAGTTTGACATGGCAATTTGGAAAAGTAAAAAGAGAATATTCCAGGGAATATTCCTATAGTATTCCTTGGAATATTCTTGGAATATTCCTTGGAATATTCCTCAAAATATTCCCTAGAATATTCCATATGGCCCAATCATTGAAGGCCAAGTGGTATCATTTGATTTCATATTGGGTTGAATTTCGAGTTTTGGACTAATCAAAGGCTGCCACGTGGCAGGCTTGGAGGTCGCCACGTGGCCCATGAAAGGTCTTATAAAATTTTGGGACTCCGCCAGGTTCGAACACCCGACCTCCGAGCGCACGGGCAAGAGCCTTTACCAACTCCACTACTACGTGTTACTTAACCTCTTATGCGGCGCGGTCATATTTGAACTTGGTTGAGTTTCCGTTTGGGGGTTCGGGGGGCCAGCCCCCACCATATGGCCTTGCGCCAAGAAAAAGGGCCTAACCCATAAGCCCTAACCGCGACGGTTTAAAACCTAGATTGTTCACATGGCACAATTTCAGTTTAAACTATGATGGTTTCGGAGTTGTCACTCTAGCATTTAACTTACCACGTGGAAGTCTGGGACATGTGCCCACACTATCTGCTCATAGTTATTGTTAAATGTTAGACCTGGTGGTCTATTTGGAGCGCACATGCTATTTTTAGGAAAAAGCCTATTTTAACTACAAATAAGTGTAGTATCTCCATTTTTGGTGGAGCTTCTTTAAGGGACAATGGGAAAAATTTGTTTTGGCTCTATCTGGAGCTAGATTCGGCCAATTTTGGAGTGATAATAGGAAATTTAGACTATCTACAACATTCCAGACTCAATCAAATAGGTTGCGAAGCCACCAGACAGATTCTAAGCAGGTTTTTGCATCAATGAAGTTCAAGGGGCCACGAGGGCCTCCAAGCGGTAGCAATAGTTTGAAGCCTAGCCAGGGGAACTAGAGGTCTTATCTAGAGATCCAATAGTAAAAATTGGATATCTCAGATGTTCTAAACTGAATGAGATCGTTTTCAGAGAACTTTTTCAGGCTGAGAAACTTTAGTAAAGTTCCAGGGGCCATAAGTGTGAACTTTTCCCAGCAGTAGTTCAGGGCCTAGCTAAAGCAGGTAGAGACCATATGCAGTGAACCAATATTCATTATTGACTGTAAAAAAAAATTATTAATCCATTGAAGGATTTTGCAGAAGCTTAGGATGATTCTATAGGTCGATAACCCAGCAGAGAAGTTTTCAGTGACCTTAATGTCAGGGGGTGCCGACAAGTGTTGGAGGCTAAACCGGAGCATCCAGAGGCCATTTTTGATGAAAAAATAGTCTATCCTAACTAATTTTGCATTAATAATCAAATGAATTGGTTTCTAGAGCCATTTGATACCTTCTAGAGCTTGAGAAGTTGAAATGAAGTTTTGGGCAGCCTTGGCAAACCGTAGAGGAAGGCCTAGTCTGGGGATGCAGTGCTTGTTTTCAACAAATTATCAGTCGATATTTGGTGTATTATGTGTGCTGAAGAGAGTAGGTGTGATTTTAGGGACATAAACATAATTCTGAAGGAGTTAGTACCATGTAGAAGCTTAGTGTAGCTCAGTGCACTGACAGAAGGAATCGTGTCTAAGGGAGCCTAAAGTTGTTTGCAGAGTGATGAAAACCATAAGAGGGATATAAATGATATTCTCATCCCTTTGGATCAATTCAGTATCCATTGGAGTTAAGTGTGTAACTTTTACAAGAAACCTTACCATAATCCCAAAGAGCCAAGTCAAGATTACAAAGCTCAAAGGAGACGTAGCCCACGATATTCAGGTGAACTCTTAGATTAATTTTGTTGTTGTGTGTGAATGTTTTATAGTTGCATTATTTTTCTATTATACATGTTGAATTTCAGCAAGAAAAATGGACTTAAGACACTTAAACAGTAAAAAAAATCACACCTCTTTCAAGCATAAATTCCGCAAATGGTCAAGTATAAGCTAGATCATTTATTTTTTTAACTGAATGGGAGGTTCTTGGAAAACATGACAATTTATCCAGACCATTTTCAGATCATTAAGTAGTTCTTACATTTTGATGCGTGGTAGGTACCTGCAATCAAAGACCCATGCATCCACAAGCACCTCAATAAGCAGTGCTTCACCCTTTTTTATGCATGGGGGAACCTAATACCATCTATTTTTTAGAAGCGCCCTTGAGGGCGTAACGAGTTATCATCATCAACCATCAACATGTTAGCCACTCCAACACTGACTTGACGAGAATATTTCCTTTATAATTTTAATACTTGGTCACTAATCATCATAATGAGCAAGGGACATGCCTGCCTTATATAGAAACTTTTTTCATAGAATGGTTATCTTTATGCGAAAAAACCTAAATAAGTTTTCTTCTTGATTATTATATATTAATAGTGTGTTTTGATGTTTCACTTTCAAATTCTTCTTTCATTATCAAAAATGAGTTTTCTCTCTATGAAATATGACATTCATCATTTCCAAGGAGCAAAGACTCATTGTAAACATCTATAATTTTTTTATTTAACTCGACTGGGGAAGTCATTGTAATTAGTGATTCCATTTGTTTTTATTCCTTCATTATTTGATTTTGTTGTTTACCTACACCTCCACCCTATCACATGTGTTAACACCAGAAAATTGTCCACACATTTGTATAATCCTAAAGATGCCCAAATTCATCCAACAAAATGTACTAGTGAAGTTTTTTCCAACTGAAGACATTATGAAAGATCAAAATTTTAAATTCTCTAATGGTCTCATATTGAAAAATTGAGTTGTGTGGCCTATATAAAAGCCAAAATTATAATTGCACAACTTTTTCTTCAAAATTCGCGCGGTCATTGAAAATTCTAACTCAAAAATTCAGGACCACTTACCACACTTGGAAGACGAGATTCCTTGACATGTTCCAATCAA
The DNA here is from genome assembly GCA_034641835.2 of Pinus albicaulis. Classification (NCBI taxonomy): domain Eukaryota; kingdom Viridiplantae; phylum Streptophyta; class Pinopsida; order Pinales; family Pinaceae; genus Pinus; species Pinus albicaulis. Next base: position 272,124,332 of record CM076570.1, on the reverse strand, counting down.
GGACAGTCGAATTCATGTCACCCTAAAGATATGAAGCCGTGAAAAGGACCTTTTTGTCCTACTCATGAGTCATTTTCATTCATGAACCAAGACATGGAAGAGGGATTCAAAAAATTATATATAAACAGAACATTGCAGAACCAAAGACAAGGCAATTTTATGCTGGTAAAATTATTTTCAAACAATCCTACATTTTAGTGTTGAGAAGAAATAGAGAACTATTATGTTGGCATAATTTCTTCTTAGCAATCCATCATTCTAGTGTGGGGAGGGTTTCACCATTGATAGACACTTGATAATTCTTTGAGAAAGATGAGAACCTTGCAAAGAAACTGAAGAAAGGAACCTCCTTGTTGAGGATTTTTTAGCACCATTGCTCAAAGAATTCTCTCCTAATGTTTAATATGTATCTATTGTATTAATCTTCTACTTTCAACAATCAATAAAGGCAGCATTGTTCCATTATATCATTGACTTCTTTTCTTCATTAAGCATTGTTTGTGTGTTTTTTATTAAGTTTTTATTTTATGTTATGTATTCATTTCTCTCACCATTTGTAATGCTTTGTTTCTCAACTTTGTCCACAAAAAACAACCAATTTGATCTGTGATTTCTTTGCAGGGAATAACCAACTGCTAAGAAGTTGTCTTTTCGTACCCATTGTTAAAAAAACACTAACAAAACATGTTTAGCTTCACTTATATACTATTCTCTTCACTTCATGTACACTCATGCTCGTTTGTTTCCATAGCATTTAATTATTATCAACATCCGCTTTGTTCGTGATTATAACACCTGACACCTTCCATCTGCATCATGACCCTAGTTCACATGACACTCCCTATTCATAACTTGTTATGAGGTGACATATCTAAATCCTTAGTTGTCTTATCTTCATCGACGATTACTTGGAATAAAGCATGATTCCATAATAGGAGCAAGGCCGGAGACAAGAACCACCCTCAAACTTGAGCTTAGATAAATGTAGAAAACTCTACATTGGGAAAACAGGGCTCACATTTAAGTATTGAGGGATTTTCGTAGTGCATTATATTAGATATCATTTATTAGGATTCAACTGTGTTAAGTAAGTCATTCATCTATGACCATTTCCATGAGAGGTAGTCGTAACTGACTAATTTCTCATGATTTTTGAATAGTCCACATAGCACTCATTGCATCGAGTGATTCTCACAAGAGTGAAGAAGTGGGATTGAAACTAGTGAAATCAATCACATAGCGTAAATCATCAGTTCCGAGACTTGCACCCAGTAACCATGAATTCCCTGGAGGTCACCCATCCGAGATCGCCCCTGACTCAAGCGTGCTTAGCTGTGGAAATTTCCCCATAATCAATCCCACTTAGCTCAAATTGTCATAAAATAAATCAACATAGCACAAGAGGAAGAAATATGATAAAATAAATTCCTTCAACATGAAGAAATCATAGAAAATAAAGCCTTTATATGCATAAATTCCCTTTAACTACTAATGCAAACGTTGGATTGTAAAGTTAATCATTTTTTTAAGAAGCTAGCCAATGTGGAGTTCACAAAAACTAAAGACTAACAAGAAAATGAAGAAATAATAATTGAAGTCACCCAAAAAAAACAATTATATTCATTTTTCTATTTTTAAAAAATTAATAATACTATTCAATTTAATATAATATTATTTATAGGAGTTTATTATTAAATCATATATAAAGCCATTATTTTTGGACAAAAAAATTGCAACAAAGCCATAAAAATCCCATGCAGCTTAGTTACTTATTGAACTTTAAAATTATGAGCCAACTTCCATCTTTGAATCAATATTTGTTTCCATCAATAATTTTTCAAATTTTTTGAATCAAAGTAACTATTTTTCACTCTAAAATTCAAGTAGTAAAAATTAATTACAAAGAAAGGATAGTAATAATAATAATGATATGTCAATACACATGTAATTATTATCAAAAATGATAATTAATCTCATTTTAAATTGTAATAAAAAAATTTAAAATGCTAAACTAATAGTGGTCAAAGGAAAAAAATAATGTGTAATGATAGTGAATAAGCAAATTTAAAATGCTAAATTAATTGGTGTTAAAGGAAAAGACTAATGTGTAATGGCATGATTATAGAAAGTATAATAACATGAAAAAATCCAATGAAATAAAAATTATTTTCATATTTTAAAATATATAGTTTAAACTCATTTTCAACAAGTAACACTATGTGATTTTTTCTCAAAGACATTCATAATTAACCGAAACTCAAAATCTGGCACAACCATTGTCTACTCTTAAAACCCAAGATTGTAAAAGATAAATGGATTAATTCATAGCATGTATAGTAACAATGTTTGTTCCTAAGCTTGAATTTTTCTTCTACATTTAGAATATATTTGAAAAAAAATTATGGTGTTGAAACCTCACCATTTTTTGGTTTAACATCAAATTTCAAGTAATGATAGTCTATAATCATAGTAGCATGTCAAGTAATGACATATCATGCATTTACATGATTGCAAATATCTTAACTAACTATTCACTAGTAAGTTAATAGTTATTTACTTTATGAGGTCATAGATTAAGGATTATAGAAGATGACCCTCTTTCTTACAAAGTGATAGGTAGCAAATGTGATATAAATTTGGATGTCAAGCATAATTACATGGGTTTCTCCATGCCTAGCCTATTTTGAGAATATTTTAACTAATCAAGAACCTCATTAAAATCCTTATATGACCTAGAAGTATGTCTTGACTAATGCTTTTGTTTCACTAAATTATGATGAAAATGGAGATTCTTAACCATATTCACTAATTTTAATGACAGATTTTTATATGATTTGGAAAATATTTGAGCCTTTTATTATAATTCTGATTTCATTAGACTTCTGAAAAAAATATTTGTTATTATTATTCTAATCATATAATAATATAATATGAAATATAATATAATATTTTTAACTTTTAAAATAAATTATAAACTTAGAAAATGTTAATTTTTTTTATATTGCAATATCATAATATTTTATATATGCGTTTTCTTTAAAGAGTATATAGGCTAAATATTGAAGATGTTTTAATGTTTTTTTTTGGGAGTGATATTTTAATTCAGTTATATTTTATTTTTAAAATGATATTTATACATATGTAATGTAGATTAAAATGTTGAAATATATAATAATTTAATTTAGTTTAATTCATAACGTGTGTGTATATATATAGCACAACAAAATTTTAATTATAATTATCAATTCAATAACTTAAAGCATAAGTTTTTAATGTAAAATATAATAATTTTTCTTATTTCATCGACATTACTTACCCAATTATTGTTGGCTTCCTTTTTACACCCACTTTGGCAGATATTGGACTTTTAATTATTGCTAATTTACAGTTAGAGTCACTTTATTGCACGAGGAAATGCCAAATCATTAGGCCATTGTTATATTATTTGATCGTGTACTGATCTTAAACACCAAATTAATATAAAGTTAATTATGCACTGATTTAATACATATTGTGTTAGTTTTGTACATATCCAATGGAGTTGTACTGTTAAAAGGCAAAATGCATAGGCTTTAGTAACTTATGGAACAAGTCACAAATTGTTATTAAATACTGAGAAGAAATCAAATGACCCACAAAAAAATGATTACTATTTTAAAAGTCTTTAAATTAAACGTGTATCCCTATTGATGTACGTTTTCAATCACATTAATAATTGTATTTTCTTTTGCATGGTTTAAAAAACGTAAAAAGTATGTATATTTTTTAATAAATATTAAATACGTAATTTTTTTCCATTGTAAATAAAAAATATATATAATTTTTAAAGTAATTCAATTTTGGATTATTTTTTAACTTTCTATATTATTATAGAATCCTTCACCCATAACCAATGGATTAAAAAAAAAATATATTTTTATACCTGTGTATAGTATATTTTTACAATTGTATATTTTTATAACAAAAATAATTTATTTATTTTTTTAGCAGAAAAAAACTCGTTTATATAAATGTACCAGATCAAAGGTTGAGCTTTAAAAATCTTACATTTCAGCATATAAAGAGACTCTTTCTCTTCCTTCATTACAAAAGATATGTTCATATATTCATTAAACACTAGAAATCAACCAAAACTGTAGACACTATAAGCCCGATGATTTCTTTAAAGCTAGTTCCTGAAAGTGGTAGGACTTACGCTTAGGAAAAAAAATTCCCCAGACCTTCCTTGCCTTGATATTCCTCATATTTATTTCCTGCCCCAAAGATCCTTCATCCTCAGACAAAAAATATATATTACGAAGCATCACAGTTGATGAAAATGGTAACCCACAGTAGAAACATGATCATCAAAGACAAAAACTGATGTGGCTGAAACCCCTTCTCATATGAACTTGACTATCCCTGTAGCTCCCAAGCCATTCGAGTCAGATAGCTCATAATGCATTTCCCTGAAAACGCGATGCAATACTTTCTTTGATAATCTGTCTGCCTCGCAATTTTTCTCATGGAATATATGTTTGAAATGAATAATGGAGAATGCATTTTTTTAAGTATTAATTCGATCCAACCAAGACCTCAAGGTTCCAGGGCTTAGAACAGTACCCTTGTTTAGATGATCAATATGAACTTTTGATTCTCCATATACCCACATGTGCTCAATACAAATTTGTGTGGCAAACCACAATAAGCCCCACAGTGCCAGAACTTCGGCCCTCATGTTAGATCCATAGTCTCCATGCCAAAAAATCTTATAGTGACAGTTTGGTGATACCATTAACCAAGCTCCACACCGAACCTGGATTGTTGAGAAGCTCCATCAAAGAAGCCTGCCGGGTAATGTATCTCAACCGCTCTCAGTATTTTGGAAAGGTCCTCCGGAGGTCTCTACACAGTTCTCAGCCGTCCCCAATTATAAACGATAATGTTGGTTGTCCTCTCTGGGCTGCTACACTCTTCCTCAAAGATCCATTTATTCTGGCCATACCAAATAAACCAATGAAATAAAGCCGAAAGTATCCAAAGTGATGAACTTCTCCTATGCCACCAATGAATGAAAACAATAGTATTTGCAAGAGAAGGTTCCTTAAGATTGAAAAACTTACACAGTAAATTCAAGACTCTTTAAGAAAAGTAACAGTTATAAAATAGATGAGAATTTTTCTCATCCTCTGCCATACGAAGTCTACAGTAACCAGGCCCAATACACCCTTTCCTTTGTAAGGTGTCCCAAGTGAGATTTTTATTCATCAAGACCAACCACAACAATATCTTCATCTTCAGTTGTGCATTATTCGCCCGTATTTTTCGAAAGAAACTAGGCTCAACAGGAGTGGTAGAAGAAACTGGAAAATTGTTATATATCTCTCTCACAATGGGCAGATCATTTTTAGTTGGGCCCTTCCAAATAACCCTGTCACCTCTGTTGTTCGTGATCAACCCTTGGCTTCTTAATTCCTCATTGTACCCATTCCATTCCTCCTTCAGGTGATCTGGCAAATGCAAATTATCAGCATACATCAATCTTGGCCTCCCATTGATCTTCTCCTTTATGATTTGGGACAAATAGAAATAGCATTTTCCGTTTAATTGTCTTATAAGTTCATTTATGAGAGGGAAAGGATTAGGGGACTCTCGCAACCCAGACTGACCAATTAAGATCTTAGCCCCATCACCATAATTCCATTCAAGTATGAAGTAAACCACGACCAACTTTTTTAAAACCATTCCAAATGGTCGACCCACCCTTAGTATTTTGCCAACCCAGCAAGTATAGGTCCTCCACACCATCATTGTTCAAATACTTATACCGTATAATCTCACTCCATATGCCTCTAGAGGTAAGAACCCTCCATAATGACTTCAAGATTAGAGCCTGACCAAATATGTGTAAGTCTTTAAGGCCCCATCCTTAATGGTCTATAGGTCTCATAATCAGGCCCCATCTCACCAAGTGGATCTTACCTTTCTCCTTGCCCCCATTCCATATAAAGTTAATCATAATGCTCATAATTATTTTTAAAATCTTAGTAGGAATCACATAAATATGTGCCCAGTAAACCATAATTTGTTGTAGTACTTCCTGTACCAATATGATTTGACCTCCTTTTGACAACCATTTTGAATTCCAGCCTCGGATTCTTCTTTCCGCTTTATCTATCATCCAAATCCAGTCCTTTATGCCATAATTATTGGGTTTCATGTGGAACCCAAAATATTTAAATCCGAGTCCCAATGGATAAATTCTAATGTTAAACATAGCTCCTATCGAAACAGCCAGTTCCTCTCCATCCTCCTCATGATAAATTAAATACTTACCAATGTTTTCCACCATACGTGATGCCTTACAGAATTGTGAGAAAATGTCATGAAAGACATGCCACACTTTCTTAATAAGAAATCCAAATAGTAGAACTTCATCCACAAAAAAATTATGTGATATCTCTCTACAATGAGAGATTATGATCCCTCAAATGCTTCCATTTCTAACTGCCTGACTCAATTTGGTGCTTAAAGTATCCATGACAAGAATTAATAGGAGTGAGGAAAGGGCACAGCCTTTCCGCAGTCCTCGTCTAGGCTTGAAAATCTAGTAGCCATACCATTAATTATGAAAGCCATAGAAGTCTTACAAACACACCCCATGATCCATTTGACTCAGACCCTATCAAGTCCGATCTTATAGAAAATCAGCCTTAACAGTCCCTAATCAACCTTGGCATAAGATTTACTAAGGTCGATCTTCATAACCATAGCCTTCATTTTCTTAGTGCGTATAGAATGAATAACTTCCTGAGTGGAGACCACTGCATCATGTATACTCTTGTCCTTTAAAAACCTAGCTTGTACGGGATATGAACATGCAAAGAACTTTCTTAATCCTTTCTGCAATAATCTTCGAAATTATTTTGTACAAAGTATTACAAAGTGATATCAGGAGGTAATCATCAAATGAATCCACACCTTTTTCTTTAGGAATCAAAACTGAGAATGTAGAGTTTAAGGCTCCATTAATATTTCCTGTATTTTTTGCTTCCTCGACCATTTCCAGAATAAGATAAAAAAAAAATTCAGCAAAGTGAATGAAAAAATCTGGGGTCCAACCATCAGGCCCCAGACTCTTATCCACCGCAAAGGATTTTAAAACCATTAAGACCTCCTCTTTGTTGATCAGCTTCTTGGAATCCTGCAACTCTCCCTCATCAAACATAATCTGGATCTCCTAAACTGCCCATATATGTTCTGCATGTGCCAGCACCTCCCGAGTCTTATAAAGACTATTAAAATGATTAATATCCTTGTTCTAAATCTCTATCGACGAATTAAAAGATGTATCATTTACCTTGATCTGCCAAATTTAATTTTTATTTTTTCTTCCTATTGCATAAGCATGGAAAAACCTAGTGTTCTTATCCCCTTCACGAAGCCATATCGCTCTTCTTTTGAGTCTCCACACTTGTTCTTCAGTCATGAGAATTTTTCTTCTTTCCTCTTCCACCTCCTTCAGTCTTTCCCAAATACCATCCCTTGGATTAATGACCCCCATCTCTTTCAGCAATCGAGTAGTCTCCAACTCAAAAGCACTAACAGTTTTTTGCAAGATTTCCTTTTTGGCCCTCTCCAATCTTTTAACCTTTCCTTTTAATCCCCTCAAAGTACATATCAGATAATCCATAGCCTAGATGTTTCCTCATCTAGGGTTTTGTCTCATATACTGTTCCACCAAAGAAACAAATGAGGGTTCGTCTAGCCATACTCGATTGAATTTAAAAGGAAAACCACCAGGAACCTTCTCAAAACGCCATTCCAAAATAATAGGTTTGTGGTCTAAGATGATGACATCACCTATGGACGCCGATGAGTCCCCCATTCGAGCCAACAAGTTAGCCTTGACCAAAAAACGGTCAATCCTCCTGAAAATAGCTTCCTTACCCTATCTACCATTAAACCATAAGGACCCTGATCCTTCATCAATAAGTCACAAAGGTGGTGAGATTTAAAGATCTTCAAAATGGTACCCGCTAGCTGGACCTTTCTACCTTTAGCGCCCCATATATCACCGTCATTTAGAGATAAATTGAAATCTCCAGCAATTATCAAGTTATCGAAAAGAAGTATACCACTACTCTCCATCCTGCACCAGAAATAAAGCCTATCCTGATAATGTGCATATATGTTAATAAAATGACTCCTTTCCTCAAAACCCCGGATAAAACCCGAGAGAATGATCCCACCGAGGAAGCCAAAAGACTTCAATGATGCATAAGTAGGATCCCACATCACAATTTCACCACCAGATCGTCCCACTACATCCCTCGCCGCCAGATGCCAATCTGGGAACATGGCTCGGAAACAGGAGAGCCATTTAAACATGGAGTGGAAACATGAGAACATTGTCTATTAAACATGATGGTTTAAATTATTTTTTATTATTCTTTTAAGGTACTAATGTTTATGTAATATATATATATATATATATATATATATACATATATATATATATATATATATATATATATATATATATATATATATATAGGCACACTATGAGAGTGTTTGTTGTATGGCAAGCATATAGATTCCACTCGCTTATAAAAAAAAAAATTCTGTTGAATACATGTAGATCCGCGGGCACGAACGGAGTAAATTTTAATGTGTATGCGTTTATCTTTCGAAAATGATTTGCATCGCCATAAATAAATGAAAATGGAATCTGATTTTCTTTTATTTTAAAATCAATTTTCAATGACATGGGCATCCCAATCAAAGATTCCTGGTCAATTTTATTTCAGAACATTTTACAAAGAGGCAAATAATATTAAAGAATTGATATTCACCTAATAGTGAGGATGATAGTTTTTTGTAGGAATCCTAGGATCCTGTTAAAAAAAATCAAAAAATCAAGTAGTTTGGGTTTTGAATTACATTTTTTATGTTATAAATGGATTCAAAAGCATCAAAAACCCCTATAACACCCAAAATACTGAAATTTCATGACTATAACCGAGATTTTCAAAATCTTTGCCTGAATTTTTCATAATCTTACCAAAATTTCTTGATTATTATGTGAGTTTTTTAGGCTATGGCTCAAATAATTATGTCTACCTTGTACTTGAAATTGCATTGGATGCAGAGCATTATGATTACAAAATAAGACTTCAATCCAGTTAACTAATAAACACACCAGGAAAAAAAAAATTTAATTAAAAAGATAATTAATTTTGATTTCAATGTTTGACATTAGAAACTGCAGTTTAATCTTACCAAACTTAATCTAAAGTCAACGTAATAACAATTACGAGCAAACCGGATAATAAAAAAATTTACTATATCTTTTCACCAACTAATCAAAATATGAGCATTACAGTCCTATTTAAAACCAATATAAAATTGATAAAAAAGAAATATAACAAATAAAAAGTCAGCCCCAATGAACTATCACCTTAAATCTTAGATGTTATACATTACCTTAAATGTTAAACAGTTCACAGAAATCAAAGACCCTCGATGTTCAGAGAGGATATTTTTCTGGTTCCTTGCATCATTACAATCCCAATGAAAGGTAAATGTTAAATAATTCAATAAATTGGTGAAGCAAGTTATTTTTAATGCGATTTTTTGGAAGTATTTCTGGTTTAATTTCTCTAAAATCTAGCAGGAATTCATTGAAATCACAAACTTGATAGGTAACACCTGCATAATCGAAGTGCTCTAGGAATTTTTAGGATTCTGAATCCATATATACAATAAAAAAGATTTCACTTCAAAATTTCCAGCCAAATTCATACACCTAAATCTCAAAAAAATCACACTAAAGACAACTCCAATTCGAAGACCCTCAATTTCCACCAATGCTATTCCTTGCATCATTCCCATGAAACACTTCATTTGAATTTCAATCTTTTTTTGGAAATACTCCCAACCACCACCATGAATAAGGAGTGGCAGCAACCCACACTTCATTTAATTTTCTGTGCAAGGAAGAACAAGCCTTAGTTTTCAGATCTAGAGGCGTTCATGCAAAAAATCAAAATAGAGTACCGGGAGCCATACATTGCATTATTTTATACTTAGCTGTATTCACCTACCTGTTTTCCCGCACCTTCGCACCCGCAACTTTTCTTGTTTACCCTTAGGATTTTTCATTGAATGTTATTTCCCCATCGATATGATATCGGTGGGACCCACCACTAACATTACTACATTTGTAAACCCGTGAAATCCTTTGCATTTTTCCATTTAATCTATTTTATGCACTTCGCAATTACCGCGCCTTTTCACGTCTCTGCACACACTTCGCAAAATTTATGGTTTAACTTTTAAGCCCGCACCGAAACTTATATTTCCTTTGATGCGATCCGACAGGACCCACCATATACTTTGCTGCATTACCGTATAAACCTTTGTTCACCTTATTTCTTTACCTTTTATGCATTTCACATTTCGCATGGCTTATCGCTCGCATCCTGCACTTCGCAAGTTATAAGTTTTAACTTTAAAGCCGCCTGCAAGTTGTTTTATTTTTTTGCGATGCGATCGCAAAAGGGGCACGTGCCAAGCTCAGGAGGGTAGCAAAAAGTGCACATCGCAAAGCTCAAGAGTTAACGGATAAGCGCCCGCAGGTTAAGATGTTTATGGTGTGATGCGATGTGCCACGTCACATCGCATATCGCAAGACTTAAGGTTTTCCCATGTTCACGCATATGTTAAATGATAAGATCCTCGATGTGTGATGGAGCGCCAGATGCAATGTGGTTTCGCAGGCGGAACCAAGAAAACTTCACATTCGCCATTTTGTGTTCTTTGTACGTGTTTTCATGTATAAGCAGTCGAACAGAGCCAAGGTGCGATTTGGTTGTTGAATGTCTGATTCTGCATTGAATTTCTTTTAATGCTCAGGCACTGGCCAATTTGTATAAACCTATGTAATTTCATTTTGTTCTCTATGAAGGAATGAATCAAATTTTAGAGAAGAGTTGAATAAATTTGAAATTATTCCTCTCTTGTGTTCTACGTTACCTGTCTGTGAATTGTTTGACTGTTATTTCCACAACATTTAGCATTATCTGTGTTGTGGGGGAACACGTCCCTCTGGATTTTTTTTATTCAATAATTCCAACATGGTATCGGAGCAGTTATAGGCTCTTAGTGAAAGAACGAGTCTTTATTGAAGAAGTTGTAAGATTGTTTGTAAAAGCAGAAGTCTCCAATAGCGAGAAAGCTTTTATAGAAGTGAGAAAGTTTGTGTTTACACAGTCAAGATGGCAGCAGCAAGCACAAGCCTGACAAATCCCCAACTACCACAGTTCAATGGGAAGAATTATTTTTATTGGGCTATTACAATGAAGTCCCTCTTCTCCTCACAATATATTTGGGAGCTGGTGGAAAATTATTTCCAAGAACAAGCAGATGCAGCAACATATAATGCTTTGACACAAGCACAAAGAGATTTGTTGAGAGAAAATAAGAAAAAGGACTCCAAAGCCCTCTTCTATATTTTCCAAGTAGTACATGAGATTATTTTCCCAAGGATTGCAGTAGCAGAAAAGTCTAAGGAGGCATGGGATACCCTCTAGATAGCCTATCAAGACATGGAAAAGGTGAAGACAACAAAAATTCAAATGGTGAGAAGAGATTTTGAAACTCTTTGTATGAAAGAGTCTAATAACATAGACGCGTTATTCACACATGTGATTGGGTTGGTTAACCAAATTAGGTCTCATGGAGAGACACTTGAAGAAAGGAGAATAGTGGAGAAAGTCTTAAGAAGTCTACCATCAAGGTTTGATGCCATAGTAGTGCCCATAGAAGAGACAAAGGATCTCTCACAGTTTTCAATGGATGAGCTTCATGCATCACTGATGTCTCATGAGAGCAGACTGAACAGAGCAACAAAATCCTAATTTTAGCATGCATTTAAGACACAAATTTATTTTCGTCAAGGTATAGGTCGAGGAATATCAAACTATCGAGGAAGAGGAAGAAGCCCACACAAAGGTGGAAGAAGTAGCCCTGCAAGCACAAGTGGAAGGGGCAAAAATTAGAATCCAAGCCAAGGCTCAAGCCAAAATCAAGCACAAGGACAGAGGTATGATAAATCTCAAGTCTAATTTCATTATTGCAAAAAGTATGGTCATTATGAAAATGTATGTAGAAAGAAGAAAAATGGCATGGGTAGTAAACCTAGTGTAAATTTTACAAAAGAAAATCAGATTCAAGGTAATGTGCTTTTAAATTGTAATGTAGCACAAGAAAAAAAATAATATGTTTGGTTCTTAGATTCAGGGTGTAGTAACCATATGACTAGAAAAATAGCAATGTTTGCCAATCTAGATGAGAGTGTAAAATCTGAAGTGACAACAGGGACTGATAATAAAGTCTTTGTCATGGGATAAGGAAGAGTGAAAATACTAACAAAGAAGGGAGAGAATAAGTTTGTGCCAGATGTCTATTATGTACCTTGCTTGAAATGTTACCTTCTAAGCATTGGACAGCTCGTGAATAAGGGCTACAATGTGTTTTTTAAAAATTATGTGTGCACAATCATGGATATACCTCCAAGTAGAAAGGTCATTGCAAAAGTGCATATGACAAGAAATATGATGTTCCCTCTCAATATCATGTCATACTTGAAGGAAGGAAGTGTTGTAGCGGCAATCACACAAGAAGTCTTTCAAGAAGAAGTGAAAGATGAGAAATGGTTATGGCATTTGAGATTTGGAAATCTCAATTTCGGAGGTTTGAATTTGTTGCATAGAAAAGGCATGGTAAAGGGATTACCACTCATAGAGAAACCATACAGCCTATGTGAAGGCTGCATCTTGGGAAAACAACACAGAGAATCATTTCCAGCAGGAAAGAGTATAAGGGCAAAGGCACCTTTGGAGATTTTCCACTCATATTTATGTGGACCAATGCAAGCGCCATCATTAACTGGAAGTCATTATGTTTTGAGATTTATAGATGATTACACAAGGAAGACATGGGTCTATTTCCTAAAACATAAAAGTGAAGTGTTTGAACAGTTCAACCACTTCAAAGCTGTTGTTTAGAAGCAAAGTGGACACTACATAAAAGTGTTGAGAACTGACAGAGGTGGAGAGTATATCTCCAAAGACTTCCTACGTTTCTACAAGGAACATGGAATATACAAGTAGTTTACCACAAGGTATACACCTCAGCAAAATGGTGTAGTAGAAAGAAAGAATAGGACCATCATGTACATGGTAATAAGTATGTTGAAGGCAAATAATTTTCCAAATGAGTATTGGGCAGAAGCTGTAAATTGTGCAACTTACATTTTAAATAGATGTCCAACCAAAGTTGTTATGAACATAGTTCCAGAAGAAGCATGGAGTGGAACAAAGCGAGTTGTCACTCACATAAGAGTGTTTGGATGTGTGGCGTATGCACATGTCCCAGATCAATTACGGAAGAAGTTGGACAACAAGGGGAGAAGTGTATATTTATTGGATACAGTGATGAATCCATGGCTTACAATCTCTATAATCCATCAACCAAGAAAGTAATAATCAATAGAGATGTTCATTTCGTAGAAGAAGAAGCTTGGGATGGAAGTTTAGAGAAGACAGTGAATGTGAAGACATGTCTTTCACATGAAGACAAAGAGGAATTGATTGCAGAAAATAATTCCTCAATGGTGGCTCCTCCTCCACCTACACAAGCTCAACAGAGCACACCACAAGCAAGAAATATAACAACATTGCAAAATCAAGGAAGTGCTTCTCCAAGCACACCACAAGGATCAACAACACCCTCGAGTTCAAGTGTAACTCCAAGCACATCTTCAAAAAATACAATAAGACCAAGGTTCAGAAATTTAAGTGAAATTTATGAGCAAGAAGAAGTTGATAGTAATGTTGTTCTGAATTCTTTATTTTCTTTATTTTGTCATGTTGATCACCCAATCCATTTTGAATATGCAATCAAGGAAGAGAAATTGGTTGAAGCAATCAATGAAGAGATAGGAGCAATAGAAAAGAATGATACATGGGAGTTAGTGGACCTCCCATAAGGAAAAGGAATTATTGGAGTGAAATGGGTTTATAAGACCAAGAGAAACAATTGAAGGCAAGATAGAAAGGCGCAAAGCAAGGCTAGTTGTCAAAGGCTACAAGCATAAGCAAGGAAGAGACTATGAGGAAGCCTTTGCACCAGTTGCAACGATGGAGACAATGCGGACAATGTTGTCCACAGAAACACATAAAAAATCGAAATTTTATCAAATTGATGTGAAATCAAGATTCTTGAATGGAGTGTTGAAAGATGAGGCGTATGCTGAACAACCTCCTGGCTATGAAATAGAAGGCCAAGAACACAAGGTGTGTAAGTTTATGAAATCTCTTTATGGGCTAAAGCAAGCACCACGAGCATGGTATAAAAATATTGATGCTTACCTGGTGGACAATGGGTTTGACAAGTGTGATGGTGAACCCACACTTTACATCAAAGAAAATGACGGTAAGATCCTTATTGTTGTTTTGTGTGTATATGATTTTATTTTTACAAGAAATCATGTTTCTCTCATTTTTTATTTCAAAGCAGTCATGAAGATTGAACTTCAAATGACTGACTTGGGTTTGCTAATATATTTTTTGGGCATAGAAGTAAAGAAAACAGAAAAGGAGTTTTTTTATCTCCCAAGCAAAATATTTTGAAGAAGTTTTAAAGAGGTTTAATACGTAGAATAGAAAAGCACCAACAACTCCGACTGTCATGGGGTTGAAGTTGAGCAAGGAAGATTGCAGCAAGAATGTTGATCTGACATTATACAAAAGCATGGTTGGCAGTCTAATGTATTTGACTGCAACTAGGCCTGATATACTGTATGCAGTAAGCTTGATATCCAGATTCATGGAGACACCCAAGGAGACACATTAGAAAGCAGGGAAGAGAATCTTGAGATATGTAAATGGAACAAAAGAGTATGGTGTTCTATAATCCACATTTGATAATTTTAAGCTGATTGGTGACACTAAAAATGATTGGGTTGGAAGAGTAGATGACAAAAATAGCACATCATGATACGTTTTTCATTTGGGATCGCAAGCCGTTTCATGGGCTTCCAAGAAGCAACCAATAGTTTCATTATCAATAGAAGAAGTTGAATATGTAGAAGCAACAATAGAAGCATGGTAAGAAATTTAGACGAGAATGATGTTGAGGGATTTATGTCATAAAAAAGACAAAGGAACCACAATATTTTCTGATAACAGCTCAACAATTTCATTGTCAAAGAATTATGTTTTCCACAAGAGAACAAATCGTAATGATGCTAAATACTATTTCATAAGGGAATTAGTTAACAAAGGTGAATTTTTTTTCCAGCATTGTAGGTCAGAGGAACAATTTTTTTAATATCCTCACAAAGCTATTGGGACAAAATAGTTTTGTTGATCTCAGATAGTGTTTTTGAATGATCGATGGCGGCAGTTGTGATTAAGGGGGAGAGTTGGAAATACTCCCAACCACCGCCATGAATAAGGAGTGGCAATAGGCCACGCTTCATTGAATTTTCTGTGCAGGGAAGAACAAGCCTCAGTTTTCAAATCTGGAGGCATTCACGCAAAAAATAAAAGCAGAGTACCAAGAGCCATACTCTACATTATTTCTTAGTTAGCCGTATTCACCTACATGTTTTCCCGCAGCTTCGCACCCGCAACTTTTCTTGTTTACCCTTAAACTTTTCCTTTGAATGTTATTTCCCCGCTAATGTGATATCAACGGGACCCACCACCAACATTACCGCATTTTTAAACCCGTGAAATCCTTTTCATTCTTCCATTTCCTTTGTTTTATTAACTTCACACTTACCACGCCTTTTTGCGTCGCTGCCCGCACTTCCCAAACTTTATGGTTTAACTTTTAAGCCCGCATCGAAACTTATATTTCCGTGGATGCGATCTGGTGGGACACACCATATAATTTGCCGTAGTACTGCATAAACCTTTGTTCACCTTATTTCCTTACCTTTTATTCATTTCGCATTTCCCATGGCTTACCACCTGCAACCCATAGTTCACATGTTATAAGTTTTAACTTTAAAGCCGCCCGCAAGTTGTTTTGTTTTTTTTGCGATGTGATCGCAAAAGGGGCATGTGTCAAGATTAGGAGGGTAGCGCAAAGCTCAGGACTTAAAGAATAAGCGCCCACAGGTTAAGATGTTTATGGTGCAATGCGATGTGCCACGTCACATCACATATCGCAAGACTCAAATTTTTCCGTGTTCGCACATATGTGAAATGATAAGATCGTCGATGTGCAAGGGAGCGCCGAATGCGACGTGGTTTCGCAAGAGGAACTAATAAAACTTCTTGTCGATCATTGGTGTTTTCTATACTTGTTTTCATGTATAAGCAGCCGAACAGAGCTGAGGGAAGATCTGCTTGTTGAATGTCCAATTCTGCATTGAATTGCTTTGAATGCTCAGGAACCGGCCAATTGGTATAAACCTATGTAATTTTGTTTTGTTTTCTGTGAAGGAATGAATCGAATTTCAGAGAAGAGTTGAATAAATTTGAAAGTATTCCTCTCTTGTGTTTTACGTTGTCTATCTGTGAATTGTTTGACTGTTATTTCCACAATATTTAGCATTCACTATGTTGTGGGGGAACACATCCCTATGTGTTTTTTTTATTCAAGAATTCCAACATCTTCGAATATGATTAGTTTGGTTTTTGAGCTATTAAAAAATGTGGTGCAACAACAAACGAAAACCTCCCCAATAAGAAAAGAGGAAGAAGATATCCGTTTTGGTTTGAACACCTCAAATTTTCAAATAATAAAATAGATGTTGAAGCATAAAAGGAAACCTCACTGGCCAAAAGAGAAACCTCCCCACCTCTGGTTTTCAAGGCATCTTTATACACAAATAAAAAAAGGATACCTCACCCGTCAAAAGAGAAACCTAGCCACCTCTAGTTATGATGGCATATTTATACATAGGTCAAATGACGGTCATTGGCGAAACAAATTTTCAAGATATGTATATGTATATATAATTCTTTCCACATAGCATAGACATAGATTTTCATATTAGTGTTTCAAATCTTTTAGTAAAAATAATTCTTACATTATTGCAGCTCTAGAATGGCAAGGTTTTATATTTAAAATTAATAAAATAATAATTTTTTTAACAATATTTTAATATTAATTTTCATAAATAAATAAAAACACTGATTTATAGTATAACAGATGTGTAATTTCTTTATTAGTTTACTTTACAAAAAATTGATATATGATACCCAAAAATTATATTGATATTATATCTATATATAATTTAGATCAGTTAACAAGATTAATCTCACTTATAAATAAAATATTTCAACAATTTAAATAGAAAAAAATAGGATTTTTTTTGTATTCTTTAAACATAAGTAAAGAAGAACAACTAAGATTTAAAAACCTTTCAATATGATTGATTTGGTTTATCACATATTAAATAATTTTGGACTAGTAAGAAGTTGAATTATTCTCATTTGAAAAACTTTGGATGTGAAGCATTTGTACATATTCCCAAAGAAATTAGAACTAAGCTAGATGATAAATCTATGAAATGCATTTTTGTGGGATATGCAAATGAAGAATTTGGTTATCATGTATGGGATCCAATCAAACATAAAGTTATATGAATCAAGGATGTTATACTTAATGAGTGAGAGGTGTTTAAAAGGTTTGTAGGTGAGTTGGAGGTAAAGAAAGCTATTAACAAGTTGGAAAAGAAACATGAAGATACCCCCCTAATGTAAGAAATGGATAAAAAATTCAAGAGTGGGAAGGACAACAAGTGGAAAATGATGAACATCAAGAAGATGGCACCTTGCAGGAACCTCTACAGAAGATTCAACTTCATAACGCACCACCACAGTTGGTTCGCAGATCTTCTAGGCCTCATAATCCTTCACAAAGGTATCCTCCTTCAAACTATATCCCATTAACTCATGAAGGGAACCCTAATTGTTTTCAAGAGGCTTGTAAAGTTGAGAACAATAAAGAATGGAAGAAATCAATGGAGGAAGAAATGAACTCTTTGCTGGAAAAAAAACTTGGGAATTAGTAAATCTCCCAAAAGGTAGAAAGGCTCTACAAAAGAGATGGGTATACAAGATTAAGCATGACGGTGATGAAAAGAAGGATTAAGCATCATAGTCATTCTTGGTTGTTTTGTTGCTTTAGACTTACAATGTGAATAGTTAGATGTAAAAACTACTTTCCTTCATGGTGAATTAGATGAAGAAATTTATATGGAGCAGTTAGAAGGCCTCATCGAAAAAGGAAAAGAAGACCTAGTTTGCAGGTTGAAGAAGAGCATCTATGGGTTGAAATAGGCACCTTGGAAATGGTATAAAAAATTGGATTCATTCATGTTGGGACATGGTTTTCACAGGTTGGAAGTTAACCATTGTGTTTATATCAAGAGATATGATCAAGAAAAATATATCATATTACTGTTATGTTTGGGTGAGATGTTGATTGTTGGGCATGATAACAATATGATCAATAGTTTGGAAAAGGGAAAATTTTCAATGAAGGATTTGGGTCCAACACAAAAAATAATGGCCATGAGAATTATGCGTGATAGGAAAAATAAAAGGTTTTGGTTGTTAGAAGAAAAACATATCAATAAGGTGCTTGAAAAATTCAATATGAAGGATGCCAAACCAGTTGGTACACCCATTGCAGCCCACTTCAAGATGAATACTAATTTATGTTCCAGTGATGACAAGGAGAAGGCAGAAATGAGCAAGATTAGTATGTGCCACATTGTGATAGTAAGATTTTCATTCACTTGGTGAAAAACCAAACATATCAACTTATGTTACCATTGGATCTGACATGTGTTGGAGGAAGGATAACTATCCTTGGAAAAGATCCATACAATTAAGAACCCTGCAAATATGCTCACTAAGATTTGCCAAGGAATAAACATGAGTTATGTAGAGGCATGGTAGAAATTGGTGTGACTTGATTCAAGATTCTTCATTTGGCTTAAGTGGGAGAATTTTAGATGTGAATCCAAAATAAAGATGACGACTATCACCAACTACCACCGATCGACGCTGACCAAACGCCACCACCCATTGATTTTATAGAAATCACTGTGTAGTCATGTATTGCACATGAGGAAATTCTAGAGCTTCGCTTCTCATCAATAAATTTATAATTTTCCTCAGCCTGGGCATGCAAGAAAGTCAAGGTCAAGGTCTACCATTTAATGTGAAGTGTGACTTATGTTCTTCATTGTTAATGTATTCATGTTTTAAAATTTGTCTCTCAAATAAGATTGTGTTGTCTCAAAATTTTCAATTGTTGTTGCTTTGTTAAGTGTTATTTCCCTCTGCACCTCCCCCAAAACCATAAAAATATGTTTATATCTAAATCAAATGAAGCTAGTCCACAAAACAATTTTTCAATATATATATATATATATATATATATATATATATATATATATATATATATATATATATATATATATATATATATATATATTTCCACTCGCCGTAGACATATAATTCTATATTTATGTTTCAAATCTTAAAAAAAATTACATAAATTAAAAAAATTAAATATTATATGCAAGAAATTTGATGAATAAAATCATAGATAATATTTAGTATTAAAAAAATTTAGAAATAATTACTAAAATATATTTAAAATATTTTCAGTAACAATTTAAAAATAATTATAAACTTTTTCTTTTCAATTTAATTATTGAAACTAGAATTTAAAACTACAAAAATGAACTATCCTCACATAAGTTTTTTTTTTCAACACGAAAAATGCTCTGGTTATATATAATGTACCAGAAACAACCATAACTATCCATACAAAACCTTTTCAAAAGTTACAAAAAACTATCAAAATCTCTCTCCAGGAGATCGAAAACGGTCCCTATCGAAAGAACCAGGACAAAAAACATAAACCTGAACTGAACCATCTATCGATTTTAGATGCTTACACAATAAAATCATTACTTAAGCATAATTTACATCATAAACAAAAATTTGTCTTCAGAAACAGAGAAAAAAAGAAATTACATCCAAAAAATCGGAAATAAAAACCTCCCTCTCAGAGGAAATTCACAGTGCTAGTTGCTTCACCACCATCCGACCTATGCAGCTAATAATGCATTTCACCGAGATTACCAGCCAAGACTTTCTTTGATAATCGGTCAACTTCATTGTTCTTCTCCCTATAGACATGGTGGAAAGAGATAACATAAAAGGAACTCTTTAGGATATTAATTCTCTCCAGCCAGTGAGCAAGTGAACCCAAGTTGATAGAAGCTTTCAGGTTCATGTGATCAATCAATAATTTTGAGTCCCCTATAATCCAAATCTTGTCCATGTATAGCTGACTAGCAAACCATAGCATCCCCCAGAGAGCCAAAACTTCGGCCTTCGTATTCGTTCTGAATCCACCATTCCAGAAGATTTTTTAATGGAAATCGAGAGACATCAGTAACCAAGCCCCATAGCCACAGATAGAATGTTGTGAGGCCCCATCAAAAAAACCCACAGGATAAAGGACCTCATGAGGAAGGAAATGTTTTGATAGATCTCCAGGGGGCTTTTTATCAATCTTTAAGTGTTCGCATGAACTGAGAATCTGAATAGCAGTTTTAATGGGATTACAAGAAATACCCTCGAAAATTTCCTTATTACGATTACACCAGATATGCCAATGAAAAAGAATAGGAATGTTCCTAACAGGTTTCCCTCTATTAAGCCACCATCTCGTGCATTCTTCTGTCGAATGATATGCTGGAATACTGATCTTAAGCTTTGCACAAACAATAGAAAGAGTTTCAAGAGAAAAGGGATAGAAATAGAACATATGACAGTTGTCCTCCTCCTCTTGCCTACATAGCGAGCATATACTAGGTCCCTGCCACCCTCTTTTTTGCAGATTCCTCCAAGTTAGATTTTTTTCCTTCCACACCAGCCATAAAAAAATAATCATTTTAATTTGAGCTCTCGTTTTTCATAAATCTTTAAACCAACAAATAGTATCCTGTGCCACCTTATTTTTAATCAAAGTCGAATAAATTTCTTTAGCTTTCAGACCCTCCTTTGCTTCCTTACCTTCCCATAAATGTAGATCTCCCTCAGCCATCCTGCACAAACCCAAAGACTTAAGCCTCATCGTGAACTGTCGCCACTTCTCTGCCCATTTTATGTCCAAACCCAAATCAAACAATTTCTTCCATCTCGAAATCTCCCCTACCCATTCCTCTATAATCTGATGAATAAAGAAAATCCCCTTTAGATTTAACTGATGAGCTAAATCCTCAATTTGAGGCTGGAAATCATCCATCCCCAGCATCTTTCCATTTCCAATGAGAATTTTTGCCCCATTCCCAAAGACCCATTTCATATGTTCCATAATAACAGGCCATAACTTGCAGAAGCCTTTCCAGATATCCGATCTATACCTACAATCGACCCACCCCGAAATGGCCATATCCTCCACAGAAACCCCTCTCAAATACTTATGTTTTATAATGTCATTCCACTTACCTTTACCATGCAGACACTACCATAAAGACTTAATGATAAGGGAATTTCCAAATGTCTCCGTGTCTAATATTCCCCATCCCCCTCTATCATTTGGAAGAGTCAAAACTTCCCATTTAGCGAGATGAATGAATATCTTTTCTCTCCCCCCTCCCCATATAAACTTGGCCATAATATCCCGAATTCCTTTCAGAATTTTCTTTGGAAGAACATAAAGGTGAGCCCAGTAGACAATGATTTGTTGGAGGATGGCCTTCGTCAAAATTAATCTTCCACCTTTTGATAACCAATTTGTTGACCAAGTATTAAGCTTCTTCCTATATTTAATTATCAACCAGCTCCAGTCATCTACAATATACTTTGAGACTTTCGTTCTGAAGCCAAGATATATCATCCCATGTGACAGTGGAGCCCTGTTAAACTTAAATAGATCTGCTAAATCCTAAAAACTCAACTCGTCCCCCTCAGCACAGTATATACATGACTTCTCAACACTAACCAACATCCCTGTAGCTTCACTAAAAAGTTTTAAAATGTCATACAATACCACCCAAAATCTCCTAATCAGCATCCCAAATATGAGAATGTCGTCCACGAACAAGCTGTGAGTTGGCTTCAGCTGGGGACTGATTTCAATGCCGTTAAACCCTCCATTCATAATAGCCCTGTTAATTTGAATACATAAAGCTTCCATAACTAATATGAATATAAGGGGTGACAGGGCACACCCCTGCCTCAAACCTCTGCTTGGATTAAAAATCTTATAAACAGAACCATTAATAATCACAACCATTGAGGTTTTGGTAATGCAAGCCATGATCCAAGCAACCTTCCTGGGAAAGACCAATTTTAAACAGAATCAGGCACAAAAAAACCCAATCAACCCGATCATAAGCTTTCTTAAGGTCAATTTTCATCACAGCCGCTTCCAACTTCTTTGAGTGAATAGTATGAATAGTTTCTTTTGTCGTTGCTACGGCATCATGAATATTACAGTTTTTCGGGAAACCATATTGCTCCGGGGTGATAAAATTTGAGAGAACGCCCTTCATTCTTTCCGCCACAACTTTGGACACAATTTTATAGACTGTGTTACATAATGAAATGGGTCTAAAATCATCAAAAGTCAGTTTCCCCTTCTTTTTAGGTATAAGAACTAGGAAAGTTGAATTGATAGCACCATTTATCTTTCTAGTTACTCTCACTTCCTCTACCAGCTCCATCAAGTCCTCAATAAATTCCTCAATAAAATGAAGAAAAAAATTCGGGGACCAACCATCCGGCCTCGGACTTTTATCAACAACAAATGATTTTAAAACTATCTTGATCTCCTCAGCAGACACCTCCCCAAAGAAACTATGGTTTTCAGCATCATTAAACATAACAGGAAACTCTTGGATCATTTCCAGATGCTCCTCTGAGACAAGAACCGACCTTTGGTGATAAAGCAACCTGAAATAATCAACCGCAGCCACTTTAATATCCTCTATGGAGCATAAAGACCTCCCACCATACTCAATTTCCCACATCGCGTTTTCCTTCCTTCGGCTAGAAGCAAAACGGTGAAAGTATTTCGTGTTTCTGTCTCCTTCAGACAGCCAGGTGGCTCTACTTTTTAATCTCCAATATGCCTCGTCATTCTGCAGAAAATGATGGAGCTCCATTTCAATGAGTTTAAGCTTTTCCCAAAAATCATCGCTCTGAATACCCTCAGCCACCTCCTTATGAATCCTTCCCCTTTCTAATAGTATAGTCCTGATCCTGTCCTTTTCCTTCCTTAACTTATCCTTTTCCCATCTTCGAACCACAGTCTTCAAACCCCTCAGACTATTAGCCAAGTGAGACATCGCCAAAATGCCCACATCCCTCTTATGTTGCTGTAAAAAATCTTTGATCAAAATATTAAATTCATCATCCCCCAGCCATATTTTGTTAAATTTAAAAGGATATCCCGAAGGCAGCTTCTTAAAATCCCACATCAAAATCCTCACATAAGTTATTATTATGAAAAGTATGATATGATCATGCCCACTATTTCATAATGCATGAAATGTCCCAATCTATTACCACATCACTCAACTGGGGCTGCTGGGCTATTCAAAAGGATATTAAAAAAAGGCTATTCGACTCGCTATTTGGCTTGGATACTTTGATTCCGGTTCTAGAAAAGCAGCGTAATTGGCCATTCTTTATTAATAAAATTGTCAAATAAGTGCATTTTATTCTTACTGAACTAGACTTTTAGCATGGTTTCCTATGATATCACTCAATATAGGTTTCATTCAGGCGTAGACCCTAACATGAGATGTCCAGACTCCACATCCATTACAATCTCAATTCTCAATAAATAAATAAAAAGAAAAAAGAAAATGATACACAACTCAATAAATTAATGATTAGTTTATTATCTTTTCATTATATTTATTATATAAAATAGTGAATGTATGAAATTTTTAAATCCATTACAACTTTAATTTTAAAAATAAAAAAAATCAAGTACAATCCAATAAATAAGTTAATGTTCTTTTATTACATTTAAGTCTATAGTGTCTCATTTTTGGAATTGGCTATTTTAATGATTTTTTTAATTAATTTTTTGATGAGATAATGTAAACTTCAAGATGCTAGTATATTCTTGTCGTAGTCATTATATCAATGGATAAAATGCACACCATTAACTTTTTTGCATATTTAAATCATATGTTTAAACCTTGCTACTTTAATGATTTTTTAATTAATTTTTTTGATGAGCCAATGTAAACTTCAAGATGCTAGTATATTCTAGTCTTAGCTACTATATCAATGAATAAAATTCACACCATTAACTTTTTTCATATTTAAATCATATGTTTAAACCTTACTTAAATTATTTTTTTACAAAACACTATTAAAAATTCACTGTACAAGTTATTTGTAACCATGTATGAAGATTAGAGATATGAAATTAAAAATGTAAATTTTAAAACTTACATTATTGAAAAGCGACTACGGGTGAAATCCCGAAGTTGGGAAACACTTTTTGATGGATGGCCAAAATTTGTGTGAAATTTTTAATTTCTTGTTCGAGAAAATAGTCAACTCAATTTCTCCTCCGAGAGATTTTTAAAGTGTCGCACGAGAGTTAGATTGAGCTTGACCGGAGTTAAAATACTCTAGTATGAGAGTTAAGTATGTTATCGTCCGAGAGTTTTATTTACATAAACTCTCGGGTAAACTCTCGAACGAAAGTTCTAAAACTCTCGACCTAGAATTGTTTTAACTCTCGCCCGAGAGTTTTGTTCTTATTAAAAACACTAAAATATTTTCTCCCCCAAAATCATGTACATGTGCTAGGGTGCTGGTGTGTATCCATCCCTTCACTTATTTCTTCTCGTGCTTTTTATTATTTATATTAGAATATCACCTTTTTCTAACTTGTGGTTTAAACGAAAAAAACATGAGATATTTTCATTATAATTCTTTTTTAAGTCTGTTAAAAATTTAAATTCAAAACATGACATAACTTATACAAACCAACTAAATTACTAAATAAATATTAATCTTTAATATAAAAATTAAATTTATACAAACCAACTAAACTACTAGATAAATAATAAATTTTGATATTAAAATTAAACATATACAAACCAACTAAACTACTGAATAAATATTAATTTTTAATATTAAAATTATACAAACTAACTAAACTATTAAATAAATATTAATTTTTTATTTTATACAAACCAACTAAACTACTAAATAAATATTAAACTTTAATATTAAAATTAAACATATACAAACCAATTAAACTACTGAATAAATATTAATTTTTAATATTAAAATTATACATATACAAACCAACTAAACCACTGAATAAATATTAATTTTTAGTATTAAAATTATACATATACAAACCAACTAAACTACTAAATAAATATTAATTTTTAACATTAAAATTAAGTTTATACAAAGAAACTAAACTACTAAATAAATATTAATTTTTAATATTAAAATTAAACAATAAAAAATATTATTATCAACCACATGTATCTCTACATCACATGTACATGCCATATTAAATGTATTTTCACACATCAAATTATAATATTAATATTTATTTAATAGTTTAGTTGGTTTGTATATGTTTAATTTTAATATTAAAACTAATATTTATTTAGTAGTTTAGTTGGTTTGTATATATTTCATTTTAATATTAAAATTAATATTTATTTAATAGTTTAGTTCCTTTGTATAAACTTAATTTTAATATTAAAAATTAATATTTATTTAGTAGTTTAGTTGGTTTATATATGTATAATTTTAATATTAAAATTAAACATATACAAACTAACTAAACTGCTGAATAAATATTAATTTTTAAAGTATTAAAATTATACATATACAAACCAACTAAACTACTAAATAAATATTAATTTTTAATATTAAAATTAAATCTATACAAAGGAACTAAACTACTAAATAGATATTAATTTTAATATTAAAATGAAACATATACAAACCAACTAAACTACTAAATAAATATTAATTTTTAATATTAAAATTAAACATATACAAACCAACTAAACTACTAAATAAATATTAATATTATAATTTGATGTGTGCAAATACATTTAATATGTCATGTACATGTGATGTAGACATACATGTGGTTGATAATAATATTTTTTTTTTATTTAATTTTAATATTAAAAATTAATATTTATTTAGTAGTTTAGTTGGTTTGTATATGTATAATTTTAATACCAACTAAACTGCTGAATAAATATTAATTTTTAGTATTAAAATTATACATATACAAACCAACTAAATTACTAAATAAATATTAATTTTTAATATTAAAATTAAGTTTATACAAAAAAACTAAACTACTAAATAGATATTAATTTTAATATTAAAATGAAACATATACAAACGAACTAAACTACTAAATAAATATTAATTTTTAATATTAAAATTAAACATATACAAACCAACTAAACTACTAAATAAATATTAATATTATAATTTGATGTGTGCAAATACATTTAATATGGCATGTACATGTGATGTAGACATACATGTGGTTGATAATAATATTTTTTTATTGTTTAATTTTAATATTAAAAATTAATATTTATTTAGTAGTTTAGTTGGTTTGTATATGTTCCATTTTAATATTAAAATTAATATCTATTTAGTAGTTTAGTTCCTTTGTATAAACTTAATTTTAATATTAAAAATTAATATTTATTTAGTAGTTTAGTTGGTTTGTATATGTATAATTTTAATATTAAAATTAAACATATACAAACCAAATAAATTGCTGAATAAATATTAATTTTTAGTATTAAAATTATACATATACAAACCAACTAAACTACTAAATAAATATTAATTTTTAATATTAAAATTAAGTTTATACAAAAGAACTAGACTACTAAATAGATATTAATTTTAATATTAAAATGAAACATATACAAACCATTAAACTACTAAATAAATATTAATTTTTAATATTAAAATTAAACATATACAAACCAACTAAACTACTAAATAAATATTAATATTATAATTTGATGTGTGCAAATACATTTAATATGGCATGTACATGTGATGTAGACATACATGTGGTTGATAATAATATTTTTTTATTGTTAATTTTAATATTAAAAAATAATATTTATTTAATAGTTTAGTTGGTTTATATATATTTCATTTCAATATTAAAGTTAATATCTATTTAGTAGTTTAGTTCCTTTGTATAAACTTAATTTTAAAATTAAAAATTAATATTTATTTAGTAGTTTAGTTGGTTTGTATATGTATAATTTTAATACTAAAAATTAATGTTTATTTTTAGTATTAAAATTAAACATATACAAACCAACTAAACTAGTAAATAAATATTAATTTTTAATATTAAAATTAAGTTTATACAAATGAACTAAACTACTAAATAAATTTTAATTTTTAATATTAAAATTAAACATATACCAATCAACTAAACTACTAAATAAATATTAATATTATAATTTGATGTGTGCAAATACATTTAATATGGCATGTACATGTGATGTAGACATACATGTGGTTGATAATAATATTTTTTTATTGTTTAATTTTAATATTAAAAATTAATATTTATTTAGTAGTTTAGTTGGTTTGTATATGTGTAATTTTAATACTAAAAATTGGTTTGTATATATTTAATTTTAGTATTAAAATTATACATATACAAATCAACTAAACTACTAAATAAATATTAATTTTTAATATTAAAATTAAGTTTATACAAAGGAACTAAACTACAAAATAGATATTAATTTTAATATTAAAATGAAACATATACAAACCAACTAAACTACTAAATAAATATTAATTTTTAATATTAAAATTAAACATATACAAACCAACTAAACTACTAAATAAATATTAATATTATAATTTGATGTGTACAAATACATTTAATATGGCATGTACATGTGATGTAGACATACATGTAGTTGATAATAATATTTTCTTATTGTTTAATTTTAATATTAAAAATTAATATTTATTTAGTAATTTAGTTGGTTTGTATATGTTTCATTTTAATATTAAAATTAATATCTATTTAGTAGTTTAGTTCTTTTGTATAAACTTAATTTTAATATTCAAAATTAATATTTATTTAGTAGTTTAGTTGGTTTGTATATGTATAATTTTAATATTAAAAATTAATATGGAGATAGATCCCGGAGTGTCCAACGCGTCGAAGTTCAGGTTGGAATAGTTCGCGGATGAGAGAGTGGAAGTGGATTTTACGGGGATGAACGAGGTGATGTTACCCTTCGGGCTTGGGCGGAGGATCTGCCCGGCCATGGGGCTGGGTCTGCTCCATATTCATCTTATTGTGGCGCGACTTGTTCAAGAATTTGCGTGGGAATGCATGCCGAGTGAGACAGTTGATCCATCTGAGAAGATGGAATTCACGACGGTTATGCAACATCCTTTCCGACTCATCATAAAATTGTTTCAATTGTAATTTTTCATTAATCTTCAAAGTTCAAGTATTTCTAGATTTTTAAAGAGGTTGAATCTATTTATACATTCAATAACAAATAACACATTTTAAACAAGTACTATGCAACTCTTCCCATTAACACGATATATATAAGCAAAAGAAAAACAAAAATTGTGAAAATCTATAAAAAAAAACATTAGAACATTAAAATATATATTAGAATATATTCATGAAATTTTGATTAATACAATCCAATTAAATAATAAAATATCATACACTACTAGATAGATGATCAAATTTGAATAATTATGAAAGTGTTTAACTATTTTGATGAACTTTTTAATATATATATATATATATATATATATATATATATATATGAAAGTGCTAGACAAAATATTTGAAATTCATTTAAAATTATAATATTTATTTATATTTTAATAAAATATTTAAAATAATATCTAATTATCTTTATTTACAAATATATTATTATTATTATAAATTTAATTAAAAAATAAATTATTAATAAGTAAAATTATTTGATGAAATAAAATTATATAATTATTACCCAAAAGAACCATGAATTTTTCAACGAATGTGTATTGATACATTTATAATTATTGATAGAATATTAGCCTACGTTGATATTGATATACATTTGGCTATTACTTTCTATTTTAAATCTAAAACAATCAACATTATATTAATAATAATATTTGTTCAAATTATTGGCATAAATTTTGATATTCGTAATTGTGAAATATTTTTTTAATATATTTATGAAATCATACGATTCTTCAAATTAGAAGTTTCAAAGTGCAATATATGTTTAAAGTTATCTAATACATAAATATAAATAAAAAATGAATTCATATAAGATTATTAGTATTAAATTGAAATACCAGTAAACAAAAGCATTCCAATGACTGAAGATACATAGAAATGTGGGAATGCACTAGAATACCAAGGCTATATCTATATGTCTATATGTAGAGAATCTACAAACTTTACCAGCTAATGTAATGAAAACAAAAATTGTTATCCTTTACGATCACTGGATGCATATATAAAAACTCTCTAAACTTTTTGGTTGAGGTCATCTGCACACATCTGACCGTGGATTTATGTATACAACTAAACTATCTCTCCCTGCCTCTTGGAAAGCCGATGAGTTTCTCAGGAAAATCTGTCACCTTCAGCGCCAGTTCCCCATTTCTCAGGAAAATCCGTCACCTTCAGCTTCCGTTCCCCATTTTTATGCGCACTTTATACCCACTTTTGGCTGCTAGGTACTCACCCCGAGGCTGAATAATCCCAGTACATTACATCTCAAACTCTTTAAAAAAATATAATCTACTGCTACACATGAAATGTGTAACATTCAGCTTACCATAATCTTACCATTGTAAAAAAAAAAAATTATCATTATCGAAAATTCAATCAACATTTATACATATGTACATATATGGTCCGGACTTGTATGTTAACATTGTAGGCATCGTTCTTATTTTTATGAGTTTCAGTACTACATCATGTGATCTGCTGTACTACGGATTGTGTAACATAAGTTATTGATCGATTTCCATTATCCATCGTAGCACGTATGATTAATGTTTCCATGGAACTATTAAGTGCTGGAATGATTGATTATCCACTCAGCATTCATAATTATCAAATTTCAACTTTGGAAAAATGGGTTCGATATCTATGGGCCTATCTGCCCGCCACATGGCTTGCCTAACACCGTCGATTTTGACATGATCGAACGGCTCAGAGGCCTAGGGTTTGTAATGACCCTCGGCGCTCTAACCGATTCTGTTCTCATTGTTTCTTTTCCGCGACGAGAGAGTTCTGGAGGCGGTGCTCCGCCATGGTTCCTTGTGGAGGTTTTCTAGATCTTCTGAGGCGATAATGGCGTCGCTGCGGTCACAGGCTTGCTTCGGGCCTCAGGTAACCATTTCCGAACAAAACTTAATTTCCTCCTGCGTTTTCTTGTGGCCGGTTGAGTTTCTGTGTGAGTTTAATGGCAGAACTGGTTATCAATCAACCTTGAAGCTCACGCGTTACTTTTCAGCCGTTGCTCTCAGGTGTTCTTCGTTTACTTTAATCTTTTTGTTTGGGGTTTTCGAACAGCAGTGGTCTGGTGCTGCGAAAGACTACTCTCAGGGTTTGGTTACGACAGGTATTTCCTCTGAACGAAATAATCTCGTCTCTGCTCCAGAACTAACCTATTCCACAGCAAGTTAACGAATTTCTTAGTTCTAGTTTAGAAATTTCTTCCACATCTCTAATGTTATCTTTCTTATGATAGGTATTGCCATACCCCCTACCCAGCTCGGGTTCCCTGTCGTTGTTTCCCTAGCTCGCACACGGAATGGAAGTTAATCTCTGCATGAGTCTCACAGGTACTCCAATTTTTCCAACAGGGTCAACTCCCTTAAACTTTCCTTGGCGGAATTTTTAGATGGTAGTTCGACTGGGGTCGAGTTCAGGGTTGCCTGATAGGTTAATTTACTCTGTGCAGGATAGTTTCCTGGTTCAGGTTTCTTATATCCATTTGCGGCCTCGAGCCCACTGTTGTGTAATTTATGTCTACTCCTAGTGGAGCTACTCTGAGATGAACTTGTGGTTATGTTTACAGTTTCTGACAGTCTCTATTTTCTCTATTTGAACTAGCTTCTTGCACAATGTAATTTGTACTGCCGGTTATAATTATTATACAATTTCAGAGATGGTTCGACATTCTCAGTTAAACTACGTTTGTATTTATATACTATGTGTCTGACTGCCGTGAAGGCTATTTACTTTTCCTATAATCGTTTATCATGGTGACTGTAGTGGCTCTGCACTAGTCTTGGTTGGTTATGCAATACTGGTATTTCGGTTCATTGTTCACTGCTTGGTTCTAGTTCTTCGTTTTCAATTGCAGTATTCTTCTCTTTCCCTTGCTACTGTTAAGAGAGTTTATACTCGAGTGTGGAGTTAATATTTTTCATGTTGCTGTCACCAGAGTGAAACGATTTTTTTTCTTACTGTTCTTGGTATCTCCTTATTCTGTTTATTCTTTCCTAAATGGATATTACTGGCGTCCGGACCGCCCTTCATGTCCGTGTCTACTTCCAGGCGGAGGACGATCAACCGTTAGCCAGGACTCTGGCCTAAAGGGTTAACGGTTCTCCCGTAACTCTGTTTATGTTTGTTTCCCATTAAATTACTCTACGGAACTGTTATAATTAGCCAAGAAGATATGACCATAAATAAATTTCAGGTGTTGCTACCAATTACCTCTTCCACAGAATTTAACCTGTCTCTGTATATGATATAATAGTGGAAAAGAAAACAAAGAATTTACTCAGTAACCATTTACCCTACTGTCTACTGTAAAACTTATTCTTTACTGTCTAATAGAATATAATACCCCTACTCTTCAAACCCTACCGTTTGTTAACATACATTAAGACTCATCCCTTTATGATAACAAATTTCAGTTTTCCTGTCCTCAGCTTATCATTGAAAACAAAGACAGAAGAAAACAAAATCAACAAACATTCTACTTCTTATTCTTTACTCATCTGGAATTCCAAATTCAACTGATGGTAGTAATGTGCCTCCCTTCCATGAGCTGATGAACAGTCACGCAGCTCCCCCCATGCAACAAGTCTGGGTCTCTGTAATACTCAGAACGCTGGACAGGATCTTAGGACAATCCGGTCCTTCCAGTCCAGGGAAAAACAGGAAGTTCTTTGGAGATCACGGGACAACCGGTCCAATCTCCAACCCAGTGCACCCTCTGCTCTGAAACACTTTTTTCAGCTTAACAGAGTTTCTCTTCCTTCTTCCACAGATCCAACCCCAAACTCTCCTATGGATTTTCTATTTATTCCAGAGTTCTGTGGGTAACTGTGGGAACTGTTTTTCCAACTAACACCAGATCTTGATTTACTTTTACTTTTGTTTTTTTTTTTACCATCATTGTTACTCATAAAACTAATTCACAGTAAATTTTATCAATATAAATTCAAATTTTGTTCCAATATTCTAACTGAAATAAACATCAGTCTTAATTAATTCAAACAAAATAGTCTAACCATTCGTTCCACTAAACCGATGGTTACAGTTTTCCCCCTCTAGATGAGAACACTGTCATCGGTGTTATTATTCCAGTCCAATAAAAAGCTCAGGATAAGCTTCACGAACAAAACTTTCGTCTTCCCAGGTGGCTTCCTCAGGTCCAAAGTGCTTCCATTGCACTTTAACCTGGGCGATGGCTCGTTTCCGGAGCATGATTTCCCTCCGGTCGATTATACTGTGTGGCTCGACCAGAAACTCCCCGTCTGGTTCTACCTGCACAAAATAAACTTATGTTAATTAAATAAGTTATAATATCGCATAATTAATTAGCGATCATACTCATCCACTACCTGTATGTTCTGCCAATGAATAATATGCCTGGTATCATGGACATATCGTTTCAGTAACGATACATGAAAAACATTATGCACCCGCATATGACTAGGAAGGGCTAAACGATACGCCACCGGTCCCACTCTCTCCAGAATTTGGAAAGGACCACAGAATCAGGGTGCTAATTTTGCACAAGATGCCCATCTTAATGTGCTTTTCTTTTGTTTAATCCTGACATATACATGATCTCCAACTGTATATTCACGATAAGACCTTTTATTATCTGCATACACTTTCTGCCTGTCCTGTGCTGCCTTCAAATTCTGTCGAATCTTTCTCACCTCAGCTTCCATCTCTGCTAGCATGTCTGGTCCTAGCATGAGTTTATTCTTTGGGCTGCTCCAGTTAATGGGAGTCCTGCACTGTCGACCATACAGTGCCTCGAACGGACTCATATTTAATGATTCTTGGTAGCCATTGTTGTAGGCGAACTCTATCAAGTGTAGATACTCTTCCCACTTAACTGGTTGTTGCATGACATACATTCTCAGCATGTCTTCCAGTACCTGGTTCACCCGCTCTGTCTGGCCGTCCGTTTGCGGGTGGTATGCAGTACTAAAATGTACTTGAGTTCCTAACCCTGTAAACAGTGTCTTCCAGAAGGCTGATGTAAATTTTACATCCCTGTCTGAAATGACAGTCTTAGGTATGCCATGGAGTCTGAAAATCTCACGCATAAATAAGTCTGCTATTTGTACCGTCTTATAGGTGGACTGAACAGGTATGAAATGCGCTGACTTACTTAATCTATCCACAACTACCATTATGGAATCATTACCTCTCTTTGACTTTGGTAAGCCGGTAATAAAGTCTAATGAAATCACCTCCCATTTCCACTCAGGAATGGGTATAGGTTGCATTAATCCAGCTGGATGCCGATGCTCCACTTTTACTTGTTGGCATTCCAAACATTTGGTTAAATAGCTTGCTATTTCCTTCCTCATGCCTGGCCAACAGTAATCCTTTCTGATGGCTGTCAGCATCTTCTGATATCCCGGATGACCAGCGTAATTGCTTCTGTGATATTCATCCAGTATCATAGTTTTTAATTCCACTCTGTTCGGAATGACTATCTTCTTCTTAAAAACCAGCAACCTGTCCTGGTTGATTTCATATCCCCCTTGCCCTTTAGATTCTTGGACTTGTTCCCACAAATATTTATATTCTGGATCTTTGTCTGCTTCTTTTCTGATTTGATCTAGAAATCTGTTTTCCACCTGGTTAACGTATAATTCATAAATGCTATGCACCTTTCTGCTCAATGCATCCGCAACTCTGTTCTCCTTTCCTTTCACGTGCTGCAGATCAATTTCAAACTCATTCAAAAAAGCATTCCACCTTGCTTGTCGAGAGTTTAAATCAGTTTGTTTAAAATAGCTGGTTAGGCTGCTATGATCCGTCCTTAATACAAATTTCTTTCCAAGTAAATAATGTCTCCACACCCTGAGTGCATGCACAACTGCGGTCAGCTCTAGATCATAAGCTGAATACCGCTGCTCATGATCTTTTAACTTGCGAGATTCGTACGCAACTACCTTTCCCTCTTGTGATAAAACAGCCCCAACACCTTCCTTGCATGCATCTGTACAAACTTCGAATTCTTTACTCGGATCTGCTACACTTAACACCTTTACTCGGATCTGCTACACTTAACACAGGTGTTGTGGTCAGCAACTGCTTCAATATTTCAAAGCTATCCTGGCATTCTTTGGTCCACTGAAAGATTTTCCCTTTCCTCTGCAAGGAGGTAATAGGAAAAGCTATCTTTGAGAATCCTTTTATAAATCGCCGGTAATAGCCAGCGAGACCCATAAAAGATCGTATATCTGCCACATTCTGTGGCACCTTCCATTCCATAATAGTCTTGATTTTCTCTGGGTCTACAGCTATGCCTTTTTCCGATATTACGTGTCCAAGATACTGTATCTCTTTTTTAAAGAAGTCACACTTGCTGAATTTCGCATACAGTTGGTGCTTCCTAAGCATCTCCAGCACCATTCGCAAGTGTGCCTTGTGTTCTTCCGCATCTTTAGAATAGATCAGTATATCATCAATAAAAATTAACACAAAGTTGTCCAAATAAGGATGAAATACACTATGCATCAGCCTCATAAAGGTGGCTAGCGCATTAGTTAATCCAAAAGGTAATACCACGAATTCGTAGTGGCCATACCTTGTACGGAAGGCAGTTTTGTGGATATCTTCATCTTTAATCCAGATCTCGTGATAACCAGATCGCAAATCGATCTTTGAGAACACCGTGGCCCCTCTCACCTGATCAAACAAGTCATCAATACGAGGTAGAGGATACCTGTTCTTAACAGTCAGCTTATTTAACTGTCGGTAATCCATGCACATGCGCATGGTTCCATCCTTCTTTTTAACAAACAATACGGGTGCTCCCCAGGGTGACACACTGGGTCGAATATACCCCTTATCCAGCAATTCCTGAAGCTGCATCTTAAGTTCAGTCAGTTCTGGTACACTCATACGGTAAGGAGTCCGTGAGACTGGCGAGGCTCCTGGCAGCAGCTCTATTGTAAAATCAACTTCTCTTTTTGGTGGTAAACCTGGTATTTCTTCAGGAAATATATCCTTAAACTCCTGAACTACTGGTATATTTTCTAACGCAGCAACTTTATTGTTAGACTCAGTTAGTCCAACTTGTATAGCATACAGTTGGCATCCCTTCCTTATACATTTCCCCATCTGGGAAGCTGTAATTGGGCGCAGATTTACAGGCTTCTTTATGCCTTGAATCTCTTGACGAATACCATTATGATCTCTATAGTAAAATATCTTTTCCTTACAGTCTATAAGAGTCCATTTCTTCTCCAACCAATCCATACCCAATAATATATCATAGGATCCCAAAGGCAGGATATTCAAATCCACTACCAGCTGCTGTCCGCTAATTTCAGTGCACATTCCGGTATTTTGGCACTAACCCTTCTTTTAGCTCCAGTGGCTAACTGGACTAACCAGGTCTTTTTGAATTTTTGACTTGGCAATTTACAAACTTCCACTATTTTAGGACTTATATAACTTAGACTTGCCCCCGGGTCTATTAAAACAGAAACAGTTTGGGATAGCAATTTACCTTCCAGTTCTATCATGGTAGGCTGAAAATCCGCTTGCCGGTCCTCCAGTGCAGCATTAATTCTGGGTATACTCCGAGCAACATCTCCCACCGTAGAGGCTTCTTGCAAGTTATTTACTGCCTCAGTTTTACTACGCTGTGGGCAATCTCGATAGTAATGCGCTGCTCCGCAGCCCCAACACTGCAGAGGTGGCCTCTGATTTTGTGGCTGCTCCGGTTTACTTGAAGCTTCCACCATTTTGTCTTCCCCGGGCCATCTAACCCGCTGATGATTCCTACCGAATTGTTTATTGATTGAATTTCTGGCGGTATTTCGGAAATTACTGGTTTTCCCCCTTTTGGAACCAACATTGTTTCTGTTATCCTTCCTTGTTTGCCATCCTTTTCCGGAATCTATCTTGTTCTTCGCTTGCTGATAGCACAGCCTTGCTTTCCTGATAGCGTCATCCATTGTCTTGGGATTCTCAAATTCGATACGCTCCTTCATATGGGAAGGTAGACTGCTCAGAAATCTTTGAACCTTGGCCTTCTCTTCTCTTAAGTACGGTACGTAGCACAGTAATGCAGTAAACTTGGTGATAAAATCGTCCATGGTCAGCTGTCCCAGCCTTAAGTCATGAAATTCTCGGGCTTTTTCATCATAAAAATGCTTAGTTACGTACTTATCCTTAAAGTACTGTTGAAATTTTTCCCATGTCACATCTTGATCCTCAAATCCCCGTACATTCTTCACTTCTTCCGACCATAAGGTGGCTTTGTCTTTTAACTGATAAATGGCCAGCCGTGCTTTAAGTCCACTGTCGTAATCATACACCTGGAAATATTTATTCATGTTAATCAGCCAGGCTTCCACCACCTCCTCCTTCTCTCCATCAAACATAGGTGGCTTTATCTTTTTGAATTCTCCGTGTAACTCCACCTTCTGCCTTTTGCTGGCTTTCGGTTCATTTTCATTTTCAGATTCAGCCTCGTTAAAATTTCTGTGAGGATTACTTTGCTGCGATATACTTCTTTCTCTTTGGTTCATATCTTGTTCACCTGTTTGCTGATCATCCCTTTCCTGGAATTCTCTGCCAGCACTGGGATTCTCATTTCTGTGATTCTGTTTGTCAGAAAGGATTTTCAAAATCCTTTCTTGCTCCTGCATCATTCTAGCATTTTCCTGCCGTACCCTCTCCATCTCTTCCTGCAACTGCTGTACTGTATGTAACAGGATGCGAGTCTGATGTTGTTGTTCTTCCATCAATCTGTTAGACCTCTGATGTTGTTCTATTCCCAGCTGGACCCACATTTCGGGGTTTCCCTCTGGTGGAGGCTGCATCTCTCCGATGTTCTGCTGTAGCGATTGTGATTGTGTAGGTGTCCGTCTCATCTGTACTTCCAACTAATTATCTGACTGTGCAGGAGTAACATAAAAAATTTTAACGTTAGTTGGCCCAATAGGGCTCCAGAGTTGTAACCCGCTCTGATACCACTTGTAACATTCAGCTTACCATAATCTTACCATTGTAAAATTTTTTTTTTATCATTATCGAAAATTCAATCAACATTTATACATATGTACATATATGGTCCGGACTTGTATGTTAACATTGTACGCATCGTTCTTATTTTTATGAGTTTCAGTACTACATCATGTGATCTGCTGTACTACAGATTGTGTAACATAAGTTATTGATCGATTTCCATTATCCATCGTAGCACGTATGATTAATGTTTCCACGGAACTATTAAGTGCTGGAATGATTGATTATCCACTCAGCATTCATAATTATCAAATTTCAACTTTGGAAAAATGGGTTCGATATCTATGGGCCTATCTGCCCACCACATGGCTTGCCTAACACCGTCGATTTTGACATGATCGAACGGCTCAGAGGCCTAGGGTTTGTAATGACCCTCGGCGCTCTAACTGATTCTGTTCTCATTGTTTCTTTTCCGCGACGAGAGAGTTCTATAGGCGGTGCTCCGCCATGGTTCCTTGTGGAGGTTTTCTAGATCTTCTCAGGCGATAATGGCATCGCTGCGGTCACAGGCTTGCTTCAGGCCTCAAGTAACCATTTCCGAACAAAACTTAATTTCCTCCTGCGTTTTCTTGTGGCCGGTTGAGTTTCTGTGTGAGTTTAATGGCGGAACTAGTTATCAATCTACCCTGAAGCTCACGCGTTGCTTTTCAGCTGTTTCTCTCAGGTGTTCTTCGTTTACTTTAATCTTTTTGTTTGGGGTTTTCGAACAGCGGTGGTCCCGTGCTGCGACAGACTACTCTCAGGGTTTGGTTACGACAGGTATTTCCTCTGAACGAAATAATCTCGTCTCTGCTCCAGAACTAACCTATTCCACAGAAAGTTAACGAATTTCTTAGTTCTGGTTTAGAAATTTCTTCCGCATCTCTAATGTTATCTTTCTTATGACAGGTATTGCCATACCCCCTACCCAGCTCGGGTTCCCTGTCGTTGTTTCCCTAGCTCGCACACGGAATGGAAGTTAATCTCTGCATGCGTCTCACAGGTACTCCAATTTTTCCAACAGGGTCAACTCCCTTAAACTTTCCTTGGCGGAATTTTTAGATGGTAGTTCGGCTGGGGTCCAGTTCAGGGTTGCCTGATAGGTTAATTTACTCTGTGCAGGATAGTTTCCTGGTTAATGTTTCTTATAGCCATTTGTGGCCTCGAGCCCACTGTTGTGTAATTTATGTCTACTCCTAGTGGAGCTACTCTGAGATGAACTTGTGGTTATGTTTACAGTTTCTGACAGTCTCTATTTTCTCTATTTGAACTAGCTTCTTGCACAATGTAATTTGTACTGCCGGTTATAATTATTATACAATTTCAGAGATGGTTCGACATTCTCAGTTAAACTACGTTTGTATTTATATACTATGTGTCTGACTGCCGTGAAGGCTATTTATTTTTCCTATAATCGTTTATCATGGTGACTGTAGTGGCTCTGCACTAGTCTTGGTTGGTTATGCAATACTGGTATTTCGATTCATTGTTCACTGCTTGGTTCTAGTTCTTCGTTTTCAATTGCAGTATTCTTCTCTTTCCCTTGCTACTGTTAAGAGAGTTTATACTCGAGCATGGAGTTAATATTTTTCATGTTGCTGTCACCAAAGCGAAACGAGTTTTTTTCTTACTGTTCTTGGTATCTCCTTATTCTTTTTATTCTTTCCTAAATGGATATTACTGGCGTCCGGACTGCCCTTCATGTCTGTGTCTACTTCCAGGCGGAGGACGATCAACCCTTAGCCAGGACTCTGGCCTAAAGGGTTAACGGTTCTCCCGTAACTCTGTCTATGTTTGTTTCCCATTAAATTACTCAACGGAACTGTTATAATTAGCCAAGAAGATATGACCGTAAATAAATTTCAGGTGTTGCTACCAATTACCCCTTCCATAGAATTTAACCTATCGCTATATATGATATAATAGTGGAAAAGAAAACAAAGAATTTACTCAGTAACCATTTACCCTACTATCTACTGTAAAGCTTATTCTTTACTGTCTAATAGAATATAATACCCCTACTCTTCAAACCCTACCGTTTGTTAACAGACATTAAGACTCATCCCTTTATGATAACAAATTTCAGTTTTCCTGTCCTCAGCTTATCATTGAAAACAAAGATAGAAGAAAACAAAATCAGCATACATTCTACTTCTTATTCTTTACTCATCTGGAATTCCGAATTCAACTGATGGTAGTAATGTGCCTCCCTTCCATGAGCTGATGAAAAGTCACGCAGCTCCCCCCCATGCAACAAGTCTGGGTCTCTGTAATACTCAGAACGCTGGATAGGATCTTAGGACAATCCGGTCCTTCCAGTCCAGGGAAAAACAGGAAGTTCTGGGGAGATCACGGGACAACCGGTCCAATCTCCAACCCAGTGCACCCTCTGCTCTGAAACACTTTTTTCAGCTTAACAGAGTTTCTCTTCCTTCTTCCACAGATCCAACCCCAACTCTCCTCTGGATTTTCTATTTATTCCAGAGTTCTGTGGGTAACTGTGGGAACTGTTTTTCCAACTAACACCAGATCTTGATTTACTTTTACTTTTTTTTTTTTTTCTTACCATCATTGTTACTCATAAAACTAATTCACAGTAAATTTTATCAATATAAATTCAAATTTTGTTCCAATATTCTAACTGAAATAAACATCAGTCTTAATTAATTCAAACAAAATAGTCTAACCATTCGTTCCACTAAACCGATGGTTACAAAATGCATGTTGGAATTAATTTCCAACTGCCGCATAACAGGACAGCGGCAGCCAGACAGTCCGAGGGGGTCTGGCAAGACAGGCCAGGGGAGTATTGAACCCCATCGGAACTGGGCCCACACCATGGAGTCACAAAGAAGTCCGCGGGGGTCGTGAAAGGTTTGTGGGAAGAGGAATGAACCCCCTCGGAATGCTGACATCATCAGCTGGGGGCCCACATATATCATACGGCCCATATGTGTTATAATGATTGCCGGTTAAAATGTTTGTCACGGCATTTGTTTTAAAAAAAATGTTTTTAAATGTTTTAAATTTTATTTGTTTTATGTTTAATATATATAACACATATATATTAAAAAGGCCCGTGAGGCACATATGTTTTATTTTTATAACACAGCAGCGTCAATAAAAAAAAGGGGGAAAGACAACAGAACTAGTTTTATTACACAGGAATGTGCACAGCAGTGCGGGATGAAAAATCAAAGTGCCAGCAAGTAAAATCTGTCATCAATGCATATTATGAAGCGGTGCTGACAGAAGTAATGAGCCATAATGTTTTTCTAAGCGGTGAAGTTTAGTGGTTGTGTCAATTAATGACACAGATATTTTTTATGTGATATATGCACAGCAGAGTCGTGTTAATAGTAATGTTTTGATACACAGCAGCGTATTTAAAAAATAGAGAGACAGAGATTTGTAATTTCTTAATTACACAGAACAACAGAGTATGCACAGCAGTGTATTGTTGTTGATTTTTAGAGACAGAGTATTTTCTGTGTGAGACTGAGAAGAGTGATTTGGACATTGTGTGTGAAGCAGTTCCATATTTTTGTAATCTCCCAGAATATTATCAAATTGTAACAGCAGTTTTTTTTATGAATATAATTTTTTTTTGAGTTGAAAACTCTGTCTGTGAGTGAAATTTTTAAATAGTTTCTCTGTGTTAAGGGAAGGCAGTTTTATTATTTTGGAATTCTGAAAATTCCAACATGGTATCGGAGCCAATCCAAGCTATTTGAAGGTCAAATAAGCTGAAGGAAAGGAGTTCGTTATTGCAGAAGCCTCTCCAGCAGAGTGAAGGTTCAGACAAGAAGAATCCAAAGGTATTTCTCTATATAGTTTTGGGTTACTGTTGCAGTACAGTTGGTTAGTTTTAAACACACAGTCAAGTATTTTTATCATAGTTAGAAGTGCAGAATGGCTGGCTCCAGCACAGGTATGAGTCTGGGAAATATCCATCTCCCACAATTCAATGGAAAAAATTATGACTACTGGTCAATAACTATGAGAGCTTTATTTACCTCACAAGAGTTATGGGAATTAGTTGAGGATGGCTTTGAAGAGCCAGCAAATGAAGCAGAGTTTTATGTCTTAACTCAGGCAGAAAGGGAGTCACTGAAGAACAATAAGAAGAAAGATGCCAAGGCTCTTTTCTTCTTGTATCAAGCAGTGCATGAGAGTGTGTTTCCAAGGATAGCAGCAGCCAAGAAATCCAGTGAAGCATGGGAAACTCTCAAGACAGCCTATCAGGGAATGGAGAAAGTGAAGACAACAAAACTTCAGTTGCTGAGGAGAGATTTTGAGACTCTCTCTATGAAGGAGTCAGAGAATATTGACTCATTCTTTACTCATGTGATTGGAATGGTCACACAAATAAGATCTCATGGAGAGACTCTTGATGATAAGAGGATTGTGGAAAAACTCTTGAGAAGTTTACCCTCAAGATTCGATGTGATTGTCACCACCATAGAAGAGACAAGGGATCTCACAAA
This sequence comes from Pinus albicaulis, assembly GCA_034641835.2. Taxonomy (NCBI): domain Eukaryota; kingdom Viridiplantae; phylum Streptophyta; class Pinopsida; order Pinales; family Pinaceae; genus Pinus; species Pinus albicaulis. The sequence continues at coordinate 272,082,258 of CM076570.1, read as the reverse complement.
GTTTTCAGTGGATGAACTACATGCATCACTGATCACCCATGAACAGAGATTGGGTAGGAGTGAAAACTCATCTCTTGAACATGCTTTTAAGACCCAGATGTCTTTCGGAAGAGGAAGAGTGCAAGGCAAAGGAAGAGGAAGAGGCAGAAGCCAAAACAGAGGCGGAAGGAACAGCCCTTCACATTCACATGGAAGGTGCAACAGTCAAAGTCACAGCCACGGCCAAGGCAGCGAGCAGAATGGTCAGCAGAATGCACAAGGACAAAGGTATGACAAATCCAATGTCCAATGTTACAATTGTAAAAAATATGGTCATTATGCTAATGAATGTAGAAAGAAGAAGCAGAATGATATGAGAAGTGAAACTAGTGCAAATTTCACAAAAGAAAATATCATTCAAAGTGATTTGTTTTTAGCTTGTAATATGGCCGAAGAAAAGAGTGAAGACTTATGGTTTCTAGACTCCGGTTGTAGTAACCATATGACAGGAAACTTAGCAATGTTTTCTATGTTAGATGAAAGTGTGCAGTCACAAGTCACAATAGGAACTGATAGCAAAGTTTCTGTTATGGGAAAAGGAGATGTAAATGTTTTAACAAGATTAGGTGCAAGGAAAACCATAGCAGATGTTTATTATGTTCCAGGAATGAAGTGTAATCTCTTAAGTGTTGGACATCTTGTCCATAAGGGGTATAATGTTTTCTTTGATAATGATGTTTGTACCATCATGGATAAACCACCCAGCAATCAGTGTATTGCTGAAGTGAAGATGACAAGGAACAGGATGTTCCCTCTCAGAATGAGAGCAGACTTGAAGAATGGTGAAGAGAAAGCAGCAGTTGCATAAGAGACTTTTCAAAGCGAACCAAAAGATGACAATTGGTTATGGCACTTGAGATTTGGACATCTCAACTTTGGAGGTCTAAATCTGTTGAATAGAAAAGGAATGGTAAGTGGTTTACCATTGATAGAGAAACCAGACAGCCTTTGTGAAGGTTTTATTCTTGGGAAACAACACAAAGAAAGTTTTCCTTCCGGGAAAAGCATAAGGGAAAAAGCACCCTTGGAAATTGTCCACTCAGATGTATGTCGACCGATGCAAACTTCATCGCTTGCTAGCAGCCACTATGTGTTAACATTCATAGATGATTTTACAAGAAAAACTTGGGTTTATTTTTTGAAAAACAAAAGTGAAGTGTTTGAAAAATTCCGCAATTTCAAAGCACTTGTTGAGAATCAGAGTGGGCTGCATATCAAGGTCTTAAGGACTGATAGAGGAGGTGAGTATATATCTAAATATTTTCTACGTTTTTGTAGAGAAAATGGTATTCATAAACAGTTTACAACTAGATATACACCGCAGCAAAATGGAGTAGCCGAAAGGAAGAACCGAACCATAATGGACATGGCGAGGAGTATGTTGAAGGCAAAGAATTTGCCTAATGATTATTGGGCTGAAGCTGTACATTGTGCAGCGTACATATTGAACAGGTGTCCTACAAAAGTTGTTATGAAAAAAGTGCCGGAAGAGGCATGGAGTGGCGCAAAGCAAAGTGTCACACACATGAAGGTATTCGGATGTGTGGCTTATGCACACATTCTGGATCAGCTAAAGAAGAAGTTGGACAGCAAGGGGGAGAAATGTATTTTCATTGGATACAGTGAGGAATCCAAGGCATACAGGTTATATAACCCATCCAGCAAGAATTTTCTTGTGAGCAGGGATGTTCAGTTCATTGAAGAGGAAGCTTGGGATGGAAGCATAGAGAAAACAGTGAATGTTAAACACTGTTTATCTCATGATGAGAATGATGATGAGGTGGCTGAAATACATCCCAAAACAGTAGCATCAACACCGCAAAGTACACCCTTGAGGAGAAATGAAAGTGCTTCTCCAAGCACACCACAAGGAGGAAATTCAAGTGCTTCTTCAAGCACTTGTACACCTATTGAAAGAGGTAAGAAATTCAGAAGTTTGAAAGATATTTATGAACAAGATATAGCTAATGAAGGTATCAATTCTTTGTTTGCTTTATATTATCATGTTGATGATCTTGTTCATTTCGAAGAAGCTGTCAAGGATAGGAAATGGATAGAAGCTATGGATGAGGAAATAAATGCCATAGAAAGGAACAAAACTTGGGATTTGGTTGAACTCCCAAAAGGTAAAGATGTCATTGGAGTAAAATGGGTCTACAAGACCAAGAGTAATGCTGAAGGAAAGATAGAGAGACACAAGGCAAGGCTTGTTGTCAAAGGCTATAAGCAGAAGCATGGCATAGATTATGAGGAAACTTTTGCACCAGTTGCCAGAATGGAAACCGTGAGAGCAGTGCTGTCCATAGCAGCACAAAACAAATGGAAATTTTACCAAATGGACGTGAATTCAGCATTCCTAAATGGAGTGTTAATGGAAGAGGTTTACATTGAGCAACCTCTCGGCTATGAGAAGAAAGGCCAAGAGCATAAAGTGTGCAAGTTGAAGAAAGCTCTTTATGGGCTGAAGCAAGCACCAAGAGCGTGGTACAGTAGAATAGACTCATATCTACTGGAAAATGGATTTGAAAAGTGTGAGGGAGAACCCACCCTCTACATCAGAGAAAAAGATGGTAAAATTTTGATTGTAGTTTTATATGTTGATGATGTTATTTTCACAGGTAATGATGATTATCTTATTGAAAATTTTAAAACAGTCATGAAAGAAGAATTTGAAATGACTGACATGGGTTTGTTGAAATACTTCTTAGGAATAGAAGTAGAACAAGATGAAAATGAGATTTTTATCTCACAGGAAAAGTATGTTAATGAGGTGCTTGAAAGATTTAACATGCAGGAAAGCAAAGCAGCAATCACTCCCACAGTGATGGGATTAAAACTCAGCAGAGAAGACAACAACAAGGATTTTGATCCTAGCTTATACAAGAGCATAGTTGGCAGCCTTATGTATTTGACTGCAACTAGGCCGGACATAATGCATGCTGTTAGTTTGATTTCCAGATTCATGGAAAAGCCAAAGGATGCACATTGGCAAGCAGCAAAAAGGATTTTGAGGTATGTTAAAGGTACTAAAAATTTTGGTATTTTTTATACTACTTCAGAACATTCAGATTTAGTTGGATACACGGACAATGATTGGGCTGGAAGTGTTGATGATCGGAAGAGCACTTCCGGTTATGTTTTTCACATGGGTTCAGGAGCCATTTCATGGGCTTCTAAGAAACAACCCATTGTAGCATTGTCTACAGCAGAGGCAGAGTATGTGGCAGCTACAGCAGCAGCGTGTCAAGCAGTTTGGATGCGGAAAATGTTGAGAAGCTTATGTCAAGAACAGGTAAAAGGGACAGTGATTTTTTGTGACAATAGCTCAGCTATTACATTGTCTAAAAATTATGTTTTTCATAAAAGAACAAAACACATTGACACCAAGTTTCATTTCATACGGGAATTGGTTAGCAATGGCGAGATTGTTTTGCAGCATTGCAGAACAGAGGATCAATTTGCAGATATCCTCACAAAGCCACTACAGCAGAAAAGCTTTGAATATTTCAGGAAATGCTTGGGTATGCAGGAAAACCCAGCAGTTGAAATTAAGGGGGAGTGTTGGAATTAATTTCCAACTGCCGCATAACAGGAGAGCAGCAGCAAGACAGTCCGAGGGGGTCCGGCAAGACAGGCCAGGGGAGTATTGAACCCCATCGGAACTGGGCCCACACCATGGAGTCACAAAGAAGTCTGCGGGGGTCGTGAAAGGTTTGTGGGCAGAGGAATGAACCCCCTCGAAATGCTGACATAATCAGCTGGGGGCCCACATATATCATACGGCCCATATGTGTTATAATGATCGCCGGTTAAAATGTTTGTCACGGCATTTGTTTTAAAAAAAATGTTTTTAAATGTTTTAAATTTTATTTGTTTTATGTTTAATATATATAACACATATATATATTAAAAAGGCCCGTGAGGCACATATGTTTTATTTTTATTACACAGCAGCGTCAATAAAAAAAAAGGGGGAAAGACAACAGAATGGGTTTTATTACACAGGAATGTGCACAGTAGTGCGGGATGAAAAATCAAAGTGCCAGCAAGTAAAATCTGTCATCAATGCATATTATGAAGCGGTGCTGACAGAAGTAATGAGCCATAATGTTTTTCTAAGCGGTGAAGTTTAGTGGTTGTGTCAATTAATGACACAGATATTTTTTATGTGATATATGCACAGCAGAGTCGTGTTAATAGTAATGTTTTGATACATAGCAGCGTATTTAAAAAACAGAGAGACAGAGAGTTGTAATTTCTTAATTACACAGAACAACAGAGTATGCACAGCAGTGTATTGTTGTTGATTTTTAGAGACAGAGTATTTTCTGTGTGAGACAGAGAAGAGTGATTTGGACACTGTGTGTGAAGCAGTTCCATATTTTTGTAATCTCCCAGCAGTGGAATGTTATCAAATTGTAACAGCAGTTTTTTTTATGAATAGAATTTTTTTTTGAGTTGAAAACTCTGTCTGTGAGTGAAATTTTTAAATAGTTTCTCTGTGTTAAGGGAAGGCAGTTTTATTATTTTGGAATTCTGAAAATTCCAACAATGCAAACGCATAAAAAAATATAATCTACCGCTACACATGAAATGCATACAGCAGATAATCTACTACCCCTAGCCACTCAATGTAACAAACTAAAAAAAGACACATTGTTATACATCACTCTGCGCCTCTTGTATACACAAAGAATGTGTCTCCCAGGCTCTTTGTAAATTTTGATCTCCGAGAATGTTAAAATAAGCTAATTACTCTGGGGTGAAGAGTTTGTTACATTTAGAGATTGAGGTAGGTGTTTTTTATATTTAGAGAGTGAGTTAACTTATATTTAGAGAGAGTTAACTGAGGGTAGAGAATGTTGAGTTAAGTCCAGTTTAAGTGATACATGAATTTAGAGAGTATGTGCATGTCAAGTTAAATTAGGTGAGTCTAAAAAGTTTAAATACCTTTCACTGAGTTCATTGTAATTAAGTCAAGTAATTTAAATAAAATTTGTGCGATTAATAAAAGAATAGACGAGTAGCATCTCCTATTTTAGTAAATTACTTGAATTATTTGTATTTATCCTCTCTACCTTTCCAACATAAAAGCCTCTCAAATCCTCCAATTTGATATAACTTTTGCTTCACCATCCTCTGGAACCGGTAAGATTGTGGATCCAAATGTATGGCTGGAAACTCTCACCAAACTCTCACCATAGTTATATGAAGGAGCAACACCGTGGCTTCTTGAAGGAGCATAAGAGATGTAGATATTTCTACTATCCAAATTCTTTCCTTTTCCCACTCTCACAATGTACATGTTATTTTGAGTGGATCCTACTCTTATTTGCAAATCGATGGGTCCCTCTGTAACATTCCTCACGTTCATCTTCAGGCCCCCAGTATATGCACACATATAAAGGAAATTATATAGAATCTACTTATTCCACTTACCTACATGATGAAAATGATAAAATGATCTCGAGACCCAAAGAGTATCTTAATTCACCAAGGTCTTTCATTCCGAACACTTGTGACATTTGCTGCTTGATTTCTTTGATTAGATAAAAATCATCACCTGTAATGATTAGATCATCTACATACAAAGAAATCAACACTATGCGCCTCTTTTCATCTTTCCCAGTATACAGATTAGGGTCGTTTTTACTTCTGTTGTAACTGTGTTGAAGAAAAAATGAATCAATCTTTTCATATGATGACCTGGGTGCTTGTTTAAGCCCATACAAAACTTTCTTTAATCTACAGACTAAATTTTCTTTTCGTTTCGGGACAAACCCCTCAGGTTGTTCTAGGTACACCTCCTCTTTTAATTCCCCATTTAAAAATGTAGATTTTACATCTAGTTGGTGAATCATCCAATATTTCTTAGTAGCTAAAGCATTCATCATTCTGATAGTATTTAGTTAAGCTACGGGGGAAAATGTTTCTTCATAGTCAATACCTTCTTTTTTTAATACCCCTTTTCTACCAATCTATATTTTAATTTATCTATGGTTCCATCTGCATTAATATTGGGTTTATACAACCATTTACAACCTATGGTTTGTTTCCCTTCGAGAAGTTCAACAAGCTCCCAAGTGTTGTTTTTTAGAATAGATTCATATTCCTGTTCCATAGATGTTTTCCATTCACTACATTGATTTTCTTCTCTATAACTAGAAGGTTCAACAACATTCATCATACTAGTTATAAAGGAATTTTCCCTATATCTAGCAGGAAATTGAATCTGCCTACCCGATCTCCTGAGTGTTGGTATAGCTTCCAACCCATTTTGAATTTCCTTTGACAGAATCGGCTTGATTGCTATATCTGAATTCTCTGATTCTGCCTTTTTCTGTTGATCATGGCTATTACCTATTTCTTCAATTCCTTCCACCAAGAACGGAATATCCCATTCCTCATTGCGCTTATCAAATTCATCATGAACCTGCTCATGGAACATGACATCTCTACCAACAAAAATCTTGTGAGTAGAGGGATTAAATAGTCTATAAACATTAAATTGTGAACAATACCCTACAAAGGTACGACTGATGGATTTTGAATCTAATTTTCTTTTGTCTTCCTTTGGAATGTGGGAAAATGTTTTAGACCCAAATACTCTTAAATGTTTTACTGCGGGCTTGAATCCATATAATGCTTCAAAAGAAGTTTTAAACTCGAGACTTCTTGTAGGACTCATATTTTTTAAATAAAATGCAGTATTTAATGCTTCAACCTAAAAACCATTTGAAATATCCTTACCTTACAACATGCTCCTAGCACACTCCACCAATGTGCTGTTCTTTCTTTCTGCTACTCCGTTCTTCTACAGAGTATGGGGTAACTATGAATTGTTGTAATATCCCATGGTCTTTACAATACTTGGTAAGTTCCTCCTTCCTGTATTCTCCCCCTTGATTGGAGTGGAGAGTTTTTATGTGCTTCCCTATTTTCTTTTCATTCATATGTCTGAACTGCTTAAAGTATTCAAATGTGTGGCTTTTCTTACTCATAAAATACACCCAAGAAAACTTTTTGCAGTCATCAAAAAATAGTAGAAAATATAGTGCACCTCCTAATGAATTTGTTTGCATGGGTCCACAAAGATCAATGTGCACTAATTCAAGTATGTCTCTCTTTTTCCTTTCTACTCGAATGGGGAATTATTCTCTATGCATCTTTCCTAATGCACAAGCATCACAATCATTATGCACTTGTTTTAATTTAGGAAGATCTCTTACCATTTCCTTTTTCTGAAGTAAAACAAATCGTTGTAGTTGATATGACCAAGTCTCTGGTGCCATAGCTCTTCTGTAGTCAAACTTGATTCTGTCAAAGCTCGATCTGGTGTTGTTCTCACATCCGATTTTTACAGACCTCCTATTCGAATTCCTGAAGCAATAGTATTCATGCCATCCAACAGATCTTTAACATAATAGTTAGATTTAAAAAATTCTACGTTGAGATCCTGATCTATAATCATGGATATGGAAATCAGATTATTTGTCACTCTGGGTTCATACATTACATTATGAATATATCTGACATTACCACTAGGTAAAATAACGGAAATTTTCCCGCACCCTTTGATCTGATGACTTCTACCATCACCATGGTAGATTTGTGCTTCGTTGTTGATTTCTTTAAAATATTTGAACCATTGTCTATTCCCTGTCGGATGTGCAGATTCTCCCGAATCTACATACCAGATGTTTGCATCGACATTCTCATCAAATTCTACCATGAACAATCTGAATTCCTGAACATGGTCATCATTTATGAAATGACCTGCATGTCTTTTATGCCTTTGTTGTTCTTCATGAAATTTCTTCTTCCTGCACTCCTTAGCCATATGACCATGTTTTCTGCAATAAAATCATTTAATTACAGAGTCATTTTTATTCGGATACATACCTTGAGTTTGATTCGATCTTTTCTGTGGATTTCCTCCGTTTTTCTGTGATGGCTTTCCTTTCCCTTTGAAGAATTTCTTCTTTGCCATTAGCGCAAGATATGCACTCTGGGGTTTCCAAGTCAATCTTCTTTTTTCTTCTTTCATTAATATTCCTATCAGTTCTTCAAATTTTGGGATTTTCTCTCTCGCACTTATCCCAGTGATAAACATTTGGTAATCATTAGTCATGCAATTCATGGTAATCATGAACAAATCTACATCTGTAACTATCTCACTGATATCTGCTAGTTTGTTCTTCAGATCTTTGATTCGCGATATGAAAGAAGCAACTGTTTCATTCTCCTCCATCTTTATGGTTAAAATATTGCTCTTCAAGAACAGAAGACGATTTATATTCCTGATCTCATATAAATCCTTCAATACCATCCACATTTCGCTTGTTGATTTGTATTCTCTGATATGCGGTATGTTAGTGTCCCGTGATTTAGCAGATTGGTAGACCAAATGCACAGGGTAACATCAGACCAGTCTTTGGAGTCCTAGGACCTAGCCTTTCCTGGACTGAGAGAGGGCTCTCTCTATTATGCGCGAAGAAAGTGAATTTTTTTTCTTTGGATGGTTGATTTTAGGCTAGTTGTTAAGTGTAGGTTTGTTATTTGTTTTGGTTGGGGTGAGATGATGAAGTAGGATAGGTGGAGTAATAGGTCATCAAATCAATTGGGCTATGGAGTCTATGAAGTCATTGATATCTCAATAATTAATTGAGGTACATCACAGGGAAAATCTAGTGTAGTTAATGGATCTTTAAAGTTAATGCATGAAGTGAGATGAACATTAAGTTTGGGAACCAAGGTAGGGCAAAGGGCAGTTAAGAATTCCTTTTCAAATACCTATGAATAGAGAGGTCTTAAATACTGATAAGAAAAATATACTAATCATGAGATAGGGCGCACCATTTACTCAATGACAATACTTTAAATGAATAGACATTCAAGTTATACAATCTAGTGGAACAAGGAAGCAAGAAAACTTATCTAACTTCAATGATTCTACTTTCAATATTTGAAAATGTATAAGAGACAAATAGCATCAATAAATGAAGAGGAAACTCTTAAACATCATTCATTAAACTATAAATAACTTTGAAGTAAATTGATAAGCATATACAAAGGGCAAGATCGAAACAAGACCTCTTTGGCTTAACCTAACAATTAATACATCAAAGAGAGATTTCAAGACAGAGTTTAGATCACATCAAACAAGCAGGGCTTACCATGAATCATGTTTGTAAACTCGAATATTAATCCAATAATGAAATAGAAAAGCTTAGGTGGGCCTAAGAAGCAGCTAAGAATTCCTTAAGCTAACCCAATAGAAGAAAACATGAAGACAATAGAAAATAGAAGGACTGAGGTGCCTCAAACAACATTTATCATCCTATACTCTTTTGAGCTATTGAAATATAGAAAGATGGACATTTGGAAATAAGAAAAACATGAAAAAATGAGAGATACATCGCCATTAACTAAACTCAGGGATCCTGCAAGCAGGCCTTCATCACCATCAATCAAGACAAATCATCCACAAGCTCCACAACACTAAATTGTTCTTCAACTTCCAAAAACCATGTATTTCTCTTAAACACATGAAAAGCCCAGTATTATAATGAATTCTTATACCTTATATAACAATCAAGGAGGAGGAAAGCCTAATAGTTCATCTAGAAGTCTATTGGCTAATTAGAAGTATCTATATTGTCCTTGAGGCCTTGCAAGGCCCAAGGCATAAAAAGATCTAAAGGAAATATCCTATCGACCATTTATAGCAATTAAATTGACTCTTAGGCTCCGAAAAGCCTCCTAAAACTTTCCAAAAGCACATTTTGACTTGCCAACCATAGGAGCGTAGCATTGTGCCTTGGAAATGCATTTTATGCCAGAAGCACAATACAGGAACAAAAAAAATGGGTCTTCTTATAGCCATGTTTTGAAGGCCTTCCCGATGTCGGAAAAGGTTCTGTGATGGCTCGTTGGAAAGCCCTTGAAGTCTACTTTCAAGATCTACATTTCATTATTAAATTTGATCTCTATAACCTATCCAAAAAAGTGAAAATTCCAATACTGGTAGGAGCGCAGCACATGCCCTAAAAAGCAGGTAGAATGGTGAAAAATAGGGTGTTTTTGACCCTTTTGGATGACCAAAACAACTCCAATTGATCTAAAAATTGGTGAGAATTCTCCTTTCATGATGAGGAATCCAAAAATATAAGCCTTTCCTCCTGAATATTCCCTGAAAAATGGAATAGCACCAGGTGTGCTGTGCTCCTAGCCTCAAAATTTGCAAAAAACAAAAACTTGTCCAAATTCTCCCAAATTTGGTGGATAAGTCCTTCATAGGGTTTGGAAGACCTGCAGAAAATATTGAGGCAAGATTCCAATTTTTACTTGGTATTTTCCTCTTTTTAGTGTTTTGAATTTGAATGAGGGCCTCTTTGATAGGCCAATGAAAAAAAAGGTGTGATGGTAGTCTTGTTGGTGTCTTTATCATGACTGTGGTCTTCATTTTCATTATCATCCTTTCCAATTTCTTTACTATCACTATGACTGCTCTTTGTGTTTTCTTTACTTTTCTTATCATTATTAGTGACCTTAAGACTACTTTTCTCCTCATTAATGATCCCTGCATGTGTGTCTTCTTCATTTTGTTCTTGACTGCCTTTTTGAGAGGCACCTTAATTTTCTTCCATGCTAGCATGACTGCCCTGATATTCATCATTGTCATTCTCTTCCATGTCTTCTGCATTGTCATCCTCTATGTTTGCAACATTATCATTTATATTGTCACTTTCTTTTTTTTCATGGTTAGAGGTGTCTTCATCACTGTTTGGTGCATTTCCATCCTCTTGGCTGACTTCTTGAGAAGCACTTTCACTTTTTCTCATGCTAGCATCACTGTCAATATTTACATGATTGTCATCCTCTATATTTGCAACATTAGAGGTGTCTTCATCATTGCTTTGTACATCTGTATCTTCATGACTGTCCTCCTCTTCATGATTGGGCCCACTGTCCTCACTTTCAAACTCTGCCTCTGTATCACTGCTTGCATTTTATGTGGGGTCATTTCCAGAGGCACTTTCATTAGTCTCTCCTTTACTTTGATTGTCACTTTCTTCCTCATTATGTGAGTTTTCTTCACTTTTCTACCCACCGTCTTCTTTGTCTTTCGCACTGTAATTACCTTCAAGCTTTGTCTCTTCTTGACTGCTATCTTCATCTTTGTCACTGCTTATTTTATCACTACCATTGGGCTCCTTGTTTTCTTCTTTTTTACTACCCTTATCATCACTACTGTCATCTTCCCTTTCTTCATGGTCTAGCTCACTGTTTTCCTTTTTATAATCTGCCTCTATTCTTGGGCTGTCATTGATTTCTTCATCTTCATCATTAGGCTCACTACCTTTGTTACTACTTTCCTCCTTATCACTGTCTTCTTTGTCTTGACTGTGATTTTCCTCTTTGTCACTGCTTTCTTCCTCCTCAACACTTTCTTCTTTGTCTTTTTCCTCATTCTTTATGTTTACCCTTCACATTTCTTCATAATTCTACCTTTAGACAATAGGAAAAGGTGGAAAAAACTAAATACCTTCAAAACATTCTTCACAGATGGAGCAACATGCACAGAAATGTAGCATGGGGCAGTCGGGCACCTTCTGCATGACGTGTCAGGTCTTCTTGGGCAGCCCTAAATGCACAGGAGCACAGCGTTCGGGCGACCTCTGCATGAGGTGCCATGTCTTCTTGGCAGCCTCTGCACGTCCAGAAGCACAACAAATGTGAGTTGGGCAGCCTTTACACGAGGTGTCGTGTCTTCTTGGCAGCCTCTGCATGTTTAGGAGCACAACATATGTGAGCCGGACATCCTCTGCACAAGGTTTCATGCCTTCCTGGCAGCCTCTACACGTCCAAGAGCGCAACAAATGTGAGTCGGGCAGCCTCTGCACGAGGTGTCGTGTCCTCCTGGCAGGCTCTACATGTCTAGGAGTGTAGCAAATGTGAGCCAGGAAACCTCTGCATGAGGTGTCATGTCCTCCTAGAAGGCTCTGAACATCTAAGAGCACAGCAAATGTGAGTCGGGCATCCTCTGCATGAGGTGCCGTGTAGCACAGTGTAGCATCAAGCGGCCTCTACATGCAAGAGTGGGGCAATCTCTGCAAGCCCAGGAGTGTAGCACAGTGTAGCGCCGACCGGCCTTTGCACATAGGAGTTGGACAGTCTCTACACGCCCAGGAGCATAGCGCAGTGTAGTGTTGGGCGGCCTCTACACGCAGGAGTCGGGCAATCTCTGCATGCCTAGGAGCGTAGCGTAGTGTAGCGTCGGGCGGCCTCTGCACGCAGGAGTCAGGCAGTCTCTGCATGCCTAGGAGCGTAGCATAGCATAGTTTTGGGGGGCCTCTGTACGAAGGATTCCAGCAGTATCTGCACACCCAAGAGCGTAGCGCAGTGTAATTTACATGGGAAAAATAAAAAATTGCCAGGAGCGCAGCACCAACTCATCAGCGCGCAGCACGATTTTGCAGAGGGTATTTGGAGGCCTTCGTGGTGTCAGAATTGGGCCCGTGATAGCTCGTTGGAAATATTATTGAGTATAATTTCCAAAAATTATTATTTTTTCCATTTGGTGTTCATTTACCTATCCAAAAATGGATTCTCTCAACATTGGTAAAAAAGTGTTGAATGACAGTGCAGAAATGCAGAGTGTTGGTGCAGACAAATTTTGGAGGCCTTCCTTAACTCCAAATTGAGCTCATGATAGCTTATTGGTAAGAGTAACATGTTTACGTTCCAAATATACCATTTTTTTCCTGATTGAAGTTGATTTTCCTTGTCAAAAGTTGATTTTCCCAAGACTGGTCAAAACGTTCTGAGTGATGGTGCAGAAATGCAGAGTGCTGGTGTAGACAATTTTTTGAGGCTTTCCATAACTCCAAATTGAGCTCATGATAGCTCATTGAAAATATATTCAAATATAGTTGTCATGTGACTCATCATGCAAGTCATTTGGACACACCAGCTGTGAGAAAACTTGATTTTTCCAAGGTCACGCCAGTAGTGCAGAAATTCTCGTGGGACACTTGTATTTTTTACATTGCTCCCAAACCATGATACCTGTGTAAAAAGGATTTTTTTCTTCTTGGCCCCATGATGGACAAAAAAACTCTCTCAATTTTTCCAAATTCATCTCTGTTTGGTCAAAAACATATTTTTAAGAAAAAATGGCCCTAGGTGTGGCAAATGACTTGGCCCTTGGAATGAATTCTTGGAAAATGATGGAGGCCTGATGTTTATGATTTGGTATGGATTTATGTTTTCTGACATGATATATCATATGAATCCTTTGCTTCTATGCCTCCTTTCCATAACAAACCCTAGCTTAGTTGGAAGAGAAGATTAGGGTTTGGTGTAGGGAATTTAAGATTGCCTTTTGGAGGGAGGGGAATGAAGCGGTTAAGGGTTGTCTAAATTATTTGGGAAATTTTGGGAATAGGGATAGATGTTAGAGAGCATGGGAAATTGGAATTTCAAGAATTGAGTGAGGCGAAGGGGTCTAAAAGGAACATATTCCTAGTCTCATAAAGGGTCAAAGTGTAGCAATAGGCTAGGTTTTGTAAAAAAATGATGAGTTTGAGGGATAGGAGTGATGGGAAGTGTTTATGAAGCTATATGAAGGATAGGAGGAGATTTAAGGGCATCAGGATAAAAGCCTTGTTGATGTTATAACCATGGAGGTCATGAAACCAAGAAAAATGTCCTAAAAAACCCTAGATGGATAATGGAGGAGTTAGGCAAAACAAAACAGAGGGTTGAGGCCAAAGGAGGCAATACATAGTGACAATGAGTGGCATGAGCCCATGATGGGTCTTCTGGGAATGGTGGGCTGACCATGGTATGATAGGATAATGAAATAGTGAAAAATTTATCCTAAGGATAATGAAAGCAGTGAGATTTCTAGAACTCACAATATTCATGAATTTTGTTTCTAGAAATCTGGGATAAACATTTAGTCATCTATAGAAAGAAAAAAAAACTGATGACTAATAGTGGCTCCACTTGGGGAAGGCAGCTCCTTTTCAGGAGGTGTCTAGAACATCGGATCTCTTGGTTTATGAAGGCCAATGCCTTATCCATTTTGGAGACATTTTCTCTCTCATTTGTTGCTGCTTCTTTGAAGTTGTGATCTCAATAATCTGAAAACATGATTATTTAGCTTCATCTTTACCTACCCAACCTACTGTCCTACCATTTTTTCTTCCTTGGGTGCACTTGAACTGGCATACCCTTGACATCCTTTTCTTTTGAAAGCAAAAAAATCTATCTACTTCTACACTTATTTCTTCCAAGAGTTCGGATTATGCTAGTGAACTCTTCTTATTCTTTACCTAGACTATTTGACTGTCAAGATTAAGCAGTATGACAGGCTTCATTCTCTAAGCTATTGACATGAAATTGAAAACATGATTTGAACTAGGATTAGACAATCTGATTCATCATGAGTTGTTGCATTAAGACAAGCTGCACACAAACATTATTTTCGTAAGAAAACAAAACTAGAAGGTGTGAGGGCTCTATTTCATCATTTGCTAATCATCCCTATCATTCTCCTTGGTTCAAATTTAAGCATGTGGAACCAGCATCTTTCATTCCTAATCTATTTTCTTTTGAAAATTCAAGCTTAAAACGATTTGACCAACATTATTTCACTAACTTATCAACAATAAATTTTAAAACATGTTTCAGCCATGATTAGGCTAGATGACTGAAACAAGACCTTCTCTTTGAACCAACAGTGGCATTTAAAGTTTCTCACGTTCAACAGTACTATTTTTGGGTATGGGGTTGTACCTCTTCTTTAAATCTGCCCTCTTTTTCTACCTTTCTTTATTTTGTGTTTTTTATTTTTTTCCAACAATCTAGATCTAAAAAGATGCTCACAAGGCTGAGCTTATTTTGCATACCTATCTATCCTAATCTAACTTATACATGATATACAATTATTTGGTGAACTCCATTTTGCAATATAACCAATCAAGTAGATGATTCCATGATTGATCTTGTTTCATCTCTTTGAGAGTGTTGAAGAAATCAAAAGGCCACTTACACCTCACTTGTTTTCGGACAGTAACACTTAAAAATTTTCTCACACTTTGCAACAAACTGTTCTTCGTAGAACACACTCCTCTAGATTTCTCAAGGAAAACAACAAATGGATCTTGGAATAATACCTTGTTGGCTCTCTGTGATTTACAAGATTTGTAAGAATAAACGTTGCAGGGGGCCACATCAGAACCACTTTGGAATCCTATGACCTAGCCCTCCTAGATTTGGAGAGGGATCTCTCTATTAAGTGTTTTCAAAGGATATATCTTTATTCTTTTTTTATGATATTAGGCTACTTATGAAGCTCAGAGAACTTGTTTGTTTGGTTGGGATGGATATCATTAACTGAAGAGGTCAATTGAAGGGTGAAACTGAGAGTAGACTGAAGAATGTTTCAGTTGAAAGGATAGTTCAAGAAACAGTATCAACCCATTGGGCTATGGAGTCACAAAAGGATTTAATTGTACAACAATTCTTCAAGGGTTTCCATAGGGCAAGTCATCTATGTCAAAGGATATTTTTTAGATTGAATTGTGATATGAAACACTAAACTATTGTGAAAGAAGAAAAGCTAAAACCAATTAAGAATCTAACTTCACTAAGACAAGAAAAGCCTTTCAAAGTAACTGTTTAAAGCAAGCCAAAGGACATGGAAAACCATAGACTTCATTGGACAAACTATTATTAAAGCACACTTTTCAGACAACAATCCAGTAATCATAATACTACTTTCAGAAAGGAGAAAACACACAAGAGAACAAGGAAAATAGCCTAAGATCAGATAGAAACTATGAATCTAGCCTGCTTTCGGCATACTCTCAAGGGATCTTTCAAGGCAGCTGTTAAAGACTAGCCAGAGGACAGGGTAAACCATAGACTTCCTTGGGTTAATTCTACTTAGAAAACCTTGAAAAGAACATTCAAAAACAATATCTCAAGTTGTACTCAGCAAGACATGGGCTCACCAACATTTCTTTACTGGTTATACTCTATTGAATCATTTCTGAAATAACAAACTGGATAAAATTGAAGGGAAATTAAGAATCCTCCAATCAGAACTTAGCAGAAGAAAACATAAAGATAAAGCTTTCAGATAGAAATAGGGTACTTCTTAGTAGATCCTACTCTAAAAATTTTGTTCTTTATTAGAGAAAATGGACAGCATGTAAAACATAAGGAAAGACAAAAACAGGGAGAAATAACATCACCATTAACATATACCAGGATGCCATGAATAAACTTGTATTATTGATGTTCAAACCAGTTACATACTTCAAGTCCAACAGGTCTCTACAGCTCAAAACTTCTCTTCTCAGCCTAGTATTCTCCAACTACTCAACAACATTTCAATAGCTTTAGCAACTATCTTACACCTCAGTGATAATCCAACCAACAATAATAATGAACTCCTCATATAGTATTTATAGTTAAATGAGGACGTGGAGTGAAAGAAAGGGTCTCTAATGGTTCATAAATGACAAAGTTTAATGTTTTTGACCTTCGAGACCATGCAAGGCCCAAGGAAAAAATGTATTTAAGTCTAACTCTACATAATGAATTTTTACATTAACTCTTTTGAACTACTTGGTTTCTTTTGTTGACTTTTAGGCTTTTTAGGTAGGCTTGTAATAACTTCTAAGTTGTCATTGGAAATATCTATGACTTGGAGTAACTTTATGTGTCTTTTGAGGCAAATTAGGCCTATAGGTGGCATTTTGATCCTTTGGAGAAGTAATTGCTTCACTGATTTATGCATTCAAAGCAGTCCTTCTTGTTGATCTGTCTGTTTGGTGACTTAAACTCTGATTAGGCCTTTGATTTAGCTTTAGGCCTTCTTTAATCATCTTCTGCTTTTGTCACTTTTGCTGACTGTTTTGACTTTGATTAATCTGTCTTTACACTGTGTGCTTTATCATTAATCTGCTGGTTAAGCTTTAAATCTCCTGGATTATGCTTTAACCTTTAAATTTCACTGATCTTCTTTTTCTTTCTTTTGTGTACAGGTGGCTTGGCTTCCTTCTGCGCTGGAGGTTTTCTGTGATTACATCGATGGTCATGAAGCATCGATCAAATGCTCGGAATCAAACCCCGGATCCCTTTTCTACATATTTAAACCTCAAGGATCGTCATCTTGGGGTTTCCGCCATTGATATTTGGTTGTGGGATGGCCTGTAATACTTTGGCCGCCATTAAACCTGCAACTTTAAGCAAAAAACATGTTATAAAACCTTCATTTTTAAGGTTGAACTACTCCCATATGTTTGAGGGAGGTGGAGGAGCATTTGCAGAGGAGGGAGAATGCATGGAGGAGGGTTCTTTTATGAAAACTGGGAAGAACAGGGTTTAATATTGAATTTGGGCACGGAAAGGGCGAAGGTGGTTTTGCAAAAAACGGGCGGTTTTCACGTGGATTTTGTGCGGTTAGTGGTTTTGGGTTGAATGAACATGATTCCATTCAGCGGAGGACGCATGTCTAGGGAAAAACTGCCCATTTTGCATATAAATGGGGCATTAACCCATAGGAATGAATTCTGTTTGAAAATGACTATAGACCATTGGATCTGGGGGGGTCAGATCGACGGAAAGGGATGGGCGCGATCGATGGAGATGCGTGGCAGAGGGGAAAGGAAGAGGACAGATGGCATGCAGGGATTGGATGGTGTTTGGAATAGTGGGCAGTGGGCCAGTTGAGTGATGTTAGCTCTTTTATCGAGAGCGGGAGTGTTATCGACGGATTTGGAATTATGGGTCAATGGGAGTCGTTAGATCCGAAAGATCAACGGTTGAGATATCTTTAGGAGGAATGTAGTCGGGGTGGGTAGAATGAGAAATGAAGGGGGCTTAAATGAGCGGGAGAGGTGGTCATATGGAGGAAGAAGGACCGAGGGCTTAAGCCCACAGGGGCTTAAGGGCTAATTATAATAAAAGGGTCAAAGATAGGACTAAAAGGCAGGTTTTGAGCCCTTTTAGTGGTTCTGATAGGTATAAAAAGAGGAAATTAAACCAAATAAGGAAATTTTATTAGGTTTAAAGGGGTTTTTATGGGAAATGAGGTTTAATGAAGAGAAAAAAGGGCTTTTTAGAGGAAAAGTGATGGGTTAGGATAGGTAAAAATGGATGAAACAGTGGGTGAAAATGAGTTTATGGGATGATGGAAAATAGCTTTAAAAACAATTTCTTTTTGTCTTGGCAGGGTACTTCAAGGGCTTTGAGTGAAGATTTCAGTGGAATGATTCTTTTGAAGATAATGAGCATAGTGGGCTTTCAAGAACTCACAAGTTTTCATAAAATTTGTTTCTTGAAAGCTATGGAACCCATTTAGCCATCATGAGGTATAACAGAATTTATAGATGGCTAATAGTGGCTCCACTTGGGGAGGGCAGCTCCTTGGAGGTGTTAAGAACCTCAGAGATAAATCTCTGGAAAGTAGAGTAGTGCCTTGTGTTTTGTTGCACTTTGACAACCTCTTCCTTCTTTGATAATGCTGCTTTAAAAGATGATCAATATTTATCATAATCAGATGATTTTCTCCCACATTTCTGCCTACACATCCTACTTTTCCTAACATTTTTTCTTCAGTGGGTGCATTTAGACTTGCAAACCATTTCAACATCATTTAATTCTTTTATTTGAAAGCAGTAAACTAATCTATTTCTACCCTTATTTCTTCCATGAGTTTAGATTAGACAGTTGAACTCAGTAATTCTCTACCTATTCTAAGTAACTATCAAGATTGAGCTGTTTGACAGTTTTTATTCTCTATTTTCTAAAACAGGAAATTTAAAACACAGTCAAATCAGGATTAGATAGTTTGATTTGCTATGGGGGCTATGGCATTATGTAGAAGCTGCACATAGACTTTATTTGTAGAAAATTTAAAACAAAACTTTGAAGGTTTAAGATCTGAAATTTTGTAAGCATCCTTCCTTCTTTCTTGGGCTCAGGTTTTGATCTTTTTGGAGCCATTTCTCTTTCCTTTTCTTGGTTCAGATTTTGAGTTTGTTAGAAACATTTCTTTTCTATCCTAATCTATTCTACTGATAAGCCAAGATTTACACTGTTTGGAAAATTTGTTTTCACTAACCTATCAGCACAAAATTGAAATTTACTTAGTCATGATTAGGTTGTATGATTAAATAACAGTTTCTCAAAGTAGTGGCATTTGAGGTTGCACACTT
Organism: Pinus albicaulis; assembly: GCA_034641835.2. Taxonomy (NCBI): domain Eukaryota; kingdom Viridiplantae; phylum Streptophyta; class Pinopsida; order Pinales; family Pinaceae; genus Pinus; species Pinus albicaulis. The sequence continues at coordinate 272,062,981 of CM076570.1, read as the reverse complement.
TCAGATTTTTCTCTTTTTTGGTATGGGGATGTACCTTTCTTCTTTTTATCTGCCCTCTTTTTCTCTTTTCTCTTGTTTTTGTATTTTATTTTCAAACTTTCTTTCAAGCAATGTTATTTACAATGTATTACAAAGAACTTTGAACAAAAATCTTAACAAAAATAATGTTTGAGCATTCTGTCATTGACAGGACCTCCAAAAATTTCATCTCCATCCATCTCTTGAAGAAAAAATGCATTTTTGCCAATAGCAGACTGAATGAGATAAAGGCCTTTCCATAAATTTTCAAATTTTCCATGTTTGCCCTTATCTTCTTTCCTAGAATCCCATTTCAAAACTTTGTCACCAATTTTAAAATCACTTGCCTTTGTTCATTTATCAAACAACTTATTAATTTTTTCTTGTACTTACTGTGCTCTTTTGTAGACATCCTCTTTGTTTTGTTATATTTGTACAGTCTAGTTTATTCTTCTTGTCATGTCATCTTCTTCAGATTGTACTTCTTGGATCAACTTCATGACTAGCACTCCTAGACTGGTTGGAAATATTGCATCTTCTCCATAAACTAACTGATAAGGGGACATTCCAATTGACTTTTTGACTATCAATATGTCTGCCCAAAGTGCATGTACTAGCTTGTTGTGCCATTATTTTTTATTCTCCTCCAGCAACTTCTTTATTATGTTTACCAAACTCTTGTTTGACGATTCTGCCAGCCTATTACCTTTAGGGTAATAAGCTATGGAATGGCCCAATTTAATTTGATATTTTTTACAGAAATCAACCATAATTTTGGATCCAAATGCAGCAGCATTGTCAGTGATAATTTTCCTAGGACATCCAAATCTAGACAGGATATGATTTTCAAGGAATGAAATGATGACTGATTCTGTGGCATTCCTAGAAGGGATGGCTTCTATCCATTTGGTAAAGTAATCAGTTGCTCTGAGGATCCATTTCTGTTGGGTAGATGAGGAGGGATGGATTTCCCCAATGAAGTCTAGACCCCACTGCTGAAAAGCAGCTTCAATAGTGATTGGCTTCAGAGGTAAGGGAAGACATTTATGGCAGGCAATGAGCATTTTTTGGATATCTTGAAAGAGGGTGGGCTAGTAATATCCAGCTCTAAGGATTTTGTTCACAGTAGTTTTCCAATAGAGGTGGCCTGCACATCCTCCTTCATGGAACTCATGCTTAATATTATCTGCATCATTCACAGACAAACATTTAAGCAATAATCCACTAGCATTTTTCCAATATAAACATTTATCTAAAATGCAGTAATTTACAGCCTTTAACTTTAAAAATATTTCTTTTGTTTTAGACAAACCAGGAGGAACATTAAGATTAAGTAGCACATACAAAATATCAACATACCAAGATGAATTCAGAAAATGATTCTCAATAAGTGGAGTTTCCAACTCCTCCTGTTCATCTAATGCATTAAACATGTTTATATCAAGAGCTTGAAATTTGGATTCAACCATACGTTTTGCTAGTCCTTGACCTTTGATGAGCTTAGTGGGCTTAATTTCTAAGTCATATTCTAGTATTATAGCGATCCACTTTCCTCTTTTTCCATCAGGATCTTGTGTCAAGATGTCTTTTACCACTGAATGAGGCACAAATGCTATGATATGTGAGTGTAAAATGTAAACTCTGAAGTCTTTTAAAGCTTTGACCAAGGCGAAGGCCTATTTTTCCATTATGTTGTACTTCAAAGGTGCATTACTTAATGCCTTGCTGAAAAATGCAATAGGCTACTCTTGTCCCTTTATTTTTTTCTGTAAGAGGACATCAGCCACTGTGTGTTCTGATGTAAATGAAAATATGAAGAAATATTTTGTAAAATCGGGACTGATGAGAATTGGTGTTTGGGTGAGTGCTTGTTTTACTAGCTTAAATTATTTATTTGCTTCTAAGGTCCATTTAACTCCTCCTTCTCTTTTAAGCATGTTTTTCATGTTTCTAAGGAGGTTAGCTAGGTTGGGTATGAACCTTCTAAAGAAATTAATCTTCCCAATGAAAGATTGGATTTCTTTGATGTTTCTAGGATGTTTGAATTGCAATATACCTTCAATCCTCTTTGGGTCTATATTTATTCCCTCTTCAGATATGATATGTCCAAGAAGTTTACCTTCTTGGAGACTAAACAATGTTTTCTTGGGATTTAAGGATAAACCATATTTTCTGCACTTCTCAAACACCTTTCTTAGGTGTATTAGGTGTTCTTCATCTGTTTTGGAATAAACTGTGATGTCATCTAAGTAAATCACAATGAAGTAGCCTATTTCTTCTGAGAATGCAATATCCATGGCTCTCTGGAATGTGGCACCAGCATTCATTAAACCAAAAGGAATTTTCACATACATGAAAGCGCCCCAGGGTGTGGTGAAGGCTATTTTAAGTTGATCATCAGGATGTACCAATACTTGATTGTATCCGGAGAAGCCATCTAGCAAAGAAATTCTTCTAGAACCTACTACCCTTTGTAAAATATGATGCATTTTGGGCAAGGGATAGTTGTCCTTTAGTGAGGCTTTATTTAAGTTTCTGAAGTCAATACAAAGCCTTATTTCTCCTATTTTCTTCCTTACTAATACTAGATTAGATACCCACTCTGAGTATCTCACAGGGGCTATAATTCCGTCATCATACATTTTTCTAATTTCTTTCTCTACGAGAGGTAATTGAACAAGGTCTATTCTATGAAAATTTTGTCCATAAGGCTTCTGGTTTTCTTTGAGGGATATCTTATGCTGAATTATCTCTGTGTCATATTATTTTAAGTCTTCATAACTCCAGGAAAACACATCAGAAAATTCTCTAAACAACTCCAGGTATTTCAGTTAAATGTGAGCTGGCAGTGTCTTAGATAATTTGATCATTTTAGGATTTTATTTACTACTTATATTTCACTCTTCTACTTCAGCTTAAATAGGTTCTATTTTTGGCTTTCTTGCAACATCATTGAAGTCAAACAACTCTTCTAAGGGTACCAATCCTTTTGGAAAGATTTCGGTTTTGGATTGCAACACCTCTAGATCTTCTTTTTCTAACTCTGTGTAATTTTCTGTTTTATGTTTGGGTACTTTGGTTAACAGATTTACATCAGCAATATCAGGAGTTTATTCTTTTTTAAAAAGTGATTTTTCCTCAGTAGGACAATATTCTTCATACTCTGAATCTGAGTTTGGCATTTCAAATTCATTTATGGACTGTAGGAAGTCTTCTATTTGTTTATCTCTTTCAAAAACTTTCCAGTATTTTTCATTTTCTGGGACTGTTGGTCTATATTTGACTTGAACTGTGTATTGTTTGCTTTCATAAGGTTTCAAACATGTACTAGCAGCAAAGGCTAATCCATTGGCAAGGATGTTTTGGTTTCTGGGGACAAAATTAAGTTGGAATTCAGCAAATGATTTTAACAGGTCCATGGCATCATCTCTATAGGCTCTCAGCCTGGGATGATTAGCAGTATATTCCCCATTTACATGCCTCGTTATAAATTTTGAATCCCCATGAACTGTTATCCTCTTGGCTCCTAGTTTTTTAAGCAATTGTAGTCCTAAGAGGAGTGCTTCATATTCTACTACGTTGTTAGTGAAATGAAAGTTTAATCTGTATGAATGACCTTCATCATGATTTTTCTCAGTGTTTTGCACCCATATGTCTGCTCCTGCACTAGTTTTGGTACAGGACCCATGAAAACTCATGCTCCAAAGAGGATTGTTTTCAGATTTTTCATCAATTTCCTCTTTTTCCTCTCTATTTTGTTCATTTTGATCATCACTGTGTTCTTTTTTAGGATCTGCACTATGTTTGTTAGTGTCTTGTTCCTCAAGATTTTCAATGTATTGAAGAATTTCTCTTTGATTGTTAGGATTGCCACTATGTTGATGATTGTTTTGTAGCTCAAGACCTTTAATTTTTTTGCTGTGATCTTCTGAAATAGCAAACTGTTTGGACGTTTTCTCTTCCCCTTCATCTTTTTCTATGGCTACCACTATGTTGGTTGATGTTTCATTTTCTAATCCTTGCTCATCAGGAATCTCATCATTGTAAAGAATGAATGATTCAAGGTCAGTATGTATAGAATAAAGAGGGGAGTTTTTTGGTCTTTCGTGGCTACTCACTATGTATTTCATGTGTGTTTCCCTATATAGTCTTCTAGGTTGACAGAAGATAGGGATGGTGGCATAAGTCATATCCATTTGCATTGTGCCTTGCAATTTAGCACCCCAAGATCTTGAAAGAAACATGCCATATTTGGGGGTTATATCAGCCACCACAATGTCCATTACTAAGATTTTGACTGGGATTTGTGCTAAGTTGACACAGAGATCTTTTATTAGGCCTAGGCATTTAAATTTGCTGGAATAAAAGGAGTATAAACCTTTATAAGGTCTGGTTACCTGAAGGACTAATCTTTCCATTATCACTTTGGGCATAAGGTTATGTGATGCTCCTGAATCAAGCATGGCATTGTGTAAAATTTTATCATGGATGTTTAAGCTGACATAGAATGAAGAAAATCCACCTTTTTGAAATTTTCCTTCAATTTTTTGTCAAAATAGAAGCTCAAGTTTGTCATCATTTAAGTTAACAGAGTCATTGTGATCTCCTATTTTCAAAGCTTTTAACAATTGGGACCTATATACATCTTTAGTGAATAACTCAGTGAGAGGGATGGAGATTTTTATCTTGGAAATTTCACTCTCTATGCTGAAAGGAGTTCGAGTTTTGGAAATGTTCAATTTAGCCCTTTTAGTCTATGTTTTCTCAGCAAAATCAGCTTGCTGGTTTTTATTATTTATAGCAGCTAAAATGGTTTTTTCAGGAGCATTAGCTGAGGTGCTAGTGCTACTAGGTTCACCACTATGTTTGTCATGAATTTGGGTGTTTTTTCCTTTGTTTTTATCAGAATCTTCAGCCACTATGTTATGAATTTGTGTTGCATGTTTGGGTTCATTTGCAGGGTTGTTTTTAGTAGAATTTTTAGAGGTCTTTTTCTTGGAAACTTCTTGGTTCTTTTTACTCCTTAATTCATATTGTTTATGTAGTTCTATTATAGCATTTTCAAGGCCTTATTGGTAGTCTGAAGACTCTAGGCTCTCTTCTTCATAAGGTGTATACATGACTTGTTCTTTCCTAGTGAGGAAGACAGTATCCTCATCATTTGTTCCCAACATGTTTATGTGATTTCCCTCTGTTTGTTCAATCACTCCCTCATCCTCATCAAAACAATTCTTTTGGAAAGGAGATCTGACTTGTTGATCAGGGCCTCTTTATCTAATTTGAGGGGGATTCCTTCTAAAGTTCTGATTCTGATTTTTATTTTTATTTTGAGGAGTTGTTTGGTTTTCTTTAGGATACACTCTCTCATTCATGTTTATTCTTCTATCATAATCTCCATGGTTCTTACTAAATTATCAATTTGGGAGTCGGATGTGGAAGGTACAACTTCATCTTTGTAGGCAACCTTTTTCTCTGCTTTCAATCTAGCCCTTCTGGATTAAGGTTAGCTTCTACACTTACTGCCCCTTTCTGCATGTCTTCTAATGTAAGGGGTTCTCTCTCCCTTAATTGATAACACATGTCTAGGTCAAATCTTTTAGGAAACTTTATTAACGCTAAGCCTTGTGGGGGTTTCATTTGTGGAGGGAGTGCATTATAGACACTATTTAATCTAGTGCAATAATCTTGAACACTCTCTCCAGCATTTCTTTTAAGATCATTGTATTCTGACAGGATTTGAGGGGGGTTTCTTTTGACTTCCCATTTTTTTAGGAATAATTGATGAAAAGAGGGGAGGTCATTGTTACTGTTAGGGGTTAAGCCTTTGAACCATTTTCTTGCTTCTCCCTCTAAACTTTGAGCAAACATCCTAAGTTTTACAGTTTCATCATCGATTTCTTGTCTGTAAAAGTAATCATTTATTCTATCCACATGTTGTTGAGTTGTAGTAGAACTAATATCATCATATAATGGAATCTTGGACTGATAGTCCTATGGTAGGACAACTAAAGGTAAAGGAAGGACTAAGGGAGAATACCATGCTGCCATGATATGGACTTGTGGAAACAATGGGGGGTTTGAAAGTGGAGGATTTGTGATAGGAGGTAAATGATGTGATGGAGTGGTTTGAACAGTGGATGTATAAGTGGGTGTAACAGAAGTGCTTGGACCAACTAAGAACTGTTGAGAAGATTTAGGATGAGAGAAAACAAAGTTATGAATGAAATGAAGATCAGGTGGTGTGGATGGGGAGGTTTCTCTACTGCTATTATATTGTGAATTTTCAGGCTCAAAGTCTATCTGATCTATATCACTAAGTGAATTGGTTCTAGATGGGTTTCTTATGAAAGGTAAGTCAACTTGGTTATCTTGTAGAGCTGTAATATTTTCAGTGACAGAATTTTCTCTGTGAATTGGTCTGACAATAGTTGGGTTCTTAGATGTAGGAGATCTCCTGAGGATACTTTCAGGATTTTCAACTATTTTAGGATGATTTGGGTCAGGATAGGCTCTAGTGTGAATTCTTTTAGGAGCCAGGATTTAGATCCAATGATGAGAAAAGTTTAGCCAAATATGACAGTCTTTAAAACGAAAACTAATCTGTGCAAGAAAACTTAACACTCAAAGTTCTCTTAACTAGTTTTTAATGATGTTTTTATGATGAAATGAGTTTCCCAGTGGAGTCTATGGAAAACCAAGGGGAATCAGCAGGCCTACTGAAATCCAGTGGAGTCACCAGGTGGAAGATTTTTACTTATTTTCTAGGACTGGTTGTTGTCCACCATCAACAATCAGGAACCAATCTTGGTAGACACTTGATTCATTTTTAGGAAAGAGGTTTTCTGAGTTATGAAGTTATCTATCATTCAGTATTTCCCTAGTATTGTCACCACGATGTTGGCTCCCCGTGATTTACAAGATTGGCAAGAATAAATGCTGCAGGGGGCCACATTAGAACCACTTTGGAATCCTAGGACCTAGCCTTCCTGGATTCGGAGAGGGATCTCTCTATTAAGTGTTTTCAAAGGATATATCTCTATGCTTTGTTTATGATATTAGGCTAATTATGAAGCTCAGAGAACTTGTTTTTTTGGTTGTGATGGATATCATTAATTGAAGAGGTCAATTAAAGGGTGAAGGTGAGAGTAGATTGTAGAATTTTTCAGCTGAAAGGATAGGTCAAGAAATAGTATCAACCCCTTGGGCTATGGAGTCAAAAAAGAATTTAATTGTACAAAAATTCTTCAAGGGTTTCCATAGGGCAAGTCATCTATGTCAAAGGATATTTTTTAGATTGAATTGTGGTATGAAACATTAAACTGTTGTGAAAGAAGCAAAGCTAAAACAAATTAAGAATCTAACTTCACTAAGACAAGAAAAGCCTTTCAAAGTAATTGTTTGAGGTAAGCCAAAGGACATGGAAAACCATAGAATTCTTTGGACAAACTCTTATTAAAGCACACTTTTCAGACAACAATCCAGTAATCATAAGACTACTTTCAGAAAGGAGAAAAAACATAAGAGAACAAGGAAAATAGCCTAAGATCAAACAGAAACTATGAATCTAGCCTACTTTCAGCATACTCTCAAGGGATATTTCAAGGCAACTGTAAAAGACTAGCCAGATGAGAGGGAAAACTATAGACTTCCCTGGGTTAACTCTACTTAGCAAACCTTGAAAAGAACATTCAAAAACAATATCTCAAGTTGTACTTAGCAAGACATGGGCTCACCAACATTTCTTTACTGGTTATAATCTATTGAATCATTTCTGAAATAACAAAATGGATAAAACTGAAGGGAAATTAAGAATCCTCTAATCATACCTTAGCAGATGAAAACATAAAGATAAAGCTTTCAGACAGAAATAGGGTACTTCTCAGTAAATCCTACTCTAAATTTTCTGTTCTTTATTAGAGAAAATGGACAGCATGTAAAACATAAGGAAAGACAAAAACAGGGAGAAACAACATCACCATTAACATAGACCAGGATCCCACGAATCAACTTGTATTGTTGATGTTCAAACTAGTTACATAATTCAATTCCAACATGTCTCTACAGCTCAAAACTTCTCTTCTTAGCCTAGTATTCTCCTACTACTCAACAGCATTTCAACAGCTTCAGCAACTATCTTACACCTCAATGATAATCCAACCAATAATAATAATGAAATCATCATACAGTATTTATAGTTAAATGAGGAGTTGGAGTGAAATAAATGGTCTATAATGGTTCATAAATGACAGAGTTTAATGTTTTTGACGTTCGAGACCATGCAAGGCCCAAGGTAAAAATGTATTTAAGTCTAACTCTGCATAATGAATTTTTACATTAACTATTTTGAACTACTTGGTTGCTTTTGTTGACTTTTATGGTTTTTAGGTAGGCTTGTAATAACTTCTGAGCTGTCATTGGAAATATCTATGATTTGGAGTAACTTTATGTGTCTGTTGGGGCAAATTGGGACTGTGGGTGGCATTTTGATCCTTTGGAGAAGTAATTGCTTCACTGATTTATGCATTCGAAGCAGTCCTTCTTGCTGATCTGTCTGTTTGGTGACTTAAACTTTGATTAGGCCTTTGATTTAGCTTTAGGCCTTCTTTAATCATCTTCTGCTTCTGTCACTTTTGCTGACTATTTTGCCTTTGATTAATATGTCTTTACAGTGTGTGCTTTATCATTAATCCACTGGTTAAGCTTTAAATCTCCTGGCTTATGCTTTAACCTTTAACTTTCACTGGTCTTCCTTGTTTTTATTTTGTGTACAGGTGGTTTGGCTTCCTTCTGTGCTGGAGGGTTTCTATGATTGCATCAATGGTCATGAAGCATTGATAAAATGCTCGAAATAAAACCCTGGATCCCTTTTCTACATATTTAAACCTCAAGCATCGTCATCCTGGGGTTTCTGCCACTGATATTTGGCTGTGGGATGGCCTGTAATACTTCGGCCACCATTAAACCTACAACTTTAAGCAAAAAACATGTTATAAAACCTGCATTTTTAAGGTTGAACTGCTCTTAGAGGTTCGAGGGAGGTGGAGGAGTGTTTGCAGAGGAGGGAGAATGCATGGAGGAGGGTTCTTTTACAAAAATTAGGAAGAACATGGTTTAATTTTGAATTTGGGCATGGAAAGGGCGAAGGTGGGTTTGCAGAAAACTGACGGTTTTCGCATGGATTTTGGGTGGTTAGCGGTTTTGGGTTGAATGAACGTGATTCCATTCAGTGGAGGATGCATGTCCAAGGAAAAAATGCATATTTCGTGTAGAAATGGGGCATTAACCCGTAGGAATAAATTGCACGCAAAAATTACTATAGACCATCAGATCTGGGGGAGCCAGATCGACGGCAAGGGATGGGCGCGATCAGTGGAGATGCGCGACAGAGGGGATACGAGGAGGACAAATGGCATGCAGGGATTGGATGGTGTTTGGAATAGTGGGCAGTGGTGGTGTTATCGGCGGATTGGGAATTGTGGGTCAATGGGAGCCATTAGATCCGAAAGATCAACGGTTGAGATCTCTTTAGGAGGAACGTAGTCGGGGTGGGTAGAATAAGAAACGAAGTGGGCTTAAATGAGCAGGAGAGGTGGTTATATGGAGGAAGAAGGACTGAGGGCTTAAGCCCACAGGGGCTTAAGGCCTAATTGTAATAAAAGGTTCAGAGATAGGACTAAAAGGCAGGTTTTGGGCCGTTTTAGTGGTTCCGATAGGTATAAAAAGAGGAAATTAAACCAAATAAGGAAATTTTATTAGGTTTAAAGGTGTTTTTATGGGAAATGAGGTTTAATGAAGAGAAAAAAGGACTTTTTAGAGGAAAAATGATGCATTAGGAAAGGTAAAAATGGATGAAACAGTGGGTGAAAATGAGTTTATGGGATGATGGAAAATAACTTTGAAAACAATTTCTTTTTGTCTTGGAAGGGTACTTCAAGGGCTTTGAGTGAAGATTTCAGTGGAATGATTCTTTTGAAGATAATGAGCATAGTGGGCTTCAAGAACTCACAGATTTTCATAAAATTTGTTTCTTGAAAGGTAGGGAACCTATTTAGCCATCATGAGGTATAACATAATTTATAGATGGCTAACAGTGGCTCCACTTGGGGAGGGCAGCTCCTTGGAGGTGTCAAGAACCTCAGAGATAAATCTCTAGAAAGTAGAGCAGTGCCTTGTGTTTTGTTGCACTTTGACAACCTCTTCCTTCTTTGATCATGCTGCTTTAAAAGATGATCAATATTTATCATAATCAGATGATTTTCTCCCACATTTCTACCTACACATCCTACTTGTCCTAACATTTTTTCTTCAGTGGGTGCATTTAGACTTGTAAATCCTTTCAACATCATTTAGTTCTTTTATTTGAAAGCAGTAAAATAATCTATTTCTACCCTTATTTCTTCCATGAGTTCAGATTAGACAGTTGAACTCAGTAATTCTCTACCTATTCTAAGTAACTGTCAAGATTGAGTTGTTTGATAGTTTTTATTCTCTATTTTCTAAAATATGAAATTTAAAACATAGTCAAATCAGGATTAGACAGTCTGATTTGCTATGGGGGCTATGGTATTATGTAGAAGCTGCACATAGAATTTATTTGCAGAAAATTTAAAACAAGACTTTGAATGCTTAAGATCGGAAATTTTGTAAGCATCCTTCCTTCTTTATTTCGCTCAGGTTTTTATCTTTTTGGAGCCATTTCTATTTCCTTTTCTTGGTTCAGATTTTGAGTTTATTAGAACCATTTATTTTCTATCCTAATCTATTCTACTGATAAACCAATATTTACACTGTTTGGAAAATCTGTTATCACTAACCTACCAGCACAAAATTGAAATTTACTTAGTCATGATTAGGCTGTATAATTAAACAACAATTTCTCAAAGTAGTGGCATTTGAGGTTGTACACTTTCAGATTTTTCTCTTTTTTGGTATGGGGCTGTACCTTTCTTCTTTTTATCTGCCCTCTTTTTCTCTTTTGTCTTGTTTTTTTATTTTATTTTCAAACTTTCTTTCAAGCAATGTTATTTACAATGTATTACAAAGAACTTTGAACAAAAATCTTAACAAAAATAATGTTTGAGCATTCTGCCATTGACAGGACCTCGAAAAAGTTCAGCTCCATCCATCTCTTAAAGAAAAAATACATTGTTGCCAATAGTAGACTGAATGAGATAAGGGCCTTTCCATAAATTTTCAAACTTTCCATGTTTGCCCTTATCTTCTTTCCTAGAATCCCATTTCAAAACTTTGTCACCAATTTTAAAATCACTTTCCTTTGTTCTTTTATCAAACAGATTCTTGATGTTTTCTTGTACTTGCTATGCTCTTTTGTAGACCTCTTTGGTTTGCTGTAATTGTACAATCTGGTTTATTATTCTTGTCATGTCATCTTCTTCAGATTGTACTTCTTGGATCAACTTCATGACTGGCACTCCTAGACTAGTTGGAAATATTGCATCTGCTCCATAAACTAGCTGATAAGGGGACATTCCAATTGACTTTTTGATTGTCAATCTATCTACCCAAAGTGCATGTACTAGCTTGTTGTGCCATGATTTTTTATTCTCCTCCAGCAACTTCTTTATTATGTTTACAAAACTCTTGTTTGAGGATTCTGCTAGCCCATTGCCTTGAGGGTAATAAGCTGTGGAATGGCGCAATGTAATCTGATATTTATGACAGAAATCAACCATCTTTTTGGATCCAAATGCAACAGCATTGTCAGTGATAATTTTCCTAGGACACCGAAATCTAGACAGGATATGATTTTCAAGGAATGAAATGATGACTGAGTTTGTGGCATTCATAGAAGGGATGGCTTCTATCCATTTGGTAAAGTAATCAATTCTTATAAGGATCCATTTGTGTTGGGAGGATGAGGCAGGATGGATTTTCCCAATGAAGTCTAGACCTCACTACTGAAAAGGAGCTTCAACAGTGATTGGTTGCAGAGGTAAGGGAAGAAATTTTCTTTTGCCTTCAAAGATTTGACATTTATGGCTGGCAATGACCATTTTATAGATTTGAGGCTTCTGCGATGAGTATCTTGTGTAGAGAAGTTTTCCGGTTTAATCGCATCCATTTTAGTTGATTTTGACGTTTCGAACCCAGCCAACGGGGTTCATCATCAGGAAAAGATCTATGGGTAAGAACTGATCTCACATTCAAGGTATAAATAGTGATGAGAAAAGAGTGGTGAAATAAGGAAAGCCGACAAAAATTTTATTTTATTTATTTATTTATTTAATTATTATTATTATTTATTTAATTATTATTTATTTATTTATTTATTTTATTTTATTTTATTTTATTTTTTATTTATTTTATTATTTAATTATTTATTTTTTAAATTAAAAATAAATAAATGAAATATGTAAAAGTTACTATTGTTATTCTAAATCAAATAAAATAAAATATTGTATTTAGTTAATTTTGATTTTAATTAAATTTAAGTTAAAGGTTTAGATATTATTAACAATGACCTAAATAAATTAATTAATTAATAGATTGATTAATTATTTATTTATTTAAGTTAATTTAATTAATTTATTTATTTATTTTTATTATAATTATAATTATAATTATAATTATAATTTTTAATTTATTTATTTATTTTTTATTTATTTATTTATTTATTTATTTTTATTTTTTTTGGTGAAGAATTCCTATGTAATTTAAATTGAGATTTATTTATATATTTATTAATATGTTATTTGAGAATTTATTTATTTATAAATTAAATTATAATATAATCTATAAGTTTAGGTTCAGAGTTAATTAGAGAAATAGGAGGGTGAAGATAATATTAAAATAAGATGAGTATGAGATGGAGGATTTAACAGAGTTCTAAGCAGGGGGTAGGGGGAAGGGGAGAGAGGGAGGGAGTAATATCGGAAAAATGGAGGGAGTAAAATCACCCGTGGGGGTCTGCAGGTGCAACACGCGGGCCCTGCGGACCCCAACTTTTTTCTACATAGAAAAAAGTCGTGGGTCCGCACCTATTCCACAGCACCCGTGCGTACCTATGCACTGTGTATGAACTTTAGGTGCGGACCCCGCGTATTGAAATTTCAATCTAAATTTTCTCAAATTCCACCCAAAATTTTTCAAAAAATCTTGTTCTAATATGTCTTTCTATGCATTGTAGGACATACAAGATGCTTGTTTGGAGAGAAAGCAAGCATGAAGACGTAGATGATGCTGCAATGAATCATTTGCCTACAATGCAGGCATTGAGAGCATACGATTTGTATAAATTCTGGGCCATTCAGGGCATGAGGGCACAAGTAGACCTCCTGACGTGGCTGGTGAACAGATGGAATGTACAGGACCAGTGTTTTATTATTGGAGGCCATCGGCTTGAAATTGAGCTAGAGGATATCTGTTTTTTACCTGGTTTGTCCAAGAGAGGCGAACAAATTTCTCTGTTTGGGACTCGGCCAGGTAGCCATTCTATCGCTAGTCTTTGACTAGAGTTCTGTGATGATCAGGAAGACCCTCGGGACAAACAGATTGACATAAAAAATATCATCCATCCTGAGCTTAAATTTATTGCATTTATTATCACCAGACTGTGCAAGAGCGCAGCGTTGCATGTGGCTACCGGTTCCCAAATGCACATTGTTGTAGACTATTTTCGAGGCACCATTTAAACTGGTGCGAAGCTGTGTTGGCCAATGTAAAAGGCCAACTAACCAGAGAAAAGAATGGAAAGCTCAACAACTTTGGATATGGATCCATTATAGTCACCTTTGCTCTAGAGAGGATCCCCATGTTAGCTCCGCAGAACATTCCCGTTGATGCTGGTCGACCTCGAGAACCTAGGATGGTTTGTTGGGTTGCATTGATGGCCCATCATGTTGAGGGCATCGAGGTTGTTCGATTTTCTTCTTCATATTTTTGTTGGCTGGAATGCCAAATTTTTGTTATAGAGGACTTTCCATATGCCGGGATAGATTTCCCAACGACTGAGAGACGGCTCTCCTAGCAGGGGAGCAGTGGGATGAATCAGGTAAAAATCATTTTCAACAATTCTAAGTTCTAATTATTTTTGTATTTTAATCGTCCCAAAACTAATAATCAAAAGTTTAAATGCAGATGTGGGCCCACGACGACTAGCCCATCTCTAGCCTTATGAAAGGAGGCATCCAGCTACAGCCACACTAGCCCCAGAAAGCCAATCAACAGAGATCCTGTCTGATTTAGAGCATCACCTAGAGCACCTAACTCTAGACATTCCAGAGACCGACATAGATGATATTCCACTCAGATTACAGAGATACGTGATTGGTGTCCCAGGACCTTTTAGGAGGTTCCTATGTAGGGTGGCCCGGGCAGTGGTCTCTTATCATGATCATCATCAAGGATAGGATGATCGTTTTGTAGATTCACATCATTTTTGACCTTTTGTATTATCATTTTTGCCGATCATAAGGTGTATTTCAACCTATGATCAAAGACGATGTATATTTTGGAAACAAACTTCTATGCTATGATGTATCACTATTACTGGCTATCTGTGTACATGTTATCGAATGTTGTTTAATTTACTATTTTGATTAGTGCAAATGTCTATTTATCATACTAGAAGCAACTGCATCTGATAAAGTATTTAAATGTCTTGGAATATGTTGATATTCAATGCAATCAAATTCACGTTCCAAGAGAAGAACTCTTAAAAATAATCGTAATAACACTAGATTTCAAATAGCATAAACCCTGTTAAGCTGTAATACAACAAGTTCAGAATCCAACCTAACAATCAAACTCTGAATTACAAACGATATGGATTCATATAATAACTCAATCACTGCACTATACTTTGCAATTTTATTCGTTGTTTGACCGAGGCTTAGCCCATGCATGGATACTAACTCGTCAGAGGGTGAATAGATAACCCAAGCTGTGGAAGAAATGTTCTGTGTACTGCGACAAGCACCATCAACAAAACCAATGTAGGTTTGAAGAGACGTCGGCATCTGCAATATCAAGATTAAAACTCAGTTAAGCAGGAATAGTGATAAGAGCACACTCTAAACTAGGCATGCTTTTCTAATCTAAGACACACCAGCAATAAAGAATCTAATCTAACTAAAAATCTCCACACCAGTTTAAGCATAATATTTCTTCAAATAAAGCCCATTTCTGGGTTTATCTAAAGAGACACCGTCAAAATCTATCAGCTCATAGGCCCCTTTTGCCAGCTTTCACTTAACAATGAAAGGACCATTCCACATAGGCACAAATTTTCCAGCTCCTAGCTTATCGTTGGCTTGATCGTACACTAAAACTAGGTCTCCTTCTGAAAAACTACAAGGTGTAATAGTTCTATCGTACTGAGCTTTTATTCGTTTGACATGAGCTTCGTTTGCTAATGCAGCATTTCATTGATTCTCATCTAGCTGAGCCAAGTACAAAAAATACTTCTCCTCTTCAGACGTAGCTGGGAGTAATTCTATGGCTAATTTCAATGACGAAATTTTGCATTCAATAGGCAACACAGCTTCCAAACTGTAAACCAGTTGAAAGGGAGTGAAACCAGTTGATGTTTTTACTGAGGTCCGATATGCCCAAAGTACTGAAACTAACATGGAATGCCAATTTTACTTATGAATACCAATAATTCGTTTTATCATAGTGACTAAAAATTTATTGATAGCTTCAACCAGACCATTAGCCTGCGGGTAATAAGGAGTAGAACTATCGTGGTGTAGGCCAAGTTGATTTGTCAGTTCAGTCATCATGATATTTCGAAAATGACTTCCATGATCTGTAATAATGGCTTGAGGAACACCGAATCTAGCAATTATATGATTGAACATGAAAGTTGCAGAAGTCTTGCCGTCTGCTGAAAATGTAGGCATCACCTCGGCCCACTTAGTAAAATAATCTACCTCTAGGATAATATACGCATGCCCCTCGTCTGAGTGAGGGTTACATGTAATAAATTCAATGCCCCACTTTGCGAAAGTACCAACAACAATTATAGGGTGAAGAGGAGCGGGTGGTGTAGGCATTTTACGATCAAAGACCTGACAATTGTGGCATTTCCGGAGCGCATAGATACAATATTTGAATAACGACGGCCATAAATAACCAGCGCGCAATATCTTTTGGGCTATGGCATACCCAGACATATGACTTCTACATGCTCCAGAATGGAAATCATTTAAAACCTTCTCAGCTTCTTCATGAGTAATACAGCGTTGGAAAACAGAATCTGCTCCACAACGATAGAGTGTATCACCGATAATATTGTATTGTTGGGATTGGAAACATATTTTCCATCGCTGAGATCGTGAAATTTCAGGCCGAAAATATTGGGTTTGGAGATAAACAATAATATCCCCATACCAAGGATCAAGAGTACTGATAAGAAACAAGGATTCATCTGCAATGGGCTGGTCTGCCATAGTTTCAATATCAGTAGAGGGGAAATCACACATCAATTCGGCAAAAACCAAAGATTTCTTTGCCTTGGATTTTTAAAATTCCAAGTCAAATTCCTGTAGGATAACTATCCATTTGGAATACTTTCCCCTCTAGCAATTGTTTGGTCAAGATGTACATCATAGAGTTACAGTCAGAAATTACTGTGGTTTTGCGTAATAAGATGTAGTGTCGAAATCTTTAGACAACTTGAATAGCTTCCAAGGCCAATTTCTCCACATGCGTGTATTTGATCTAAGTCAGATGCAGATTTCGACTAAGATAGTAAATCACATGTTCATTGTTGAATTCATCTTCCCAAACTACAACCATCCCAATGGTGGAATGAGAGGTGGCGAGATACAAAAAATAATCTCGGTTGTAATTGGGAGGATGCAGTAACAGTGCATGGGTCAACGCATGTTTAAGTGCATCAAAAGATCGATTAGCGATCTCATCCCAAAAGAATGGAACGTTCTGTTTCAACAACCTGGTAAAACCCTTTGTTAGCTGGCGTAGTTAGGAATGAACCGACGTAAAAAGTTTTCTTTCCCCTACAAACTTTGGAGTTGGCGCAAAGTCGAAGGAGGAGGTAGATTGACAATAGCTTAAACATTCGATGGATCAATGTGAATGCCTACTTTTGAAACAACAAATCCCAGTAAGCAACCCAATTCTACACAGAAAACACATTTGTGTGGATTCAGCCGAATTCGATAATGCCTACATCTCATAAAGATAGCCTGTAAATGAGTGAGATGGTCAGCCCTACGCGATGAATGAGTAGGTAAATCATCGAGATAAGGCTGCACAATGTGCTTAATGTCATGAAATGCGTAAGAGATAGCCCTTTGAAAATTTTCCCCAGCATTCTTCAATCCAAAGGGTATTTTGCAATAAGCAGATGGCCCCCATAGACAAATGAAAGCTGTTTTTGGCCGATCAGCAGGGAGTATGTTTATTTGATTGTAACCGGAAAAACCATCCATAAAGGAGAAAATTTCACTGCCGGCACAATCATCAATGATTTGATCGATATAGGGGGTTGGATAATTGTCTTTAGGACAAGCTCGATTAATATCCCTATAGTCGATACATACTCTTATCGTTCCTTGTTTCTTGTTGACAGGAACAATATTCGATACCCAATCGGTTAAAGGAATTGGATAAATGGAACCAGCACGAAGTAATTTCTCAACTTCGGCTTTGATAGTAGCAACTTTTGTCAGATGTATTTGACGTAAGTGTTGACGGACAGGTTTGGCATCCGGGTAAGTCTTGATTTCATGTGCAACAATTGACAGATCGATTCCTGGCATTTCTTCAAATGACCAGGAAAACACATCACAGAATTCTTCAAATAGGGTTTTATAACTTTGGATTTCATCATTCGTACAACAAGCACCTATATGAATTTTTTCAATTATTCTTGGCTTCACTGAAATGTCAATTGGAATCATTCGAGAGATATTTTCCAAATTTAACTCAGAATCAGGATTTTGCAATGGATTCTGCGGTTCTTTGACATATTCAGCAGTAAAAATAGAAGCAAAATCATTTTCAAAATGATCCAGCTCAGGTAAAAACGAAGATCGATGATGTAGATCTCCCCATGGTAAATTGTCAACATACAAAAGTTCACGAATCTTCTCATTAGTATGAAAAAGATCAGGAAATGTCATTGTGGATGAGGTAGCTATAGAAAGTGATTCCTCATGGATCCCATTCATTGGATTAGTTTCAGTTGAAGAAGGATTGGAAAGCGACTGGACAGCCTGATATGCAATTTCAAAGGGACTCAAAGGCATCGCGCCATCAAATGAATCCAACTCAGAATCGGAAGGTACGATCCAAGGATCATCAAACGTAATGGTATTTGATGAAATCATATGAATATTTGCAATAGGAGGCGATACGTAAGTAGGAGGAAAGGAAAAATTTCCTAGTAAACCAGAATATTTAATCAAACCTACCCCAACATCCTTGTAAGGGATAGCCGTTTTACCGATGTGCTGGATATTTTCTATAGAGGCTGGATTGGATGAGAAATAAGTGAGCTGATCTATTGTAACGATCTTTCCTTGATGTGGAAAATTGATAAGCCAAAATACTGATGAAACACCAACAATCATAGCATAAGACCAACTACGACCCAGGAGAAGGTTGTAATCTAGAGGGGCATCAACCACCTCCACATCTATATTTACAGTTTTGCCTTCGACCCCTATAGGTAAATCCTACAAAATACCAAAAGGATGGAAACCTCGGCCATCAAAAGCCTTTAGAATTGTCGGAGACCGATTGAGTGTAGGAGAACCAAGTGATTTCCAACACTGGATCAACATAATACACGTAGAATCCCCTTCATCAATCACAGTCCGAAATATCGATCTGTTTTTTACTAATACTGGAATCTGGAAAGCCATTTGATGAGGTAGGTGGCGTGTACTATTCTCTAAATCGAAGATTATTAGGTTTGAATCCTGAATATCGACAATTCCTATGGCAGACAAAAGTAATTTACACTGTGCTGGGCACAATTGTAGCACTTCCAAAGCCGACATTGCTGAAGGGGAAATAGCTAAGCCCTCAACAATGTTGTAATTCTGAGCAGCTCTCGCATGTGGATTGAAAGCTGATTTACGAAGTACACCTTTAGTAGGCAGTTTGATTACTAAGTATGGATTGAGTTTCTTGATCTGTAGCGGATCAGAAACAGGAGGAGGTGTAGTTGATGTGTTTGAATTAGAAGATTCTGCTTCTTTACTACCAACAGGATTTTTACTACCATAATCTTGCGATCGTGTCACAATCCTGACATGAGACATCATCATAATAGGTTCTTCTAAGGCATTCGAGGTGGAACCAATCATCTTACTGTCTTGAGTGGGAAAAGGATCCTTCAAGACAACAGGCTGTTGAGAACCTTTAACAAATTTCGAAACCTATGCTCGATGTGGGCATTCTTTAGTAAAATGATCCTTGTCACAAATTAAACAAGGATAGCGAGGCTTGCGTTTTTTGTCATTAGATTCAGTTTTATTTTTTTTTTCTTTTGAATTCTTTTTTTTTTTATTCTTCCCCTTATTTTTACTGCCAGATTTAGATTTGGCCGTAGATGTCTCTACGACATGAATGTCAGCCGAAATTTCAGCAGAAGATTCTCCTTTCGGGGAATCAGGTAAAGTTATTATAGGAGAAGAATTATTTGAAGATTTCTTCTTGCTTTTAGTATTAATTGTACCAATCATACCGTTAGCGGCATGAGTCCCTGAAGGAGCTGTAGTTATTTGACCCTTTTTTGGAAGATTGGGGATTTTTTCATGTAAAGTACCTGACTGTGTATAGACGATGTCAAGATACTGAGCTTAAGCAATGACTTGCTCCTCAGTAACAACTTCTGCTTTAGCTACACATTCAGTGATTTTCGGTAATAATGATTTAAAAAACCATTCCGCCAAAATTTGATTCGAAATGTAAACATTCGCCAAATGGCTTCTACGCCGCCATTCGTGAATATGATCATAAATATACATGGACGTGGATTGCTTTAGCAAAGTTAATAGTTCCATGCCATTGTCATATTTGACAGGCAACTGAAAATGAGTTAAGAAAGAAGTTGCTTTCTGACTGAAATTATTAAAAGAGCCTCGTGGTAACTCAATGTACCATTTGGCGGCAGGACCAATAAGAGTTCATTGAAAAAGACGTAAGCGAATTGAATCATCAATTATCAAATTAGACGCACACCAGAGGTGATAAATCATAACGTGATTTGACAGATCCTCTCCTGACTTACCCTCGAATTTTGGTATATCACTGGGCAACTTATGCGGCATTGGTGGTCAATACAGATGATAGAAAATTGGATCATTTGTAAGGCGTGACAAATCAGGTAAATCTAAAGTTGCAATAAATGGTAACTGACGGTTAGGGTCACGAAAACCTTGCGTAACAAGAGCAGTTCCAGGAGGAGGATACCCAGGATACCTAGGAATCGGATTTGCATTAGGAATGGTATAACCTCCCGGGAAACCAGGATTAACCAGACCAAACTGGGGTTTTTGAGGCTATTGATAAGTATAGCCAGGGTACGGCTGATACTGATAAACTGGGTTTTGTGAAATGGGACCGAATTTATACTGTCCCTAGTACGGTTGATATGTGAATTGTGGTTGAATTGTGACAATCGTACTTGTACCATCTTGTCCTGCAGGTATCTGGACTGAAGTCTGAACTATAGGTCCTGACTTGGGTACATAGACTTGAGGGATTTGCATGGATGCAGGGATAGAAGAAACCGGAGCTATAGATACTCCAGAAATAGGTGTTATAGGTTGAACAGATGTTGCAGCAGTTGCAGCAGTTTGAGGCGGAGTCTGAGGTGTACTAGGCCCAGACTGCTGAACAGAACTAGGTGTAGGGATTTGAATAGTAGGCTGGACAGGTTGCTGGGTTGGACGAGAAACCAAAGGTTGTCCAAGTTGAGTAGACAACTGCACATTAGGTTGCATAGTCCGTTGAATTTGGGACGGATCCCACACCATGTATATTCCAGGGTATTGTCCTGTAGAAGGTTGTACATATGAAGGACCATAGCCTGGTTGAACGTAGGGTTGATAATTAAGTGGTAAATTTCCAACTCCTTGTAAAAATGATTGACCAGAAGGCAGTTGAAAACCTTGACTTGGGTACTGACCTTGAGGTTGATAACCGTAAGGCGCGTACTGAATCTGGGGTTGATAAGGACCCTGAGGAACATACTGAGTTTGGGGTTGACCTTGGGGTATGTACTGTCCTGAAGGTTGATAACCTAGAGGTATGTACTGTCCTTAAGGTTGTTCTCCAAAATAATATTGTGCTACAGTTTGTCCTGGGAAAACGTTACCCTGTAATTGCCCCCCAGGCAGGAATTGACTGCCTTGAGTTTGACCCACAGGTGGTAACTGACTGCCTTGAGGTTGCCCCCCAGGCGGTAACTGACCACCTTGAGGTTGACCCCCAGGCGGTAACTGACCACCTTGAGGTTGAGGATTTGGAATATTACCAGACATCATAAAGATTTTCTCTGCATTTGACATTTCAGTTTTAATTCCATTAAGACCAGGTGATAATACTTGTTTAATCGGTCGAGGAGATGCTCCGGAGAAAGTACCAGAAAGATCCTGGTACCCCAAAGTAACAGAAGGACCACCGTGTAAAAATGCTTCCGGTGATTGGGAAAACATAGATGACTCTCCTGACATGATAGATGAAGGATAGTAACCTCTAGGCGTAGGATGAAATGGAATTTTAGGTGGAGAAAAAGCAAAACTTAGGTTTTCTAAAAAAAAATTCAAAGATAGATACCAAGTGTCACTCCTAATAGGGATGTAGAAAATGGATTCATGCTCCCTAAGATTCAAAGACTGAGGGGATTCAGGAAGAGATATGTCTTCGTCTAGACTAGCAAGTTCTTCAATAGAAATGAGGCCAGATGGAAGCTCTTCGGTAACAATATTTCTTACCCTAGGTGAACCAGGATCACTAGAAGTTGGAGTATTAAATCCTGAGGATGTTTCCAAAACAGAAGAATCAGTATCAGGTTCAGAGATTTTAGGTTCTTCAGCTAGTTCACTGGAAGGAGAAATACTACCAGTAACTTTAGAAACTGAAATCGGTTCTTGAATATGTTCTATCGTGGGTATTTGATGATCAGGATGAACAACTATAGATGAAATTCCAATTTCTGTTGATCTAATTCTACTGCTACTAGATGATACTAGAGCACGCAGCCCTTCGAGCTGACTTGGTGTATACTCAAGGGGCTTCCCCTGAAGTCTCCGGGATTGTCTCAGTAATTCTGCCACGATTAAATATTAATCAATCACACGCAAACAAAGAAAATTTCAATAAAAACACCTAAAGTCTCTAAAGAAACAAACAGCTGAATCACACACCTAAAAAATCTAAGAGTTCAAACCACACACAAACAATAACTTCCCGTACTAAAAACACTAGTTGGTGATGAAATCCAACTTAGTAGAAGTTTAATATAGAAAGGGCGGTTGGAACAGTTACCCCGATAACCTGCTTAATGAAACAGACTGGCACAAGTTTCTTCACAAAACCATCTCGAGTGAAGATAACCCCCCAGAGAGTCCAAGTGAGTCTAGTCGATGTCTGCTCCAGGTACAGTGAGATCTTTCCTTCACCATCACCTTAGGAAATAATCTTAAGCTTATGGACACTAAGGTTACCAACAGTAACAAATACAACTGGGGGAGCAGTCTACGATCCGATTCCACGCGCAAGGGCAGAGTAACAAAGCTCAATCCCCTTGAAGGCTCCTCTACATGGTCAATCCGAGGTTTACTGACAAGTGACCCCAGGCTCCTCGACAATGGTTAATCTGAGGTTTACCATTTGTAACGCGCGCAGATCTTCTATCTTTCCCAATGAAACAGAATTGATTGTCTCAAAGGTTCGGACATGATCTCGTGATTAACTCCTTTAAGAGAAGCTTCCTAGATTGTACCAATTACAATTGGATTTATTTCCTACCGCAAGATTTTTCTACTTGTTTGTTTTTACTATCTTGGAGAGTTAATTACTCCCTACTCGAAGATACTAGCCTAAGCTATATTGGTGATAAGAGCCCTAGAAATAAAAGATTACTAGCTCAATTTTAATTAAGCGTTATTTTTATGGGCTGTTCTTTAATTCAATAGGCATGGAAATGAAACTTTGATGGTGTGAAGACTTGACTCCAAACACACTAAAAAATGCACCTAAAAATGATAATCAATTCATTTTTCCTTCAATGAAATTCTAGCTAAAGAAATAGTTCGAGAATGCAATTCTTTTTAAGAGACAATTCTTTCTTTGAACATGAAGAATAAATGAAAGAACATTTTTTTTTTTCAATAAGAACTCAAAACGAGACAAATAATCAATGCTCACAATAAATCCCTTTCACTTTCAAGACTCGAAACTACAAAAACAACTTTCCTTCAAAAGAGATCTACAAGTTCTAAAAAACACTCAAAAATACAAAAAACTAATTTTGAGATCTACAAACTTTGAAAATCTAATTGAATAAAAGCTTCAATTTTTTTGAGAATGTTTTACTTAGTTGTTCAGTAAACTAAGGATTCATTTGTCCATAATAACAAACAAATCAAAAAACATCCAGATACGTTTTCTTTTGTAAAAATTAAATTCAAAACTTATAACAAAGTTTGTTCAAAGATTTGCAAAGAGACAACTAGATCTATTTCTCAAGAAAGGATGGATTTCACAACCAAGTCAGACTCATCAAGAAGACAAAAATACTAGTGTGATCTGAGGTATTTTGAGCTTCCAATATTTGAGTCACTACAGAGACCAAGTGAAAAACAATCCAAGTATGCAAAACTTCTAGAAAATCACCCAAAACACAAATACTATTGGAACTCACTCACAAGATGCTTTTGACAGGAACTACACAGATCTGGGTAGATACTAGAAACCCTAAATCAAATTAAAGATAAACTAGAAGAAGAAATCTGGAGTTTTTCAAAAAATTTAACAGGGTCTGCAGGCCCCAGAAGTAACAGGTGCAGTCACGCACTGGTTACTTAAGGAAAGTGTGAAACTACCCACACTGTGCAAGAAGACAAAGTGCAGTCCCTAGAAAAGTTCAAGAAAAACATAAAAAACTTCAAAATATTAAAAGAAAAGTAAAGCTAAGCTACCCAGGCAAGTATCCATCAATCAAAAACCAGAAAAAACATTTTCTCAAGTCAAAATAAAGGAAAACCAAAAAACAAGAATCCTTCCCCAGTGGAGTCACCAATTTGTAGACCAGATAAATCAATCTTGCGGACAAGATTGATCTCCCTAGTACCAAAAGGTAATCTAGCAACAAACATCCAAATAAACTTATCTTTCTCTAAACATATGTGATTTACAAAAGAATACTATAAAGGTGTTAAGGTCTTACCGTAGATCACTTTGAAGGAGTTATCTTTATAAACCTGCAGTCACAAACAAGCAAACATTAAATAGCACCTGTATAGTAAATATTATAAATCATGCCTATCATGGTGATCAAGGAATCCATGAAATAAATAGTTAATTAACAATTTATTGAGAAAAATGAATTCATTTGTATTAACTTTGAAAGAAGGAAAACCTTACAACCTTAGCCTTGATGTTGAACAGGCCTTCCCGGGGTTCGAAAGCAGGAATCTCCTCTACTTTGACAAGCCTTGCACTTTTCCAACTAAGACAGATAGAGATATGTGATCTTTTCTCACAAAATCTTAGTTAAATGAGTTTGAATCCCAATAGCACTTAACCTCAAATAATTCAAAAGCTTGAACTCCCCTTGAGGCTACCCAAGGCCTTTTTTTATAGTGTAAAAGAGGAGGTTTTAGTTCCAACTATGAAGGGATGGAATCCTCCTTCAAATGGATAAGCTCCTCACATCAAGGGGTTAGCTCCTTAAGGTAAGGGATACGTGAACCTCAAAAGAGCGGTTCTACCATTGCAATATTCCTTCCAGACGCTTCTAGAATTTACTGAAAGTGAACTTTTTGATTTTACTTGCGTGTTTTTATTCTTTTACAGGGGTCCGCACCCATAACACAGAGAAAGTGCGTTCAGGTACGTAGGAGTAATAAACATTAGGTGCGGGACCGCAGGCAAGATAAAGAGAAAGTGAGATACCAGAGTTAAGGAGGTTTTTAAGAACTTTTCTCTTATCTTCAAGGCTTGACATGAGGAACTGATGTGTTAGACTTGCAAAGGAGGAAGTATGAGTGATAATGAGCTCATACAAATAACAAAATGTCAAGATGGAAATTTTCAATGCAACAGTAGGACAACTAAAGGTAAAGGAAGGACTAAGGGAGCATACCATGTTGCCATGATATGGACTTGTGGAAAAAATGGGGGGTTTGCAAGTGGAGGATTTGTGATAGGAGGTAAGTGATGTGATGGAGTGGTTTGAATAGTGGATGTATAAGTGGGTGTAACAAAAGTGCTTGGACTAGCTAAGAACTGTTGAGAAGATTTAGGATGAAAGAAACCAAAGTTATGAATGAAATGAAGATCAGGTGGTGTGGATGGCGAGGTTTCTCTACTGCTATTATATTGTGAATTTTCAGTCTCAAAGTCTATCTGGTCTATACCACTAAGTGACTTGGTTCTAGATGGGTTTCTTATGAAAGGTAAGTCAACTTGGGTATCTTGGAGAGTTGTAATATTTTCAGGGACAAATTTTCTATGTGAATTGGTCTGACAATAGTTGGGTTCTTAGATGTAGGAGATCTCCTAAGAATACTTTCAGGATTGTCAACTATTTCAGGAGGATTTGGGTCAGGATAGGCTCTAGTTTGAATTCTTTTAGGAGCTAGGATTCAGACCCAATGATGAGAAAATTTCAGCCAAATATGTCAGTCTTTAAAAGGAAAACTAATATGTGCAAGAAAACTTAACACTCAAAGTTCTCTTAACTGGGTTTTAATGATTTTTTTATGATGAAATGAGTTTCCTAGTGGAGTCTATGGAAAACCAAGGGGAATCAGCAGGCCTATTGAAAAATAGTGGAGTTACCAGGTGGAGGATTTTTACTTATTTTCTAGGACTGGTTGTTGTCCACCATCAACAATCAGGAACCAATCTTGGCAAACACTTGATTCATTTTTAGGAAAGAGATTTTCTGTGTTATGAAGTTATCTATCATTCAGTATTTCCCCAGTATGGTCGCCACTATGTTGGCTCCCTATGATTTACAAAATTGGCAAGAATAAACACTGCATGGGGCCACATCAGAACCACTTTGGAATCCTAGGACCTAGCCTTCCTGGATTCGGAGAGGGATCTCTCTATTAAGTGTTTTCAAAGGATATATCATTATGATTTGTTTATGATATTAGGCTAGTTGTGAAGATCAAAGAACTTGTTTGTTTGGTTGGGATGGATATCGTTAACTGAATAGATCAATTGAAGGGTGAAGGTGAGAGTAGATTGAAGAATGTTTCAGCTCAAAGGATAGGTCAAGAAACAATATCAACCCATTGGGCTATGGAGTCACAAAAGGATTTAATTGTACAACAATTCTTCAAGGGTTTCCATAGGGCAAGTCATCTATGACAAAGGATATTTTTTAGACTGAATTGTGATATGAAACATTAAACTGTTCTGAAAGAAGAAAAGTGAAAACCAATTAAGAATCTAACTTCACTAAGACAAGAAAAGCCTTTCAAAGTAACTTTTTGAAGCAAGAAAAAGCACAGGGAAAACCATAGACTTCTTTGGAAAAAATCTTATCAAAGCACACTTTTTAGACAACAATCCTGTAATCCTAAGACTACTTTCAGAAAGGAGAAAACACATAAGAGAACAAGTAAAATAGCATAAGATCAGACAGAAACTATGAATCTAGCCTGCTTTCGGCATACTCTCCAGGGATCTTTCAAGGCAACTGTTAAAGACTATTCAGAGGACAGGGCAAACCATAGACTTCCCTGGATTAAATCTACTTAGAAAACCTTGAAAAGAACATTCAAAAACAATATCTCAAGTTTTACTTAGCAAGACATGGGCTCACCAACATTTCTTTACTGGTTATAATCTATTGAATCATTTCTGAAATAACAAATTGGATAAAACTAAAGGGAAATTAAGAATCCTCTAATCAGACCTTAGCAGAAGAAAACATAAAGATAAAGCTTTTAGACATAAATAGGGTACTTCTCAGTAAATCCCACTCTAAATTTTCTGTTCCTTATCAGGGAAAAGGGACATCATGTAAAACATAAGGAAAGACAAAAACAGGGAGAAATAACATCACCATTAACATAGACCAGGATCCCATGAATCAGCTTGTATTATTGATGTTCAAACCAGTTACATACTTCAAGTCCAACAGGTCTCTACAACTCAAAACTTCTCTTCGTAGCCTAGTATTCTCCAACTACTCAATAGCAGTTCAATAGCTTCAGCAACTATCTTACACCTCAATGATAATCCAACCAACAATAAGAATGAACTCCTCATAGATTATTTATAGTTAAATGAGGAGGTGGAGTGAAAGAAAGGGTCTCTAATGGTTCATAAATGACAGAGTTTAATGTTTTTGACCTTCGAGACCATGCAAGGCCCAAGGCAAAAATGTATTTAAGTCTAACTCTGCATAATGAATTTTTACATTAATTCTTTTGAACTACTTGGTTGCTTTTTTTGACTTTTAGGCTTTTTAGGTAGGCTTGTAATAACTTATGAGCTGTCATTGGAAATATCTATGACTTGGAGTAACTTTATGTGTCATTTGAGGAAAATTAGGCCTGTAGGTGGCATTTGGATCCTTTGGAGAAGTAATTGCTTCACTGATTTATGCATTCAAAGCAATCCCTCTTGCTGATCTATCTGTTTGGTGACTTAAACTCTGATTAGGCCTTTGATTTAGCTTTAGGCCTTCTTTAATCATCTTCTGCTTTTGTCAGTTTTGTTGAATATTTTGACTTTGATTAATCTATCTTTACACGATGTGCTTTATCATTAATCTGCTGGTTAAGCTTTAAATCTCCTGGCTTATGATTTAACCTTTAACTTTCACTGATCTTCTTTGTTTTTCTTTTGTGTATAGCTGGCTTGGCTTACTTCTGCGCTGGAAGGTGTCTGCGATTGCATCGATGGTCATGAAGCATCGATCAAATGCTTGGAATCAAACCCCGGATCCCTTTTCTGCATATTTAAACCTCAAGGATCATCATCCTGGGGTTTCCGCCACTGATATTTGGCTGTGGGATGGCCTGTAATACTTTGGCTGCCATTAAACCTGCAACTTTAAGCAAAAAACATGTTATAATACCTGTGTTTTTAAGGTTGAACTACTCTTAAAGGTTCGAGGGAGGCGAAGGAGCATTTGCAGAGGAGGGAGAATGCATGGAGGAGGGTTCTTTTATGAAAACCAGGAAGAACAGGGTTTAATTTTGAATTTGGGCACGGAAAGGGCGAAGATGGTTTTGCAGAAAATCAATGGTTTTCGTGTGGATCTTGGGCAGTTAGCGGTTTTGGGTTGAATGAACGTGATTCCATTCAGCGGTGGACACGTGTCCAGGGAAAAATCAACCATTTCGCTTAGAAATGGGGTGTTAACCTGTAGGAATGAATTGCACGCGAAAATGACTATAGAGCGTTGGATCTGGTGGAGCCAGATCGACGTTTAGGGATGGGCGCGATTGGTGGAGATGTGCGGGAGAGGGGAAAGTAGGAGGACAGATGGCATGCAGGGATTGGACAGTGTTTGGAATAGTGGGCGGTGGGCCAGTTGAGTGATGTCAGCTCTTTTGTCGGGAGCGAGGGTGTTATCGGTGGATTTGGAATTGTGGGTCAATGAGAGCCGTTAGATCCGAAAGATCAATGGTTGAGATCTCTTTAGGAGGAACGTAGACGGGGTGGGTAGAATGAGAAACAAAGGGGGCTTAAATGAGCAGGAGAGGTTGTCATATGGAGGAAGAAGGATAGAGGGCTTAAGCCCACAGGGGCTTAAGGCCTAATTGTAATAAAAGGGTCAGAGATAGGACTAAAAGGTAGGTTTTGGGCCCTTTTAGTGGTTTCGATTGGTATAAAAAGAGGAAATTAAATCAAATAAGGAAATTTTATTAGGTTTAAAGGGGTTTTTATGGGAAATGAGGTTTAATGAAGAGAAAAAAGGACTTTTTAGAGGAAAAATGATGGGTTAGGATAGGTAAAAATGGATGAAACAGTGGGTGAAATGAGTTTATGGGATGATGGAAAATAGCTTTGAAAACAATTTCTTTTTGTCTTGGAAGGGTACTTCAGGGGCTTTGACTGAATATTTCAGTGGAATGATTCTTTTGAAGATAATGAGCATAGTGGGCTTTCAAGAACTCACAGGTTTTCATAAAATTCGTTTCTTGAAAGCTAAGGAACCTATTTAGCCATCATGAGGTCTAACAGAATTTATAGATGGCTAACAGTGGCTCCACTTGGGGAGGGCAGCTCCTTGGAGGTGTCAAGAACCTCAGAGATAAATCTCTAGAAAGTAGAGCAGTGCCTTGTGTTTTGCTGCACTTTGACAACCTCTTCCTTCTTTGATCATGCTGCTTTAAAAGATGATCAGTATTTATCATAATCAAATGATTTTCTCCCACATTTATACCTACACATCCTACTTTTCCTAAAAAAATTTCTTCAGTGGGTGCATTTAGACTTGCAAACCCTTTCAACATCATTTAATTATTTTATTTGAAATCAATAAACTAATCTATTTCTACCCTTATTTCTTCCATGAGTTCAGATTAGACAGTTGAGCTCAGTAATTCTCTCCCTATTCTAAGTAACTGTCAAGATTGAGCTGTTTGACAGTTTTTATTCTCTATTTTCTAAAATAGGAAATTTAAAACACAATCAAATTAGGATTAGATAGTCTGATTTGCTATGGGGGCTATGGCATTATGTATAAGCTGCACATAGACTTTATTTGCAGAAAATTTAAAACAAAACTTTGAAGGCTTAAGATCTGAAATTTTGTAAGCATCCTTCCTTCTTTCTTTGGCTATGGTTTTTATCTTTTTAGAGCCATTTCTCTTTCCTTTTCTTGGTTCAAATTTTGAGTTTGTTAGAACCATTTATTTTCTATCCTAATCTATTCCACTGAGAAGCCAAGATTTACACTATTTTGCAAATTTGTTTTCACTAACCTATCAACACAACATTGAAATTTATTTAGTCATGAATAGGTTGTATGATTAAATAACAATTTCTCAAAGTAGTGGCATTTGAGCTTGCACATTTTCAGATTTTTCTCTTTTTTAGTATGGGGTTGTACCTTTCTTCTTTTTATCTGCCCTCTTTTTATCTTTTGTCTTCTTTTTGTATTTTATTTTTAAACTTTCTTTCAAGAAATTTTATTTACAATGTATTACAAAGAAATTTGAGCAAAAATATTAAAAAAAATATTGTTTGAGCATTCTGCCATTGACAGGACTTTGAAAAAGTTTAGCTCCATCCATCTCTTGAAGAAAAATGCATTGTTGTCAATAGCAGATTGAATGAGATAAGGGCCTTTCCATAAATTTTCAAACTTTCAATGTTTTC
Organism: Pinus albicaulis; assembly: GCA_034641835.2. Lineage (NCBI taxonomy): Eukaryota > Viridiplantae > Streptophyta > Pinopsida > Pinales > Pinaceae > Pinus > Pinus albicaulis. Next base: position 272,032,444 of record CM076570.1, on the reverse strand, counting down.
CCTTATCTTCTTTCCTAGAATCCCATTTCAAAACTTTGTCACCAATTTTAAAATCAGTTGCCTTTGTTCTTTTATCAAACAACTTCTTGATGTTTTCTTGTACTTGCTGTGCTCTTTTGTAGACCTCCTCTCTGGTTTGCCATAATTGTACAGTCTTGTTTATTCTTCTTGTCATGTCATATTCTTCAGATTGTACTTCTTGGATCAACTTCATGATTGGCACTCCTAGACTGGTTGGAAATATTGCATATGCTCCATAAAATAGCTGATAAGGGGACATTCCATTTGAATTTTTGGTTGTCAATCTGTTTGCCCAAAGTGTATGTACTAGCTTGTTGTGCCATGATTTTTTATTCTCCTCCAGCAACTTCTTTATTATGTTTACCAAACTCTTGTTTTAGGATTCTGCTAGCCCATTACCTTGACGGTAATAAGCTATGGAATGGCCCAATGTAATATGATATTTATGACAGAAATCAACCATCTTTTTGGATCCAAATGCAGCAGCATTGTCGGTGATAATTTTCCTAGGACAGCCAAATCTAGATAGGATATGATTTTCAAGGAATGAAATGATGACTGAGTCTGTGGAATTCCTAGAAGGGATGGCTTCTATTCATTTGGTAAAGTAATCAGTTGCTGTGAGGATCCATTTGTGTTGGGAAGATGAGGCAGGATGGATTTCCCCATTGAATTCTAGACCCGATTGCTGAAAAGGAGCTTCAACAGTGATTGGTTGCAGAGGTAAGGGAAGCAATTTTCTTCTGCCTTTAAAGATTTGACATTTATGGCAGGCAATAACCATTTTGTGGATATCTTGAAAGACGGTGGGCCAGTAATAGCCAACTCTAAGGATTTTATTCACAGTAGTTTTCTAATAGAGGTGGCCTCCACATTCTCCTTCATGGAACTCATGCTTGATCTTATCTGCATCATTCTCAGGAAAACATTTAAGCATCAATCCACTAGCATTTTTCCAATATAAACATTTATCTAAAATGCAGTAATTTACAGCCTTTAACTTTAAAAATATTTCCTTTTTTTTAGACAAACTAGGAGGGACATTAAGATTAAGCAGCACATACAAAATATCAGCATACCAAAATGAATTCAGAAAATGATCTTCAATAAGTGGAGTTTCCAATTCCTCCTATTCATCTAATGCATTAAACATGTTTATATCAAGAGCTTGAAAGTTGGATTCAACCATAAGTTTTACTAGTCCTTGACCTTTGATGAGCTTAGTGGGCTTAATTTCTAAGTCATATTCTAGTATTACAGTGATCCACTTTCCTCTTTTTCCATCAGGATCTTGTGTCAAGATGTCTTTTACCACTGAATGAGGCACAAATGCTATGATTTGTGAGTGTAAAATATAAACTCTGAAGTCTTTTAAAGCTTTGACCAAGGCAAAGACATGTTTTTCCATTATGTTGTACTTTAAAGGTGCATCTCTTAATGCCTTGCTAAAAAAATGAAATAGGCTTCTCTTGTCCCTTTATGTTTTTCTGTAAGAAGACACCAACCACTGTGTGTTCTGATGCAAATGAAAATATGATGAAAGATTTTGTAAAATCAGGACTGATGAGAATTGGTGTTTGGGTGAGTGCTTGTTTCACCAGCTCAAATGATTTCTTTGCTTCTAAGTTCCATTTAACTCCTTCTTCTCTTTTAAGCATGTTTGTCGTGTTTCTAAGGAGTTCAGCTAGGCTGGGTATGAACCGTCTCAAGAAATTAATCTTCCCAATGAAAGATTGGAGTTCCTTGATGTTTCTAGGATGATTGATTTGCAATATACCTTCAATCCTCTTTGGGTCTATCTTTATTCCCTCTTTAGATATGATATGTCCAAGAAGTTTACCTTCTTGGAGACCAAACAATGTTTTCTTCGGATTTAATTATAAACCATATTTTCTGCACTTCTCAAAGACCTTTCTTAGGTGTATTAGGTGTTCTTCATCTATTTTGGAATAAATTGTGATGTCATCTAAGTAAATCACAATGAATTAGCCTATTTCTTCTGAGAATGAAATATCCATGGCTCTTTGGAATGTGGCACCAGCATTCATTAAACCAAAAGGCATTTTCACATACATGAAAGTGCCTCAGGGTGTGGTGAAGGTTGTTTTAAGTTGATCATCAGTATGTACCAATACTTGATTGTATCCGGAGAAGCCATCTAGCAAAGAATTATTCGAGAACCTACTACCCTTTATAAAATATGATCCATTTTGGGCAAGGGATATTTGTCCTTTAGTGAGGCTTTATTTAAGTTTCTAAAGTCAATACAAAGCCTTATTTCTGTTGTTTTATTCCTAACTGATACCAGATTGGATACCCACTCTGACTATCTCACAAGGACTATAATTCCATCATCATACATTTTTCTAATTTCTTTCTCTACTAGAGGTAATTGAACAGGGTTTATTCTGTGCAATTTTTGTCTATAAGGCTTCTGGTTTTCTTTGAGGGGTATCTTATGCTGAATTATCTCTGTATCATATAATTTCAAGTCTTCATAAATCCAGGCAAACACATCAAAAAATTCTCTAAACAGCTCAAGGTATTTCCATTTAATGTGAGCTGGCAGTGTCTTGGATAATTTGATCATTTTAGGCTTTTCTTTACTGCCTATATTTCACTCTTCTACTTCAGCTTCAGTAGGTTATATTTTTGGCTTTCTTGCAACATCATTGAAGTCAAACAACTCTTCTAAGGGTACCAATCCTTTTGGAAAGCTTTCGGTTTTGGATTGCAACACCTCTAGATCTTCTTTTTCTAACTCTGTGTAATTTTCTGTTTTATGTTTGGGTACTTTGCTTAACAGATTTATATCAGCAATCTCAGGAGTTTCTTCTTCTTTAAAAAGTGAATTTTCCTTAGTAGGATAGTCTTCTTCATACTCTGAATCCGAGTTTGGCATTTCAAATTCATTTCTGGACTGTAGGAAGTCTTCTATTTGTTTATCTCCTAGAAAAAATTGCCAGTATTTTTCGTTGTCCGGGACTGCTGGTCTATATTTGACTTGAAATGTGTATTGTTTTCTTTCATAAGGTTTTAGACATGTACTAGCAGTAAAGGCTAATCCATTGGAAAGGATTTTTTGGTTTCTGGGGACATAATTAAGTTGGAATTCAGCAAATGATTTTAATAGGTCCATGGCATCATCTGTATATGCTCTCAACCTGGGATGTTTAGCAGTATATTCCCCATTTACTTTCCTAATTATCAATTCTGAATCCCCGTGAACTTTTATCCTCTTGGCTCCTAGCTTTTCAAGCAATTGTAGTCCTAAGAGGAGTGCTTCATATTCTGCTACGTTGTTAGTGCAATGAAAGTTTAATCTGTATGAATGACCTTTAGCATGATTGTTCTCAGTGTTGTGCACCCATATGCCTACTCCTACAACAGTTTTAGTACAAGACCCATCAAAACTCATGCTCCAAAGAGGAATTTTTTTAGATTTTTCATCAATTTCCTCTTTGTCCTCTCTGTTTTGTTCATTTTGATCATCACTGTGTTATTTTTTAGGATCTGCACTATGTTTGTCTATGTCTTGTTCCTCAATATTTTCAATGTATTGAAGAATTTCTCTTTGATTGTTAGGATTGCCACTATGTTGATGACTATTTTGTAGCTCAAGACCTTTAATTTGTTTGCTGCGATCTTCTGAAATAGAAAACTGTTTAGGTGTTTTCTCTTTCCCTTCATCTTTTTCTATGGTTGCCACTATGTTGGCTGATGTTTCATTTTCTAATCCTTGTTCTTTAGGAATCTCATCATTGTAAAGAATGAATGAGTCAAGGTGAGTATGTATAGAATAAAGAGGGGAGTTTTCTGGTCTTTCTTGGCTGCTCACCATGTATTTCATTTGTGTTTCCCTATATAGTCTTCTAGGCTAATTGAAGACAGGGATGGTGGCATAAGTCATATCCATTTGCATTGTGCCTTGAAATTTAGCACCACAAGATCTTGAAAGAATAATGCCATATTTGGGGGGTATATCAGCCACCACAATGTCCAGTACTAAGCTTTTGGCAGGGATTTGTGCTAAGTTAACACAGAGATCTTTTATTAGGCCTAGGAATTTAACTCTACTAGAATCAAAGGAGTATAAATCTTTAGAAGGTCTGGTTACCTCAAGTCCTAATCTTTCCATTATCACTTTTGGCATAAGGTTATGTGATGCTCCTAAATCAAGCATGGCATTGTGAAATTTTTTATCATGGATGTTTAAGCTGACATAGAATGGAGGAACTCCACCTTCTTGAATTTTTCCTTCAATTTTTGGTCCAAACAGAAGCTCAGGTTTGTCATCATTTAAGTTAACAGATTCATTATGATCTCCTGTTTTCAAAGCTTTTAACAATTGGGACCTATATACATCTTGAGTGACTAACTCAGTGAGAGGGATGGAGATTTTTATCTCGGAAATTTCACTCTCTATGCTGAAAGGAGTTTGAGTTTTGGAAATTTTCAATTTAGCACTTTTAGTCACTGTTTTCTCAGCAAAATCAACTTGCTAGTTTTTATTATTTACAGCAGTTAAAATGGTTTATTCAGGAGCATTAGCTGAGGTGCTAGTGCTACTAGGTTCACCACCATGTTTGTCACGAATTTGGGTGTTTTTTCCTTTTTTTATTATTAGAATCTTTAGCCACTATGTTATGAATTTGTGTTGCATCTTTGGGTTCATTTACAGGGCTGTTTTAGCAAAATTTTCAGAGGTCTTCTTCTTGGGAACTTCTTGGTTCTTTTTACTCCTTAAGTCATATTGTTTATGTACTTCTATTATAGCATTTTCAAAGCCTTGTTGGTAGTCTGAAGACTCTAGGCTCTCTTCTTCATAAGGTGTATACATGAATTCTTCTTTCCTAGTGAAGAAGACAGTATCCTTGTCATTTGTTCCCAACATGTTTATGTGATTTCCCTCTGTTTATTCAATCTCTCCCTCATCCTCATCAGCATAATTCTGTTGGAAAGGAGGTCTGAATTGTTGATCAGGGCATGTTTGTCTAATTTGAGGGGGATTCCTTCTAAAGTTTTTATTTTTATTTTTATTTTTATTTTGAGGAGATGTTTGGTTTTCTTTAGGATACACTCTCTCATTCATGTTTATTCTTTCCATCATCATCTCCGTGTTTCTGAATAAATTATCAATTTTGGAGTTTGATGTGGAAGGTCCAGCTTCATCTTTGTAGGTAACCTTTTGCTTTGCTTTCAATCTAGCCCTTCTGGCATTAAGGTTAGTTTCTACACTTACTGCCCCTTTCTGCATGTCTTCTAGTGTAAGGGGTTCTCTCTCGCTTAAATGATAACACATATCTAGGTCAAATCCTTCAGGAAAATTTATTAAGGCTAAGCCTTGTGGGGGTTTCATTTATGGAGGGAGTGCATTATAAACACTATTGAATCTAGTGCAATAATCTTGAACACTCTCTCCAGCATTTCTTTTAAGATCATTGTATTTTGACAGGATTTGAAGGGGGTTTCATTTGACTTCCCATTTTTCTAGGAATAATTGATGAAAAGAGGGGAGGTCATTGATACTATTATGGGTTAAGCCTTTGAACCATATTCCTGCTTCTCCCCCTAAACTTTGAGTAAACATCCTAAGTTTTACAATTTCATCATCGATTTCTTATCTGTCAAAGTAATCATTCATTCTATCCTCATGTTGTTGAGCTATAGTAGAACTAATAGCATCATATAATGGAATCTTGGACTTATAGTCCTGTGCTAGGACAAATAAAGGTAAAGGAAGGACTAAGGGAGCATATTATGTTGCCATGAGATGGACTTGTGGAAACAATGGGGGGTTCGCAAGTGGAGGATTTGTGATAGGAGGTAAATGCTATGATGGAGTGGTTTGAACAGTGGATGTATAACTGGGTGTAATAGAAGTGCTTGGACCAGCTAAGAACTATTAAGAAGATTTAGGATGAGAGAAACCAAAGTTATGAATGAAATGAAGATCAGGTGGTGTGGATGGGGAGGCTTCTCTACTGCTATTATATTGTGAATTTTTAGGCTCAAAGTCTATCTGATCTATACCACTAAGTGACTTGGTTCTAGATGGGTTTCTTATGAAAGGTAAGTCAACTTGATTATCTTGCAGAGCTGTAATATTTTCTAGGACAAAATTTTCTCTGTGAATTGGTCTGACAATAGTTGGGTTCTTAGATGTAGGAGATATCCTAAGGATACTTTCAAGATTGTCAACTATTTCAAGAGGATTTGGGTCAGGATAGGCTCTAGTGTGAATTCTTTTAGGAGCTAGGATTCAGACCCAATGATGAGCAAGTTCAGCCAAATATGACAGTCTTTAAAAGGAAAACTAATCTGTGCAAGAAAACTTAACACTCAAAGTTCTCTTAACTGGGTTTTAATGATGTTTTTATGATGAAATGAGTTTCCCAGTGGAGTCTATGGAAAAACAACGGGAATCAACAGGCCTGCTGAAAACTAGTGGAGTCACCAGGTGGAAGATTTTTACTTATTTTCTAGGACTAGTTGTTGTCCACCATCAACAATTAGGAACCAATCTTGGTAGACACTTGATTCATTTTTAGGAAAGAGGTTTTCTGAGTTATGAAGTTATCTATCATTCAGTATTTCCCCAGTATGGTCGCCACTATGTTGGCTTCCTGTGATTTACAAGATTGGCAAGAATAAACGCTGCAGGGGGCCACATCAGAACCACAGTGGAATCCTAGGACCTAGCCTTCCTGGATTCGGAGAGGGATCTCTCTATTAAGTGTTTTCAAAGGATATATCTTTATGCTTTGTTTATGATATTAGGCTAGTTATGAAGCTCAGAGAAATTTTTTGTTTGGTTGGGATGGGTATCATTAACTGAAGAGGTCAATTGAAGGGTGAAAGTGAGAGTAGATTGAAGAATGTTTCAGATGAAAGTATAGGTCAAGAAACGGTATCAACCCATTGGGCTATGGAGTCATAAAATGATTTAATTATACAACAATTATTCAAGGGTTTCCATAGGGCAAGTCATCTATGTCAAAGGATATTTTTTAGATTGAATTGTGATATGAAACATTAAACTGTTGTGAAAGAAGCAAAGCTAAAACCAATTAAGAATCTAACTTCACTAAGACAAGAAAAGCCTTTCAAAGTAACTGTTTGAAGCAAGCCAAAGGACAGGGCAAGCCATAGACTTATTTGGACAAACTCTTATTAAAGCACACTTTTCAGACAACAATCCAATAATCCTAAGACTACTTTCAGAAAGGAGAAAACACATAAGAGAACAAGGAAAATAGCCTAAGATTAGACATAAACTGTGAATCTAGCCTGCTTTCGGCATACTCTCAAGGGATATTTCAAGGAAATTGTTAAAGACTAGTTAGAGAATAGGGCAGACCATAGACTTCCCTGGGTTAACTCTACTTAACAAACCTTGGAAAGAACATTCAAAAACAATATCTCAAGTTGTGCTCAGCAAGACATGGGCTCACCAACATTTCTTTACTGGTTATACTCTATTTTTATCATTTCTGAAATAAAAAACTGGATAAAACTGAAGGGAAATTAAGAATCCTCCAATCAGACCTTAGTAGAAGGAAACATAAAGATAAAGCTTTCAGACAGAAATAGGGTACTTCTTAGTAAATCCTACTTTAAATTTTTTGTTCTTTATTAGAGAAAATGGACAGCATGTAAAACATAAGGAAAGACAAAAACAGGGAGAAATAACATCACCATTAACATAGACCAGGATCCTATGAATCAGCTTGTATTATTGATGTTCAAACCAGTTACATACTTCAAGTCCAACAGGTCTCTATAGTTCAAAACTTCTCTTCTCAGCCTAGTATTCTCCAACTACTCAATATCATTTCAATAGCTTTATCAACTATCTTACACCTCAATGATAATCCAACCAACAATAATAATGAACTCCTCATACATTATTTATAGTTAAATGAGGAGGTGGAGTGAAAGAAAGGGTCTCTAATGGTTCAAAAATGATAGAGTTTAATGTTTTTGACCTTCGAGACCATGCAAGGCCCAAGGAAAAAATGTATTTAAGTCTAACTCTGCATAATGAATATTTACATTAACTCTTTTGAACTACTTGGTTGCTTTTGTTGACTTTTAGGCTTTTTAGGTAGGCTTCTAATAACTTCTGAGCTGTCGTTGGAAATATCTCTGACTTGGAGTAACTTTATGTGTCTTTTGAGGCAAATTAGGCTTGTAGGTGGCATTTTGATCCTTTGGAGAAGTAATTGCTTCACTGATTTATGCATTCGAAGTAGTCCTTCTTGTTGATCTATCTGTTTGGTGAATCAAACTCTGATTAGGCCTTTGATTTAGCTTTAGGCCTTCTTTAATCATCTTCTTCTTTTTTCACTTTTGCCGACTATTTTGACTTTGATTAATATGTCTTTACACTGTGTGCTTTATCATTAATCTGTTGGTTAATCTTTAAATCTCCTCACTTATGATTTAACCTTTAACTTTCACTGATATTCTTTTTTTTTCTTTTGTGTACAGGTGACTTGGCTTCCTTTTGTGCTGGAGGGTTTTTGTGATTGCGTCGATGGTCATGAAGCATCGATAAAATGCTCAGAATCAAACCCTGGATCTCTTTTATGCATATTTAAACCTTGAGGATCGTCATCCTGGGGTTTCTGCCACTGATATTTTGTTGTGGGATGGCCTGTAATACTTTTGTTGCCATTAAACCTACAACTTTAAGAAAAAAACATGTTATAAAACCTGCATTTTTAAGGTTGCACTGCTCTCAGAGGTTCGAGGGAGGCAGAGGAGCATTTGCAGAGGAAGGAGAACGCATGGAGGAGGGTTCTTTTACGAAAACTAGGAAGAACAAGGTTTAATTTTGAATTTGGGTGTGGAAAGGGTGAAGGTGGTTTTGTAGAAAACTAGCGCTTTTCGTGTGGCTTTTGGATGGTTAGCGGTTTTGGGTTGAATGAATGCGATTCCATTCTGTCGAGGATGCGTGTCCAGGGAAAAACTGCCCATTTCGCATAGAAATGGGGTGTTAACCCGTAGGAATGAATTGCGTGTGAAAATGACTATAGACTGTCGGATCTGGGGGAGCTAGATCGACGGTGAGGGATGGGCACGATCGGTGGAGATGCACATTAGAGAGGAAAGGATGAGGAAAGATGGCATGCAGGGATTGGATGGTGTCTGGAATAGTGGGATGTGGGCCAGTCGAGTGATGTTAGCTCTTTTTTCGGGAGAGGGGTTGTTATCGGTAGATTTGGAATTGTGGATCAATAGGAGCCGTTAGATCCGAAAGATCAACAGTTGAGATCTCTTTAGGAGGAACGTAGTCAGGGTGGGTAGAATGAGAAAAAAAAGGGGGCTTAAATGAGCGGGAGAGGTGGTCATAAGGAGGAAGAAGGGCCGAGGGCTTAAGCCCATAGGGGCTTAAGGCCTAATTGTAATAAAAGGTTCGGAGATAGGACTAAAAGGCAGGTTTTGGGCCCTTTTAGTGGTTCTGATAGGTATAAAAAGAGGAAATTAAACCAAATAAGGAAATTTTATTAGGTTTAAAGGGGTTTTATGGGACATGAGGTTTAATGAAGAGAAAAAGGGACTTTTTAGAGGAAAATTGATGGGTTAGGATAGGTAAAAATGGATGAAACAGCGGGTGAAAATGTGTTTATGGGGTGATGGAAATAGCTTTGAAAACAATTTCTTTTTGTCTTCGCAGGGTACTTCAGGGGCTTTGAGTGAAGATTTTAGTGGAATGATTATTTTGAAGACAATGAGCATAGTGGACTTTCAGGAACTCACAGATTTTCATAAAATTTGTTTCTTGAAAGCTAAGGAACCTATTTAGCCATCATGAGGTATAACATAATTTATAGATGGCTAACATACCTGATCTAGAGGATTTGAGACATAAGCTTCATTCAAGGCTACTCCTTCTTCCACTTGGCTATGTTTGGGACTCTTTTGGGAAAGAAAATCCACCTCTTCCTCGTGATCATCTGAACTGGTAGATTCATCATATGTGGCAAGGTTATCCTCTAAAAGACTTGATGTGCTTTGATAAAGTGGGATGAATCTGTGTGAGGGCCATCATATTGATGAGCAGGAGCACTCTTTGGCAACAAATATTTTTGAGAAAAAAGTGTAGCAACTTTCTTGTCATCATTAATTTCCATGCCTTCATCTGTAATTTGTAATTCAAAGGAGCTTGGTGGCTAGAAATATGGAGTTAAGGAGGATTCCATGTCTCAAATGATTTCCTCAACCATTTCAGGAAAAGGCTTCTCATAGACAACTTGCTCAAGAAGTTCATCATCTTCCTCAACCTCAACATCAAAACTAAAAGACTGCTGATTGCCAACTACATGAAAGTTATTATTGGTGGACTGAAGTGAAGCAGAGCAAAGAGTCAGAGACCCCTCACTTACTTGTAAACTTTCAGGTATTTCCTCATCAGTTTCATAGGTGACCTGTATTGGCTGCTTATTTTTTTCAAGCTGATGATAGTGAACTCCGTCCCACAAATCAACTATTGATTGCTCTGCAAGATTAGCTTCTGTTTGGATATCATAATCATCAACATATTGATCAAACCTTGGAGAATCATTAATATAAGTAATGTCACTAGCCATACATAATGGACTATCAGAGTGTTTCTCTTTGAATTGATCTACAAATCTATTTTCTAACTTATGGTAGGAAAGATTAGCAGGAACATGAACATAAATTTTTTGGTCATATGAAGTCTTGAAGGATGTGATGCAGCAAAAGGCTGCAAAAACCCACACTTATACCTTAAGATGCATATAAAAATGCATGTTTCATATATCAACCAACATAATTGTCAAATTTGGGAAAATTCTAATGCAGAAGCTTACCTTTCACAATTGATGGTTTAAAACTTTATAATAAAACCCACTCTAGAAACTTCATAAGCGGAAGTCGTTCCTTGTATTATACTCTATGATTATAAACCATAGGCCAAAACCCCTTTCATGAATATTCGAATCAATATTCGAACTTTCATTTAATCCCAAAATATAATGGTCCACACCATACCAACCCACCTTATGGAAATGTTCATATGTGGTCACCAATCCGCATGCCGAGAACATTAATATATGTTCGGACCCCGTTTAACACCCCATACTTTAGTTTAAAACCCAACATTTCAACATAATCTTTTGTTCGGGTCCCACAGTTATATATTTGGCCACACGAACATTTCATTCATTTAAAAGTTCAACTTTTCATTAAAAACTCAAATGTATCAACACATATTAATGTTCGGTCCCACGACATATACAACTTACATATTCATTTGTAAGTTCCAATCTCCGTCGTTCATTTTAATGCTCCAGATCCAACAGACAGTGCTTGATGTCGTGCTCCAATTCAACACTTTCTTTTAACATCGTTGGGTCCACACCATGATTAACTCCTACGCAACTTTCCACGCATCCACCATTGGATCTCCGGCGCCAAAGATCGAACGGCTATCACATTCAATCGACCCCTGAAACTTATCACTCAAAACTCAGGTGAAATTGATGGTTTTGAAACTATGTCCATGCAATGTGTCAAAATCTTATTCGATCACGTTCAATCTGATGATTACTGCTTACCATTCAAGTGCCGCGTGAAACCATTTACGGTTTTCGAAAGCTGCTTCACGGCTCCATGCGCATAATTTCACCATGCTTCTTCTACGCTTTCGAAATTCCACTGTGCCATTACTTGTTTTCTTCTATCTTTATTCATCTCATGATTCAAACAGGTTTATACCACCGATATGTGCAGAGAGTGGATTCCATTCCACTGGTTCTTCTGCATAGAAACCCTACAGCTGAATTTGATTGATTCAACCTCCTTTCTCAGTAAATAATCTCAGAGTTAACATTCATTTCTGTCTCACATATCACTTGGAAATAATTCTATCTCCATTGTTCTATAAATTATGTCAACCAGTCTTCAAACGTTGTCTATTCATGGAAGTTTTTAGTAGATCTTGTTAGGGTCCCGTGATTTGGCTGATTGGCAAGCCAAATGACAATGTACCATCAAACCAAGCTTTGGAGCCCAAGGACCTAGCCTTCCTGGACTCTCTGTCAGAAATCCAAACAACCTACCTCATGAAAATTGAAAAGGATGGATGGATGTGCATTGACCTCCTCAGTAGAAATTGGCTCATATCTTTTGTGTAAACCGCTTCTGCTGTCTTTCCTGGGCGGCATTTTGGGCTGAATATGCTTTTGAAGCACAAAATTGTCTCACTGTCTTTAAAATGCCTTCTTGGAGCTAAACTCTGTCAATCCCACTGTTTTGATAGGGAAATAATGTTCTTGGATGTTTGTGCACAATATCCCTCTCAATACAAAACCTTTGGTCCTTAAAATGAAGCCTTCCCAACTTTTGATATGTAATCCAACCAGCAAACCCTTTAAGAAGAAAATATAGTGAAAAGAAGATATCCAGTCAATGTGAAATTGTTGTACGTTGTGATAGGGTCACCTTTCCCTTTGAAGTTTGGAGGTCAACAACATATTTTTGTGTCTTTGACTGAGGTATAATTCTCAATTTCAATTGCCCTTGTCCTAATATGAAACTCAACCAACAAAGCTTTCACCATAAACACATTCAACTAGATTATATAAACACACAGTCAAAATTTATTATCTATAGGACAAGGTGACAGAGCTTTGACATACTTCTGAGGGTTTAAACGAAGGTTTATAAGAGTGTTAATCAATCAAGGCTATTCTTCAACCAAAATACTTCACTTTCATTAGCACAAATTTGAAAAACACCTTCAGATTGTAAAAGTAGATTCCTCACTGGCTCTAATAATGCACATAACATGATAGATTCCACCTTGTTTCACTACAGCAGTGAGGGAAACTTGATGTTTTTTTTTTTAAATAACACTTACAAGCGTTTGATGTTTCACCTGCCACATCAAAACATGTTTCTTCACACAAATCTCACACCTATGCTTCAAACCTTGACTTTTAACCTTTCACTCTGTCACAGTAATTTTTAAAGGAGCTAAAAAGGCATATGAAGTACCTCTAGATCGATGACAAGTCCCTTTGAAAAAGTTTAGCAGCTTCACATGTGATTAGAGGGCGTGTTTGAAGGCCAAACCCATGCACGACGCATTTAGAAGGAAGGGCGCCGTGCACAATAAGGTGCCGGGTCACCTCTCAGGCCGACAGGACCCGAGTGCACAGACGCGTTGCGCACATGTACAGGTGCACCGCACAACAGTTATGTGCCTGTGTAAAATCTTCTTTGAGGGCACCGCGCGCTTTTCCAGGTGCGCCGTGCAGCTCCAAACTGTTAAAAAATTCTTCGAATTGCCTAAAATATTCCTTGTTTGATCTCGAGGGGAGCGAGGAACTCCATGAGTGTTTTGGAAGATTCAAAGTGGGCTTTGCAACGGCCCCTTTGTCTTTTATAATCATAAAACATGAAAACCCTTGGTTTCGATTTGTGAGGGTCTAAAATTTCATGAGGGACCCATTATTTGAAACAAGGTTGTCAAATGTCTTCTCATGCCTTCCAACACTAATAGTTATCAACCTATTTGTTCTTAGCCACGTATATCCAAAAGTCAAAAACTGCGTACTATGCTTATATGTTTGAAGTTTATTTAGAGATTTTTCCATATGCCAAGATCTCTTTTTACTTCTTTAAGTATCTTCTTTCACTAGGTTCCAGGATCTGAAAACATGTAATGATCTTTTTGCATATTTATGAATTTGTAAACTTGTTTGGAATGCCCTTTATGCTGAAGAAAAACTTAACTGCCACTTCAAAACCCCTTTTATACTTCTGGTGCTTTGTATGAAAATGGACACCTACAGATGATATTTATATTGCAGGGGGTTTTCTTTCAAATTTTGACAGAGGTCTCCTTGGACTGTGGATAAATATTTTTCTGGTCACTGTAAGTACACACCCTGCTGCTTCTGAAGAATGCACTTGTTCTTGTGGTGATTGCAACACCGAGACTTGCACTGGATTTTTGAATGTCATCAAGATGGTTTATTTCTGGGGCTGTGTACTACTTGCATTATTTTCCTCTATGTGTATCTAGAAACCATAGACTATATACCATAACCCAACAGAAACATAAGAGTACACAGAGGTCCTTTTTACCGAAGTGTCTTCCTGCTCATCACTGATTTAAGCCATTCATACTAGCACCCCTGCAGAGATGTTTTGTTATAATAGCTTTGATTAATGGGGTCTCTTCTTGTTGTGCAATACTGATGATGCCTAAAACTTCAAATGATCCTCTTTCTTAGGACACAAGACCTAAAAAACTTTGCTTTCTCTTGACTTGAACATTTTCTGATCTTAGCCCTGTTCTTGATCATCACTTTCCCTTAGAAACTTTTAGTCACTGTTTCACTGTTTATTAAAAAAAACCTGTGCTTATAGTCAGCTTGCAATTGTTCAAGTCAACATTGGCCATCACCCTCTACTTGTAGATGAAGGAGGCGCCTTAACCCTCTGCTTATAGATGAAGGAGGTTCTTGGCCATGACAAATTACAAGTCTGTTTGACAGTGTTGTCTTTCTTTTACTGCGCTATCAGGCTTAATGAAGCTGTAAGAGTTTGATGAGTAAATCCTTACCCTGCAGATGTATCTCAGGCTCATGTTTACATTGAGAAGCAGTTGTTCTTCTAAATGTGGATTCAAGAATTTTCTCCTGAGATGATGACATGTTTCCTGTCTTTGTAAAATCCATAAAACACTGTAAAACACCTAAAATCAGCTTGAGACTGTGGTCTATGCATTGCTGAGACTTAGGGGTGTGTAAGTGGCGCGACTTAGGGCTATGATCAATTTCATTAGCAGAGTGGAAGGTCTGTTATGACTGGTCTGTAGCAGATGGAGGTTTTTTGGCTATTAGATGTTTGCCAAGGGTAAGATGCCTTAAAGCGCCACTTCCTAACTTAAGGGAGGCTTTTTGAACAGACTTGGATTGTCTTTTTAGAGCTGATGGGAAGACTAGTAGGGCTAAAGCTAGATAGGATAGTGATAATGAGGCTTCACCTTGACATGGGCGGACTGAAAAGTAGGAGGGCAAAAAAACTTTTATGAGGGTTTTCTAGATGAAAAATTGACATATGGAGATCAGCTTCTAGAAAACTTAACTATGGATTTAGTCATCACCAACAAGTTCCTGTAACCAATTTCATCTACACACCATATAACTTAGAAATGAAACATGAACTCAGAAAATTGAATTATCTGTATTAACACATACTAATTACATAGGAAATTCTTCCTTTCTCGCCTGATATTCAATCAGTGGTCTTCTTTCCCTAATTTTCCCATACGCTTACAAATAAACCTATGTTGTCCAAAAACCCTACTTTATACTACTCTCTGCTGTCTTTTGCCTTTGAGGCTTATTATTTTTATACAGAATAATCTGAACTAATCTTAGGTTCAGATCCTCCATCATCTCAACAAATTCCTCAAAATCCTCAAAGTCCTAAAATCTATCCTTTATCCCTAAGGATCCTCTTTAATCCCATAAAATCATGAAACTAACTCTAACTTAAGATTTACAATCAATTCTCAATCTCTCATTCCATATGGAATCTAAACTATCCTAATTCTCTCATGTTCTCCAATTATTCGGGAACATTTACAAATTCCTCACAATACTTAATATCTCTCATTAAAAATCACTCAAAAGCATTAATAATTAAATAAGAAATACATATTCTTTTAAAAACACAAGACCCCTATGTCTATTAAATTACAAAGGATTTTCTTGAGCCGAATGCTCGTGCATCAGACTCCCAAGGTTAAAAATAATCATGATCTCCTGATCATGTGATTTTATTCCTTGTCTTCCTAGATCCAATACTCTGTTTTTCTATTGTCCATAAGCTGCATTGTCTTCATCATTCTTCAACTGCACTCTTCCAGGTTTCCATACTTTATTCTGCATTTTTCCACTTGCTATGCTTTCAGATTCTGCTACTGTCTTTCTCTTGCTGCTGCTGCTTCTTTGCCTTCCTGCTGATGTCTTCTTCTTAGACACTTTCACCATTATCCTTCTTATCAATTCAATTTTTTGGTCTAATATATCTTCTAACTGCTCAGTACTTTTACTTCTTGATTGCTGAACTTCTATTCTTGCTGCCACCCTACCATCCTTACCCTCTTGTTTTCTGCAACTGATAACTTCTTCCTGATTGTCACTTATGAAAATTTCTTTGTTTCCTAACTTCAGCAATCCCTTGGACTGGTATTTAGTTTTCCACTTACTGTCATCTTCTTTTCTTTGCTTTAATTTGTTCCCCTGGACCAAACATTCTTTAGTCTTTTCATCAGTACTTTCGATCACAAAACAATCATCAAAATCATAAGACCTTTGTGTCTCTTCTTCCTCCGGCAACACTTCAACTTGCTGCTCTGACATTTTCTCCTTTATCAGCACATCAGTATGCTGATTCAACTTATTCAAATAATTCTTGAGACTGTCAGCTAGTCTCTCTTCCACATCATCCATTTCAAGGATGTTTCTTTGCTCTGGTTCATAAAAATGAACTTGTTCATTCTCATTCAGCTTTGATGTTACAACCTAAACACTTATTCTCTGTGTTTCTAGCCTCTTCTCCAAAATACAAAAATCATGCCACAAATCTGTCATTTCATTTGAAAAAATATTTATACAATCTTCACTATCTTCCTCTTTATCATAAGTCAAGTTTCCTAATGACACTATCTCTTCATCTTTCATCAGAATAGAATTCTGATCTTCCATCTCTACAATAGGTTTAGTTATCTGTCCATCACTCTTCATTTGGCCATTTAATAAAATCAATTTCTCATTGTTATTATCAATAACAAATTTCTCATCATCAGACATCACTGTCATATCTCCATTGAAACAATTCTTTTCACAAAAAAAGGAATTTATGAACTCCTTTTGTTGCAATAATTCAATTTAATCTTCATCCGAAAGATAATCATCATCATATTTTTCTTGGAAACTTTCAGCCTCACTCAATACAGTTTCATCACATGAATTGTCTTCTTCAATACCTGCATTCACACACAACTTGTCATCTTTAAAACCATAAGACCTCATGGCCTCATTTGATGATTTAATCACCAAATCCTCCTGTTGTTCCAAGTCCTCTATAAAATTCAGAAATTCTTCAATGGTCTTCTCTTCAATTCCCTTAAGATTTTCAATTGATTGCTTAATTTCCAGCTTTTGGCCATCATCATAAGTTAAATTTCCTCTGCTTCCAATATGTTGAAAAGTAAAACTTTTCCCAAACTGTGTATGGACATTTTCAAAAGATCTGGCTATCCCATTTTCTTCCTTTATGAAAATATCAGCAGTTTTTCCTTCTCCACATGTTCTTCCTGCAAACATACAAAATTTATCAGATTTAAAATCATTCGACCTCTTGGTCTCACTTGAATTTTCAGTCTTCAACTCTTTCTCCAAATACTCATTCATTCTGAGTAATTTTTCCCTCAACCGAGCATTTATCATTTTCTCTTTCTTAATATGTAGCTTATGCCACTTTATCTTTCTTCTTACAAGAAAACCCCAGCTCCGGTCTTCCTCTATCATCATTTTCACTTTGTTAAATTGTTCTCTTATCTCATCTAACTCTCTCTCATACTCTTCCTTCCTTAACTGTCTCTGTATGCCATTTGTCTTGGCATCTTCTTTCTTCACTTTCATTCTATTTTGGTCTCTCTCAGAACCTCTGCTATCTCTTCTATGACTATTAGTAGTCATCTTCCCCTTAATTTCTATCTTCATGAGTTCCTCACTCATTCATCATGAGCTGTACTAAAGCCTCTGCAATAACAAGTCCTCCTTGTTACAACTTACCTCACCAATCCTTTCCTTTGAACTTAGTATTTTGGAAAGCACTAGTTCTCTGTCTTCTGGAACCTCTTGAGCATTATTCTCTGCTCCTTCTAGGTTTCAACTCATCTGCACTGTTTTAAGAACACTGTTAGCCACCTATAATATTTTTTTATACCAAAAGGTAGCTAAAACTTTTTGGAGCCTCCAAGGAACAAATTTTATCACTAAAATTTGTTGGCTCTTGAAGTCTCTTTAAGGCCTCATGCCTCTCTCCCAAATCTTCATTTATTATTTCCATTTTATACTCAGAAAATTCTGCTGATTCCAAATGAAAGACTGCTGAAAAATCTTCATTTTTCCCCTTCTCTAACCTTCATTTGCTCCCCTTTTCTCCATAAAAACTGCCTTGTTTTCATAATTCCTTTTCTTCCATTTATGAAAAATTCCCCTTTCCATAGTTAAAAACTCACTTTTTAACTATTTCGGAACCCCCATTTCCATTGAAAAACCATGAAAAATTCATAAAAAATACAAGTCTTTTACTATGGACTTAAGCCCTTTGGGCTAAGTCCTAAACCACTTCCCCTCCACATGCCCATGCATTAGAACCAAACGCCAAAGCCTTTCGGCGCTAATCGCATTGCACACATTCAAACAACGCAAGTTTCTTGCCATAGACCAAAAGTTCCGATTGCGATTAGGCCATTCTGATTAAAACCTCGATCATATTATTTCCATATAAACTTGAGCCCGCCCTCGGCACTTAGACCTTGTGAATATTTCATTCCCAAACCCATTTTTCTTTATAAAACCCAAAACCCGCTTATCCAAAGTTTCAACTTAAAAACTTGAAGTCACGTGTTTAATATTTTAATGGGTTGATTGAAAGACCGATCGCGTAATCGCAATCAGAGAAATCAAATGGGTAGATCAAAAAGACCGCATCAGAACTTCCGATGCGATTGGGTCCTATGTATTATAAACCATGCCCCTTTATTTTCTTTCCATATAAATTTTCCCCGGGACCAAGTGTTTAGGATCCCGGGTGCTAATCGCATCACAAATTTTCAAATGGGTTGATCGGAAAGACCAGGCCCAATGGCCCGATTGCGATTGGCCCTTGTTTTTTTACGCCCAAACATATTACATTCTGTAAGAACCACCAGCCCCACAGTCGGGCGCCTATCATATATGTATATCCCGATCCATCAAAAAACCTTTGTTTTTGATGAAAAATTTGGGTTTCATATGTTATAAAGTTCTTTCCGCCGGTTCACTCCAGAACTAATCCCCGCCGTTGATCTAACGCCGATCAAACGGCCATCGCTCCGTCGCATCGGAAATTTTAATCACATCGCAATTTTTCAATCGCATGCGTTTTGTTTCACCCCCGATTGCCAATCCCCAATTCATTATCCACCATTGATCCGACCCTCAGATCAACGGTCCGCGCTACATCGCATCGGAGTTTTGCAATCGCACTTCTTCCCTCCTCCCCCCGATTGCGATTCCCCGATTAGATCTAGACCGTCCACATGTCCTGATCCAACGGCTACGCTCTTTCCCTGCCTTCTAAGTAGTTTAAACCTACAAACGCAGGATTTATTTATAATTTTATGTTTTATGCAGGTTTCAAAGGGTCTCCGTCATTATATTGAAGAAAGGCCAGGAGTTGGGAATGACGATTCCCGTGCTTTCGGCCTATAAAGAGAGCCATTCACAGGGCTCTATTTAACGTTTTATCAACGTTCCATGGGCGTCGATACCATGAAGGCCCTCCGTGGCTCTGCACATCACCAAGACACTATGTTCTTAAATCACAGTTAAAAGAGCATCAGTTCTTGCCTGAGCGGAAGATCGAAAATGCTGAACTAAATTGAATAAACCTCTCCATCTCCCAAAGGGAAACTGCAACCTCATGGTAATTAAAGAAGACTTACTCATTATTACAAACACAAGGTGTTTTTCCCAAAGACGGCCGAACAATTAATGTTACTCAAGGATCTTATCTCTAATTGTCGGCAAAACTATTTTAAAGGATTAAAGAACAGTCCAGAAGCAGATCTTTTCAATCATTTAGGCCTTGAAAGACACAAACAGAGTTATGAAGCAGAGTGATAAATGATTATATTCCCACCTTATGCCTTTCCTGGTTCCCAAAGGCCAGGAATGGCATTGATTGCATAATTGATAATACTTGACCCCTGGGAAATCCCCCCACCTCTTCATTCTTCTATAAATACTGTTGTAGAAAATGAACAAAGGTTGGTCTCTGGACACCTGAATGCATGTAATAGTATCTGAAACTACTGATTCCTGTTTGCATCTTGAAGATACATAAGCTGATATGAGAAGTTTGAAGTTGTAGAGACCCACCGGACTTGTTGATTGTAAGTGGTTTGAAACATCAAATATAAGCTACTAATTCATGGGATCCTGATTTATGTCAATGGTGATGTGTTCCTTACTTTCAATTGTTATTTTACTTAATATTTTCACTCTGTTCACTTTCTCTGATAAAGAGTAGCAAATATAGAGCTAGGATTTACTTTCAACAGTACCCTACTCTTACTGAAATCTTTATTGTCTATGTTTTCTTCATTTGAAAGTTCACTTTGAAGAGTACATTAATGTAGGACGGTTTAAAAGCACTTGCCCGATCTCAATTGCTCTTTGTCATTGTTATCTGTGGCTTCCTTATTGAATATGCTGAAAGCAGGCTAGTTTAAAGGCACTTACCTGATCTTAGGCCTTCAACTGTTTTTGTGTAATGTTTTCTAAAGTACTTCAATGCAGGCTGGTTTAAAAGCACTAACCTGATCTCAGAATACTTTATGTTTCTTCTTATTGAATATGCTGAAAGCAGGATAGTTTAAAGGCACTTACCTGATCTTAGGCTTTTCAACTGTTTTTAATATTTTCTAACTGAAAGTACTTCAAAGCAGGCTAGTTTAAAGGTATTGACCTGATCTCAGAATAATCTTATGTTTTTCTTTAAAGTACATGCTGAAGCAAGATAGTTTAAAAGAACTTACTTGATCTTAGGTTGTTTCACTGCATTTTCATCTGTTCGTTTCTTCATTTCCTATATGTTTCATTTCATAAAATCACCTTAAGACATCCTTCGACATAAGTGACTTGCCCTATGGGTCCTGCTTAAACCTTGTTTTCCAATTAAAATCCTCCTATGATTCCATAGCCCAATGGGTTAAAACTGTCTTTTCCTTCCTATCAGCTAAATCATTCCTTCACCTGCAGACACCCTCATCTTTCAAAACTACCTTCACCTTCATTATGTCTTTTCCCAACCAAAACAAATAAAACAAAACCCAAGCTCTTCATAACTAGCATAATATCACTATTCCAGGTTTTAAAGATCACATCTTTAAACCCATTCATAGAGAGATCCCTCTCTGGATTCAGGAGGGCTAGATCCTTGAATCCCAAAGTGGTCTGATGTTCCCCCTCCCGTAGCTTGGAGTTTTTCACTCTACACCATGTGGTGATAACATACTAGCTACTTCAATCGTGAGATTTTTGAGTTCATAGTTGTTGGTCACTTTTTATAGATTCTCTAGTTTTCCATTCAACCACTCAACCTCGTAAAAAACCTAAAAATATTTCAGATTGGTATTCAATAAACATGGTGGTGGACCATAAGACCTTTTACCTATGAAAAGAGCTAAAAAATTCCACTTGGCGACTCCACAATCCTGAACAGACCTTAAGACTCCACTAGGAAGAACCCTTATCATTGTAATATCTTTCAAACTTAGTCACAAGACTGTAGGATTAATTTTTTTCCAAAACAGACTAGTTAACCTCTTAAATATTGTCATACCTGGTTCAACTTATCTTGTTTATTTGGATCTGAAAAACACAACATAGTGGCTTCTAGAAAGATTCACACTAGAGCCTATCCTGACCCTGATCCACCTGAGATAGTTGATAACCCAGAAATTATCCTTAGGAAGTCTCCTAAGATTAATTTATCAACTGTGTTCAGATCACCCTTGAGACCTAATTTAGTCCCTGAAAATCTGTCAGCTCTACAACAATCTCAAGTGGACTTAGTAAATCCATTTAGAACTAGGTCTCTTGACGATTTAGATCAGTTAGATTATGAGTCTTCGCTATCATCCCCGGACACAAGTGAACTTCTTGGTAGCAGAGAAACAACACCTCCTGATTTGTATTTTCTTCACAACTTAGGTGTCTTTCACCCAAGATCAACTCAGCAGTCTATTCCTGGTCCATCCACTTCTTGTCACCCTACATCCACTGTTCAAATCACCCCACTTCAGCCCGCTTTCCCTTTTGTTAATACACCTCTTGTAAATCCACCTCCACCACCTATCATGGCAACATGGTATGCTCCTTTAGTCCTTCCTGCACCACTAGTCAATCTTCCACAGGACTATCAGTCCAAAATTCCATTATATGATGCTAGCAATGCTACCACTGCATCACAACACGTGGAAAAGATGAATTATTACTTTGACAGAAATGAAATTGATGATGACTCTATCAAGCTTAGATTATTTTCTCATAGCTTAGGGGGAGAAGTGAGGAAATGGTTCAAAGGTTTAACCGCCCATAGTATCCGTGATCTACAAGCCTTCCATCGGACATTCTTAAACAAATGGGAAGTAAAGAAAAACCCTCTCCAAGTCCTTTCTGACTATAAGAATCTCCATAGAGACACTGGGGAAAGTGTGCAAGCTTATTGCACTAGATTCAATAGTGTGTATAATGCCTTTTCCCCAGAACTAAAACCTCCACAAGGCTCAGCTTTAAACAAGTTTCCTGAAGGGTTTGACCCTGAGATGGCCTATCAGCTGAGAGAGAGAGACTTTGCAACTCTTGAAGATATGCAAAATGGTGCTCTTTTTGTGGAAGTCAACTTGATGGAGAAGAGAGCAAGAATGAAAATTGAAAAGAGAGTGTCCTTTAGAGAGGAAAATGCCCCTTCTACTCCCTAAAATATGGAAAGAATGATGGAGGAGATGATGAAGAAAATGAACATCCTTGAGAGAGCACAAGCAAGTCAAAACCAAACTACTCCTCAAAACAAGAACCAGAACCAGAATCAGAATTTTAGATGGAACCAACCTCCAAACAGACCTAGGGAAGATGATCAACAGAACACTCCTCCCTTTCATCAAAATTATATAAGTGAGGTTGAGGAAATAGATGAGATAGCAGAGGAAGATGATATCAACATGTTAGGAGTAGATAATGATGACTTTGAGATTCATGTTGATAGGGAACAAGGTCTTTATACCTCTTTTGATGACAGTAGAGATGATGAAGAAAGTTATTTTCCAGACATGGAAAATGTCCTCATAGAATCCCAAAAAGAATATGACCTTAGAAGCAAAACCAGTCAACAAACTCCCAACACCAAAAACTCTAACAAATCTTCACAAAAAAATACTACAACCAAGCCTAAAATTGTCAAACAAAAATATAAAACACTAGCTCTGAATTTTGATAGAGATAGAGAGAAAGGCACTCAAAATAATGAAAAACAGAGTGCAGACGTTAGTGGTACTACCACTTCAGCTAGTACTCCTGTTAAGACCATTTTGTCAAAAACGAATATAACAAATCAACAAGCCGATGTTGGTGATAGACTGGCAGCTAGTAAGGCTGAGACAATTTCATCGAAGAACCAGATTCTTTTAAGCCTAGATAGGAAATTTCAAAGATCAGAATCTCTGTTCCCCTGGCTGAGTTAGATGCCCAAAATGTATATAGAACCCAAATTTTGAAGGCTTTAAATATTGAGGATAATAATGACATAGTCAATCTTAATGATGACCAGCCAGAGCTCATTTTTGATCCCATGATTGAAGGTATATATCAAGAAGGACCTGTACCTCCATTTTATGTGAGTTTAAATGTTCATGACAAGATCCTGCATAATGCTATGCACGACTCTGGAGCCTCACACAACCTTATGCCAAAGGTGATCATGGAAAGACTAGGATTAGAGATAACCAGACCTTACAAGGATTTATATTCTTTTGATTCTAGCAGAGTAAAGTGCATTGGCCTGATCAAATACCTTTGTGTGAATTTGACCCAAGTCCCAGCCAAGTGCATGGTGATGGATGTTGTGGTGGCTGATGTGCCTCCTAAGTATGGCATGTTGTTGTCGAGATCATGGGGTGCCAAACTGCAAGGTTCCATACAGATGGATGGGACATATGCCACTATCCTTGTTTTTGGCCAGCTCAGAAGACTGTACAGAGAATCACACATGAAATTCATGGTCAGTAGCCTGGAAAAGCCTGAAAATTCCCCCATATATTCTGTCCATACTGACCTAGATTCATTTATCTTATACAATAAAGAATCCACAAAACGATCAGAGCCAAAACGCAGTGACTTTGATAAACAGTTAGAAGCCCCAAATCTAGAAATAAATGCAGTTCTAGACATGGAAGAAAAAGAGAGAGAAATTTTGGAACAACATATTGTAACAACGGACCAGAGTGAACAAAGCCAAGATGGCAAACAACAGACTGCCCCTCGCGCTCAACTCCATGACAATCCTGAGGAACGAGACCCAGCACAACATGTTTTGAATTTTAGGACAAAACATAATGATGAAACACCTAGTGAACAAGTCACTTCAACAGGATTAATGGCTGATAGGGAGGAAGAGAAACACGACCCAGAAGTGTCAAAACAATCTGATGTGTTTGAAGATAATAACCAAGATGAAACAGGAAATAGTCCTCTATGGACTATGTATTTCGATGGGTCATGCACTAAGAGCAATGCTGGTGCAGGCGTTTGGATTACCAACACTGAAAACAACCATACAAAAAGTATTTCCTGTAAATTAAACTTTCAGTGTTCCAATAACATAACAGAATACAAATCCCTTCTCCTAGGCTTTTATCTATTAAAAAAGTTAGGAGCCACAAGAATTAATGTGTATGGGGATTCAGAACTAGTCATTAAGTAGGTCAATGGGGAATACAATGCAAATCATCCCAGACTTAGAGCTTACCAAAATGATGTCATGGACCTTTTAAAAACTTTTGAGGAGTCCAAGTTGGTTTTTGTTCCAAGGAAAAATAATATTGCTGCCCACAATTTAGCTTTTTCGGCTAGAACATGCTTAATGCCATTTGAAGCCAAAGACTGTACAACTCAAATTAAGTTTAGACCATCTGTGCCAGATAATGAAAAATATTGGCAGGTCTTTGAGGGTGACAAACAGATAGAGGATTTTCTGTTGGGAAGGAACGAATTTGAGTCATCTGATGAGAATTGCCTACACGAAAAGTCCCCTAAAGAAGAAAAACCATCTGATCCCTTAGAAATCAACATGTTAAATAAAAAACTAGAAACTCATACTGAAGAACGCAAGGACACAGAAAATGAAGACATTGAGGTATTTTCATCAAAAGACAAGAACATACCTAGGGGGCTAGCACCGTTAGAAGACTTCTTTGATTTTAACGACGTAGCAAAGAAGCCCACCATAGAGTACACAGAGTCTGAGGTCGAAGAATGCAACATAGGCACCGAGGGTCAGCCTAAAATGATTAAATTAGCTAGGTCCTTGCCACCAGACATGAAAAGGAAATACTTTGACTTGTTTAAAGAGTTTGTCGACGTGTTTTTGTAGAGCTATGAAGATTTAAAAGCCTATGATACAGAAATCATCCAGCACAAGATCCCTTTGAAAGAAAACAAAAAACCCTTTAAGCAAAAACTGCATCGAATTAATCCAATACAACTGCCTCTAGTGGAAAAATAAATCAAGAAAATGTATGAGGCAGGAATCATCTTGCCTGTGAGGTTTTCAAACTGGGTTTCTAACCTTGTAGCCGTGAGGAAAAAGACAGGAGAAATCAGATTTTGCATTGATTTCAGAAACCTTAACAGAGCCTCCCTAAAGGACAATTACCCTTTACCCAAAATGGAACACATTCTACAAAGGGTAGTCGGTTCGAAGAGGATTTATCTGTTAGATGTCTTTTCAGGGTATAACCAGGTTTTAGTACTCCTAGAAGACCAACTCAAGACAACTTTCACCACTCCTTGGGGCACTTTCATGTATGTGAAAATGCCTTTTGGATTAATGAATGCTGGGGCCACTTTCCAAAGGGCCATGGACATTGCATTTTCAGAAGAGATAGGGCACTTCATTGTAATTTACCTTGATGACATAATAGTTTATTCCAAATCTGATGAAGAGCACCTGAAACATTTAAGAAAGGTCCTTGAAAAGTGCAGTAAATTTGGGTTATCTTTGAATCCCAAGAAGACAGTGTTTGGCCTTCAGGAAGGTAAACTCCTTGGCCATATCATATTAAAAGAAGGGATTAAAATAGATCCAAATCGAGTTGAGGGAATACTACATAAAAGAACTGCAGTCCTTTATTAGAAAGATTAACTTCTTGAGGAGGTTTATCCCCAACTTAGCAGAGCTCTGTTTGGTCTCAATCTAGTCTCCTAAACTGAGCTCATTTAATTGTCAACCAGGATTTGTAAACTGCTGAAGTGAAGTGTACTGTATGTACCTAGGTGCTTGTTTCCTAATTCGTTGTGTGTAGTGTTTTGTGATGTTTTTGGTCTTTTGCGATGATTTATGATGTTTTTGGTCTTTTGGTGGTTTTATGTTTACAAGGGAAAATGCCTAGAAAGCTAATGGAAAGGAGCTAGTGATTAAAAACAGAGTTAAGCCTAATTGATGGATAACAACTGACAAATGCAATTGGAAACACTGAAGCAGGATCAAATCTAAACTATAACTAAGTAAAAGCAAAGCTTGATAATGACTTTTAAGCAAATGATTCAAAACACAAACTAAACTTGAGAAATGATCACTAAGTATGCAAATCCTCTAACTAATCAGTTAAACAACTAACTTACAATGATGCAACATTTTGCCCTTGATTACAGATTTGAAACATATTTAGGGGAAAACATTGTTATCATCATAAGATATTCTATTCTAGAACTAGTTCCTATATCTATTTTGCAATTCAATTGAATGTCACAAAACCTTTACTCAAAAGTTATTGATTTCTTTTCAAAGTAGGCTTTTGAGGGAGAGCTCTGTTCATAAAATGATGAGGAAATTGCAGAGATACTTCAGGCCTTATAGTGATGTTGGCTTCTGTTCATATGGTTATGGATCAATTGTAGATTTTAGAACAAGAAGATGTTTGTAAATAATGAAGGCTGTTTTGTTAATCTTAACAACTAAAGTAATCTATTGTGCAGTGGATGACAATCTGAATGTGAAGTGCAAGTGCAATGAGTTAATCTAAGAATGAACTTAAGATGCCACTAATCTAGAACAATGCTGAACTATAAGTCATCATCAAACTCAAAAAAAAGTAACTGAACATGAGTTAAGTGCATTTAAACTCCGGAGTATCCTAACTATGCTATCATGCATTATTCTATGAAATTACACAATCTTTTTGTCCATCATTAGTGATATTTTGGAAGAGTTCCTTCTTTTGGAAGAGGTATTAGAACAATTTTGACTGTGTAATTGAATGCAAATGCAAGAAAAAGGACTGAAAGCAATGAAAAACTAAGATATCATATCCATATCCTACTCGTCATTATGATGTTTTGGGCAAGCGTTTAAGAGTAAGAACAGAGATGACACTTAGTGCAAACACACAACTAAATAATTCATTATCACGGCCATGTCTTCAACTTCTTAAGAATTTCTTGGAAGAGTTTTCTTCGTGGAAGAGTGATTAGAACAAGTAATCGTGATAGTGAACAACTGCTTGTCGCCCTAAATCCTACGCACTTCATTTAAAATACTTTCCCATTCATCATTATAATCTGTTGGAAGAGCTTCTTCTTGTGGAAGAGTTAGAATGAGTATAACTATAGCAGCTAATTAAAGAAATTATGAATTCAACTTCAAATCCTACAGTACTATAACCATTTTCCATTCACCATTATAATCTTTTGAAAGAGCTTCTTCTTGTGGAAGAGTTAGAATGAAGATGACTACAGTAGTTAATTAAAACAACTATGAATTCAACTCTAAAAACGTAAAGGCAGCTATAATACTTATCTAATTTACGCAAATAAAATCCGTGCAAGAGGTAGGGGCCCTCTACCACCTGACAGAATTCAACTCCAAATTAAATCAACGCCTTCAAAATAACTCTGTCTGCTTCATTAAAGATGAAATAACTTGAACATAACACTCTGCATCTTCAGAAATGTAACACAGAATCTAAATAAAATCTAGCATAAAATCTAACATCAAATCTCGGTTTCTCAAGTGTTTATATAGCAAATGCAATACAATGTAACTTGCAATAATTCAGGAAAACTGTCTTTCCTTATCGGAATCACGTTAGGACTCTTGAAATGGCTGTGTGAAGAGGAAAAAGACATCTGGACTGAGACAGCCCTAATAGAAGTCTGCTTTCCTAAATATGTTCCCACGTTCCAAAACCGTACCCCGAATTTGTTTCTTCCTCCATGATGAGCAACGAACCATGTAGACATGACGTGGATCATGCCCATATGCGATTTTTATCAAGAGGCCACCTGGAACATACTCAAACGTGAAGGCAACTGCAGAATCGCCGGTTAGGTACGGAATGTCTGCATTCTGCAGCTAGTTCCGGTCAAAATGCTTTACAATGGAAAAAATCACAAAAATTAGCAAGTCAGTCATGTAATTCATTCTAGAAGTAATTTTAACTATATTCATTGGTCAATTGGGTCTAGGATAGCAATGGACAAGGGAAAATGAGGTAAAATGAGGTGAAAGAAAGCACAATTTTGAGGCTCAACATACCCCCACTGTTGTCTCTTTGCATGTCCTCATGCAAATTATCCTATGAACTCAGAAGCTTCTGCAAGGACATCTAATCCTCTCCTTCTCCTTTGTCTGAAAGCTAGAGATCTTCTGGTTTTTCTGATAACAAGTTTGAACCTTAGGTTGGTGAGTGCCCTGATTAGCTTTTTGTTCCTTGTCTTCAACTTCTCATTGGTCTTCTCCACTTTGTCTATATACAGGGATAAGGTTGAGTTCATATCAGTTTTGAGCTTGACTTGATCCTTGAGAATTTCATTCTCATTTTTGATGTGCCTATTCAGTAATTCCAACTCATACCTATCCCTCATTAATACATCTATTTCAGACAGTGGAGGACTGGGGGTTCTATCTCTGCTTTCTGAAGCTCTCCTCTCCAAAGTTTCCACATAGTCATAAATTTCTTGTTGAGCAGGGTCAATTTCAGGGGTTCCTTCATTAAAATGCTCTTCAACATCTTCTTCACTGGATGTTTCTTCATCTTCTATATTGATTACCCCTTTTTGTTTGATTAGTGTTTTCTTCAGTTTCCCCTTTAGTCTATGGCTTCTTCTAGGCTGAGAAGATCCCTCTCCTTTCTCTGTGGCAGATTTCTTGATTACCTTTTCTTCCTTAAGCTGTCTCTTGATTTGAGTCAACTTTTCTAAAATGATTTCCTCACTGCTCTTTTGGACTGTTTTGGAAAATTTCAACTTCTGAAGCCCTCCATTTTCTACTTCTTCTTGTAGGCTGTGGTTCAGGTGATGTTTCTTTTGCTTCTTCAAAATGATTTCTTATTAAGAAATCGTCCCATGTATCATTTGTTTTAGCTAGATGATGTTCAATCAAAATTTTAACCAATTTCAATCTTCCCAGGTCGTTCTAAAAATTGAACCCTGGACATCAAACATGAAAATACTTTTTTATGGACTTTGAAGGAAGAAATGTAGAGAATAGTCTTCCTTAAAATAATTATTAGTCTAATGTGTAGATATAAAACAACCCATATCTACCTCACATGGCCAAATTTTTGCAGAAGTAGTATGTTTCTCCATTTGTTTTTCAATGCAAAACTAGGAATTCCCTTTCTTAAATACAAGGATATCCATACCCGGTGATTTTAAAATTTGCTTCCAGGATTCATTGTGGAATTCTCTGTTTTTGAACCATCTCTCTCCAGTTCTGAGAAACCCTGTAGGCTCTGCAATGAAAACTTCAGTGACAGTAAATTTGACATCTCCCACTTCAACTTCAGTTCCTTGAAATGATCTTGCAAATTTTTTAGTGACTTCCTTGTGGAAGCCATTAAATATCTCCAAAAATTGAAGCCATCCTATCTGTTGCAACATTTCTTTGCATTGAGGGTAGCCTTCTAAATATTTTGAACCCATTGGTTTAGTTCTTACAATGAAACCCATGATTGCTTCTTCAATGTTCAAATTAACACTCTTCTACCCACACAAATAACAACTTTCACTTTCGAATTGAAATGGCTTCAAGTTCTAGATAACAATGGCTTCAAATTTTGGAATGACATACCTTTGGTTGACAATGAAAAATTTCCTCAAACTTCGAAATGATATCCCTCTGATTGACAATGACAACATCTTCAAATTTTGGACTAATATGCCTCTGGTTGACAATGAAAACAATTTCAAACGTCGAGATGATATGTCTCTGTTTGACAGTGACAAATGGCTTCAAATTTCCCACACTACTATACCTCTGTTTCTCGGTGGCACATAGTTTTAAATTCCCATACTGCTATATCTCTGTCTCTTGGTCACAACTAGCTTCAACTTCTTCACTGCAATACCTCTGGCTCTTGGTAGCAAATGGTTTCGAATTCAACACTGCAACACCTCTGTCTCCTAGTGACAAAAGACTTCAAATTCCACACTGCTACACTTCTGTGTTTATAGTGAAAATGCTCAAACTCTGCCCACAGTGATATTTTGTCTACCCACAGAATCAAAAGGCTTCAAATTCTCACGCTGCTATACCTCTGAATTTACCCTTTTGCTCTGCTCTGAGTTTACAATGCTCAATGCTATTCAAACTGATATCCTTTGGCTCTGCTCTTGGTGATAATAATATCTCTGTCTACGGAATGAAATTCCAGCTACAGAATGGAGTGATGGCAGTGGTCACGGAATGAAGTAGTGGAGTGAGGTGGAGGGAATGAATTAATGATTGAAGAGGCGGCGGAGATTTTTACGACGGCAGAGGGAATCATCATTGAATGATTTGGTTAAGAGACGTGAAGATTTCAAATACCTCGACCATTTTAACCGCTCAAATGATGTCGGATATGGAATTTGAATTGAGAGGTTTTAACCAAGGTCTGTGGAGGGTTTATTGGTCTTGATTAATAAAAATAATTAAAACAACCTTTTCGAACAATCCATAACGAAAACTATGCTAAACTTTAATGAAATGCCATTATAATTTAAACTTGTTACCTCTGCCTTTCGTTTGATTTTTGCAGTCTTTGTCTTCTTGTTCACCTTTGGAAGAGTCTTCATAATTTTCTTGATGCTTTTGATTCATGGATACACTGGGTCATTTTTTTGCAATTATAATGTCTGCTGATTGATGCCTTCAGGGTTTGTAGCTGCGGAAAGACTGTCTGCCGGGCAGTAGAAGGTTGATCGACCGTAGAATGTCTGTTGAGCTGCAGGATGTTCCTGTAGAGCATTTTAATCATAAAATGGAGTGTTGGGTGAAATGTTATATGGTATGAATGAAAATGAATGATGGATTATGATATGTATGAAGTGGATGATGACATGGAATGGATTCAGTTTATGAAATGGAGTGAAAGAACATAAGCACTGCACTGCAATTCATGACATTTTTTATTCATTTACAGCAAGACATCAAATTTTGAATTTTATCATGAAAATGAGATGGATGGAGTATGGAATGAGATGAATGATGTGTGGAATGGAGTATGACATGAATGAATGAATGAAATGGAGTATGGATGGATAAGTGAATGGAATGAAATGAAATGAAATGGATCCTAAGTACAATGGATCTGAACTTATGATTTTGTAACAGCTACTTGCAAAAAAAAAATGGGAAAAGTTAGAGTGTCAGAAAAACTCTGATTTTCACCCTATCTTTTCTGTATAAACATGCCAATCAATGATTGGTTTTCATGTTTATACCTTATTTTTTTTTTTTTTTTTTTTTTTAAATAAGAAATAAGGAAAATTTAATCAAGTTGATGAAGAAGAGAGAATCTTCTTCATTAACTTCACATCATTGCTTTCTTGGAACTTCTTGACAAACTCTTCTCTTGAGAGTGGCTTGTGGTATAGCTTCATTCTATGACCATTCAAAAGAAAAGTGACCTCTTCTTCATCTATAGTTCTGATTTTTACCGCCCCATTATCAAAAATTCGAAAAATTTCATATGGCCCAAGCCAATGTGTCTGAAATTTCCCTTGAAAATCCTTGAATTTTGAATCAAACAAGAGAGCCCAGTCTCCCTCTTTGAATTTCTTCTCCTTGATGTACTTTTCATGCCATCTAGCTCTGCCGTTGACGTCAGACTTGTTTTTCTGAACCGCATCTTGTCCGATCTCATCCAATTCATTAATTTGCTCCAAGCCCATGCTTTTGCCTCCGTTAGATCAAGTCCTAGCCGAACTGCCATCTTGAAGGTTTGAATTGGAACACTATGGGAAACAAAACTTGCTTTCCATAAACAAGCTCATAAGGAGTATGGCCTGTTGTGTTTCTCCATGTAGTTCTATAGACCCACAAGGCTTCAGGAAGCCTATCTACCCAATCTCTTCTATGTAAATGAACAGTCTTTGTTAGGATTCCTTCAATGAATTTATTGGTAGATTCCACTTGACCATTTGCTTGTGGATGATAAGGAGTAGTTTTTCTATGCCTGATTTTGTACTTCTCCATCATTTTCTCCACTAGCCTTGATGTAAATTGAGCTCCTTGATCTGTAACAATTTCCCTTGGGACACCAAAACGAGTAAAAATATCCTCAAAAAGAAAAGTAACTACATATGATTTATTAGCAACAAGTAATGGTTTAGCTTCTACCCACTTAGTAACATAATCAGTGCAAACTAATATGTATTTCTTTTGTCTTGATGGAGGACTAATAGGTCCTACAAAATCCAAAGCCCATTTTTCAAAAGGTTCAATGTGTACCTGAGGTTGTAATGGCATCTCACCTGAAGGAGAAGGTTTCCCTACCCTTTGGCAACTGTCACACCTTTTGACATACTTCCTTGCATCTTTAAACAAAGATGGCCAATAATATCCTAAATTAAGGATCTTATAGGCTGTCCTCTTATCTGCAAAGTGTCCGCCACAAGGTTCATCATGACATGCCTTGAGAATTTCAGGCATCTCATCTTCACGAACACACCTTCTTATGATCAAATCTGAACCTGTCTTGTACAACTCATTAGCGACCCATGAATATCTTGCACTATCATTAATGATTTTTCTTTTATCCCTTGCATTCATAATCGAAGGAAATTTTCCTGAAACTAAATAATTAGCAATATCAGCAAACCATGGAGTTTGAGTAGAAACTGCAAAAAGATATTCATCAGGAAATTGATCTTCAACCAGAGTGTCATCTTTGATATTTTGAATTCTAGACAGGAAGTCAGCCATAGTGTTTTTTTTTCCAGGCCTATCTAGAATAGTAATGTTGAATTCTTGCAATAATAACAACCATCTTATAACTCTACCATTAGTGATTGATTTATTCATTAAATATCTAATGGCAGAATGATCAGTGTGAATAAAAGTTTCATAGCCTGTTATATAGTGTCTAAATTTGTTAATGGCATGAACAACAGCTAAAAACTCTTTTTCAGTTACGGTATAGTTTAACTCTGCAGGAGTCAAATTTTTACTGATATAATAGATGGCATAGGGAATTAAATCTTTTTGTCCCAATACTGCTCCTAGAGCTGTATCGGAAGCATCTGTCAAGATATGAAAAGGTAACTTCCAGTTAGGTCCCCTTAATAAAGGTGCTTCAGAAATTTTGGTTTTCAGGGTTTCAAAAGCTAACTGGAAATCAGAAGTCCATTTGAATTCACAATCTTTGGTGAGTAATTTAAAGAGTGGAGATGCTATTTTGGTGAAGTTTTCTATAAATCTCTGATAATACCCTGTAAATCCTAGAAAACTTCTAACATCTCTTTGACAACTTGGAATGGATAGGTTAGAAATGACTTCAACTTTTGCCTCGTCAACTCTAATCCCATCCCCTGAAATATGGTGCCCTAAAACAATACCTTAAGTGAACATCATAAAACATTTTTCATGACTAAGTGAAAGGTTTGCTTCTTGGCATATTTTTAAGACTTTTTCCAAGTTTTCTAAAGCCTCTTCAAATTTATTCCCATAAAATGTGAAGTCATCCATGTACACCTCTACACATTCATGTATTAGATCCGAAAAAATTCCTAATACTGCCCTTTGGAATGTTGCAGGTGCATTGCATAATCCAAATGGAAATACTCGGTAAGCATAGGTACCCCATGGACAGGTAAATGTGGTTTTACCTTGGTCTTCAAGTGCTACTTGGATTTGATTGTAACCACTAAACCCATCTAGGAATGAAAAGTACTTTTTTCCAGCTAGTGTATCTAATACTTGATCTATGAAAGGTAAAGGAAAATGGTCTTTAAGAGTAGCTTTATTCAGTTCTCGGTAGTCAACACACACCCTCCATTTTCCATTTTTCTTTGGCACAATCACCAAAGGAGAAACCCACTGACTATCTGAAATAGGATAGATGAAATTAACATTTAACAGTTTTTGCAATTCTTCCTTGACAATTTCCCTAAGATTTGGATTCATCCGTCTTTGAGGTTGTCTAATTGGTTTGCAATTTGCCTCTATATAGATATGATGAGTACAAGTCTTGGGACTTATCCCTTTCATGTCAGTGTATTCCCATGCATATGCAGAAGAATGTCTCTGTAATACTTTGACTAACTCTTCTTGTTGAGATTTTTCCAAGTTCTTGTTTATGTTCAAAGTTTTGCCTGGAAAAATTTCACTTGTAGAGCTACCAAATTTGTCCATCAAATGAAGAGACATCTGCCTAGATGAAAAAAACTCAATATTGGATCCCTCCTGAAATGATTCATGTTTGTGTTCTGGAAAGGATTCAAAGTTTTCTAGAGTATTCAGAATTTGATTATCTTCACTAATTTCTGAAATTGTGAAGAGTGGTTGTAAATCTTCTTCATCCTCTATCCATTGAGTGTCATCTAGGTCTGTAATTGTCCTAGCAGGAGGATATAAAGTGAATCTCTTAGTTGAATTACCATTAGAAATATACATATCACCGGACCTACAACTGATAAAAGCATCAGCTGTAGCCAACCAAGGTCTTCCTAGTATAACAGGATGGCCTCCTAGATTATTCTTGGGAGTTGGGATCATGAAA
Source organism: Pinus albicaulis (assembly GCA_034641835.2). Lineage (NCBI taxonomy): Eukaryota > Viridiplantae > Streptophyta > Pinopsida > Pinales > Pinaceae > Pinus > Pinus albicaulis. The sequence goes on along the minus strand of CM076570.1, from coordinate 271,997,337 downwards.
TCCACAGGGTATTCCAAAGAATCTAGGGACACTGGAATGTCTTCTATTACCCCATCTGGTCTGATTACAGATCTATCTGCTAATTGTAATAGTGTGGGTGTAAAGAGAAGATTAGGAAGTTTCAGTTTGTCCATGATTTTTCTACTCATGATATTTATTGCTGCTCCTAAGTCAATGAGTGTGTTTTGAATTTCAATTCCATTGATGTGAATTTTGACAACTGGATTTCCTTGGTCAAGGTACTTTGGAATAGTAATCTTACCCATCATAATGTCTGCTATTTGTCCTACCAGTTGAATTTTCTTGGTTTCTCTTATTATTTTTCTTGTTGTCTTCATACTCAACTCCTTTATTGTTTTGGCTAAAATTGGGATTTCCTTGATGGCTTGCAATAATGGAATTTTAATGCAAACATTTCTCAATTCATCTAAGAAATCACAATTAGGCACCATGATTTGTTTTTCTACACCTCTATCAATTTGTAATCTTTCCGGAAAGGGAGGTATAGAAGTAGATGTGGATGGTTGCTCTAATACAGGAGTTGGATTTATTGGATCTTTTTGTTTTAGTTTTTCAATGTTTTGGTCTTGAAAGGATGTGTCTTCCTCAAGACTTTTGTTCACCCATAGGGAGTCTTCCTCAGAATTATCTTATTCTTGTATGATCACAGAAGGTTTCCTCTTTTCAAGTATCTTTCCAGACCTAAGTTGAACATCACTAAGGTCTAGAGGAGTAATTAAATAAGTTGGAAACTGTTGACCTTCTATCATGTATGTATTCTGAGGGTTTTTATTATTGGGGTTTGGTATGGGTTGAGCTGGAAATTGATTGGATTTTTGAGGGAATGGTATTGGAAGTGGTTGATTTTGATGTGGTTTGTTCTGATGATGTTGTTGAGGATTTTGTTGAAAATTTTGTTGAAGATTTTGAGGAAAATTTTGTTGAGGATTTTGAGGATAAAAATGTGGATATGGTGGATAGGATGGTGGATACCGATAGTATGGAGAGTATCTTCCATAGGGACTTTGTGTTCCTTGTGCCCAAGACTGAGATTGATTTTGAAATTGGGGCCAAGGTTGCTGCCAAGAATTCCAAGGTGGAGGTTGATTATACATTTGATCATGGAATCCTTGTGTTTGAGGTCCCTGCCAAGTTCTTCTAGATACAAAATTGAGAGACTCTGTGGAATCTGTAGGAGTTTCCTCCTGAAAGACAGCTTTGAGACCCAGAAGAGAAGGACAATTCTTGGTCTCATGTTTTTCAGAACAAATGACACAGGTTTCTACAACTTTTACATCCAAAGGACACTCTCTCAAGGCATGTTTCTTTCTACATTTGGGACAAAATATTGCCAAGGCATCAGATTCAGCCTTTTTCTTGTTTTGTATCTTAAGGGTGTCTATTTGTTCACTAATACTCCATAAGATGTCGTATTTAAAATCATCAAGCATATGTCCTATTTCTGATCTACTTACTGTCCCAGAAGTAGACTTACTTGCCCTTGCAAGAGCAGGATCTCTTGGACCTTTGACAGTTTTAGATTTCCCTCTTGAAAGGTTGATACATAACTCAGATATTTCAGGTAATGTGAGCTGTGATATATCCCCTTTTCCTATCATGTTAAGGATATCCAACCATTCATCCCTAATTGTTTTCAACAAAAGAGCTTTTAAGGTGTCTTGATCTAGGTTTTCCATTTTTGCCCTTTTGATGTTGTAATTAAATCTTTCCAACAAATCTTCTAAGTTTTCATCTTCTTTTTGCAACATCTTGAACACTTCTTCCTTATGATTAACCGGCATGCAATAATCCAAGTATCTCTCTAGAAATGCTTGTTTCATATCTTCCCATGTTCTAATAGAACTACTGATTAGACTCATAAACCACTTCAATGCTGCTCCCTTCAAAGTTGAAGGAAATAGTTTCAGTTTTTGAGCATCTTGTAAGTAGTCATAAGTTCTACATAGCACTTCAAATTCGAATAAGAAATTTTCAGGATCTTCAGTTTTAAGCCCATAGAAGTTCGGAAGGACAGAGGGTGAAATGTTTTTCATGGTTGTATTGGTTTCTTCATCAAGTATAGGGAACCCAAAAGAGCTTCCTATTTCTCTTCTATCTCTTCCTCCATCTGCACCTCTACCTCCTTCTCCTCTACCTCTACCTCTACCTCCAAACAGTGTGTTTTCTCCATTAAAAACTCCTCCTCCTCCTTCTTCTACCATGGTTGACTCTCTTGTGGAAGTGGAAAGGTTTGTGTCCCTAACAGGAGTTTTTAGATCTTCTTCTATGGCAGGTTCAGTGGATGAAGTGGAAGGTTTCTCTAATGGGATAGTTGACCTTAGATCTTCTAGAAGTCCAGGATCAGGAGAGGATGGAATATGGGTATGAGTTGAAGGTGTACTAGCTCTGGATCTAGATGAAACAAGTGGTGTTCTAGAAATCAAACTTCTGCCTCTGCTGCTTATAAATCTCCCCCTTGAATCTCTCTCCCTACGCATAAAATTGTTTTTGGATGCTAAGAAACAAAGGTTACCTAGTTTTCACTTCCCCGGCAACGGCGCCAAAATGTTTGGTCTCAATCTAGTCTCCTAAACTGAGCTCATTTAATTCTCAACCAGGATTTGTAAAATGCTGAAGTGAAGTGTACTGTATGTACCTAGGTACTTGTTTCCTAATGCGTTGTGTGTAGTGTTTTGTAATGTTTTTGGTCTTTTGTAATGATTTATGATGTTTTTGGTCTTTTTGGTGGTTTTATGTTTACAAGGGAAAATGCCTAGAAAGCTAATGGAAAGGAGATGGCGATCAAAACATAGTTAAGCCTAATTGATGGAATGACAAATGGAAAATGCAATTGGAAACACTGAAGCAGAATCAAATCTAAACTATGACAAAGTAAAAGCAAAGCTTGATAATGACTTTTAAGCAAATGATTCAAAACACAAACTAAACTTGAGAAATGATCACTAAGTATGCAAATCCTCTAACTAAATAGTTAAACAACTAATCTTAAAATGATGCAACATTTTGTCCTTAATTAGAGATTTGAAACAGATTTGGAGGAAAAACATTGATACCATCCTAAGATCTTCTTTTTCTAAAACTAATTCCTATCTCTATTCTGCAATTCAATTGAATGTCACAAAACCTTCACTCAAAAGTTATTGATTTCTTTTCAAAGTAGGCTTTTGAGGGAGGATTTTGTTTATGAAATGATAAGGAAACTGCAGAGAGACTTCAGGCCTTATAGTGATGTTGTCTTCTGTTCATATGGTTATGGATCAATTGTAGATTTTAGAACAAGAAGATTTTTGTGAATAATGAAGGCTGTCTTATTAATCTTAACAACTGAAGTAATCTATTGTGCAGTGGATGACAATCTGAATGTGAAATGCAAGTGCAATGAGTTAATCTAAGAATGAACTTAAGATGCCACTAATCTAGAACAATGCTGAGCTACAAGTCATCATCAAACTCAAAACAAAGTAACTGAACATGATTTAAGTGCAATTAAACTCCGGAGTATCCTAACTATGCTATCATGCATTATCCTATGAAGTTACACAATCTGTTTTTCCATCATTAGTGATATTTTGGAAGAGTTCCTTCTTTTGGAAGAGATATTGGAACAATTCTGACTGTGTAATTGAATGCAAATGCAAGCAAAAGGGACTGAAAGCAATGAAAAACTAAGATATCATATCCATATCCTACTCGTCATTATGATGTCTTGGGCAAGCGTTTAAGAGCAAGAACAGAGATGATACTTAGTGCAAACACACAACTAAATCATTCATTATCACGGTCATGTCTTGAACTTCTTAAGAATTTCTTGGAAGAGTTTGTTCTTGTGGAAGAGTGATTAGAACAAGTGTAACTGTGATAGTGAACAACAAAAATTACAACTAAATCCTACAGTACTATAGCCATTTCCCATTCATCATTATAATCTGTTGGAAGAGCTTCTTCTTGTGGAAGAGTTAGAATGAGTATAACTACAGCAGCTAATTAAAACAATTATGAATTCAACTTCAAATCCTACAGTACTATAACCATTTTCCATTCACCATTATAATCTTTTGGAAGAGATTCTTCTTGTGGAAGATTTAGAATGAAGATGACTACAGTAGTTAATTGAAACAACTACGAATTCAACTCTAAAAAAACGTAAAGGCAGCTAGAATACTTATCTAATTTACGCAAATAAAATCCGTGCAAGAGGCAGGGGCCCTCTACCACCTGACGGAATTCAACTCCAAATTAAATCACGCTTTCAAAACAACACGGTCTGCTCCATTAAAGATTAAATAGTTTGAACATAACACTCTGCGTCTTCGGAAATGTAGCACAGAGTCTAAACAAAATCTAGCATCAAATCTAACATAAAATCTAACATAGCTCTCGGTTTCCCAAGTGTTTATAAAGCAAATGCACATAACAGAACTTGCAATAATTCAGGAACACTGTCTTTCCTTATCGGAATCACGTTAGGACTCTTGAAATGGCTGCGTGAAGAGGAAAAATACATCTGGACTGAGACAGTCCTAATAGAAGTCTGCTTTCCTAAATATGTTCCCACGTTCCAAAACCGTACCCAGAATTCGTTTCTTCCTCCATGATGAGCAACGAACCATGTAGACATGACGTGGATCATGCCCATATGTGGTTTTTCTCAAGAGGCCACCTGGAACATACTCAAACGTGAAGGCAGCTGCAGAATCGCTGGTTAGCTACAGAATGTCTGCATTCTGTAGCTAGTTCCGGTCAAAATGCTTTACAATGGCAAAAATCACAAAACTTAGCAAGTCAGTCATGTAAATCATTCTAGAAGTAATTTTAACTATATTCATTGATCAATTGGGTCTAGGATGGCAATGGACAAAGGAAAATGAGGTAAAATGAGGTGAAAGAAAGCACAATTTTGAGGCTCAACAAGCTCCTTAGAAACATGACTAATATGCTAAAAAAAGAGGTAGGAGTGAAGTGGACTGTGGAAACCAAAAAATCCTTCGAATTGGTAAATCACGCACTCACCCGAGCACCAGTCCTAATCAGCCCAGATTTTTCAAAAGAGTTCCTTTTTTTTTCCTTTGCCTCAGAACATACTGTGGCAGCAATCCTGTTGCAGAAAAACCCAGAAGGACAGGAACGGCCCATTGCTTTTTTCAGCAAGGCTTTAAGGGATGCACCCTTGAAATATAACATAATGGAAAAGCAGGCCTATGCTTTGGTAAAGGCCTTAAAAGACTTCAGGGTGTATATTTTACATTCCCACATCATTGCCTATGTACCTAATATAGTGGTAAAAGACATCTTGTCACAAGACCCAGATGGAAAGAGAGGCAAATGGATTGCTGCTATATTAGAGTATGATTTGGAAATCAAACCAACCAAACTTATTAAAGGTCAGGGCTTAGCTCAATTAATGGATGAATCTAATATACAAGCCCTTGACATTAACATGGTAGATGCCTTGGATGAACAGGAAGAATTACCTGCTCCCACTGTTGAAGAGTAGTTTCAAAACTCACCTTGGTACACTGATATCTTGTATGTGCTTGCAAATCTTAATGCTCCTCCTGGTTTATCAAAAACAAAGGCAAGGTTTTTAAAGTTGAAAGCTAGGAACTATTGCCTTTTAAATGAATGTTTATATTGGAAAAATGCTGATGGTTTATTGCTTAAATGTTTGCCTGAAATTGATGCAGAAATGATCAAATATGAATTCCATGAAGGAGAGTGTGGAGGCCATCTTTACTGGAAAACCACAGCTAATAAAATCTTTAGAGCTGGCTATTATTGGCCCACACTTTTTTAGGATGTCCATAAAATGATAGTTGCCTGTCACAAATGCCAAATTTGTGAAGGCAAAAGAAAACTTCTTCCTTTACCATTACAACCTATCACTGTCGAAGCTCCTTTTCAACAGTGGGGCCTAGATTTTATAGGGGAAATCCATCCTGCTTCATCTGCCCAACACAAATGGATTCTCACAGCCACTGACTACTTCACGAAATGGATTGAAGCCATCCCTTCTAGGAATGCCACATATTTTGTCATTATAAAATTCCTTGAAGACCATATATTGTCTAGATTCGGATGCCCTAGAAATATTATTACTGATAATGCTGCTGCTTTTTGTTCCAAAAAGATGATTGATTTTTGTCACAGGTATCAGATTAGACTTGGTCATTCTACTGCATACTACCCTCAAGGTAATGGGCTAGCAGAATCTTCGAATAAAATTTTGGTCACCATCATCAAGAAGCTTCTGGAAGAAAATAAAAAATCATGGCATAACAAGTTGGTGCATGCTCTGTGGGCAGACAGATTGACCACCAAAAAGTCCATTGGAATGTCCCCTTACCAACTTGTTTATGGAGCAGATGCAGTGTTTCCTACTAACCTAGGTGTACCAGTAATAAAATTAATCCAAGAAAATAGTCAAAAGAGGACAGCATGATTAGGAGGATCAGTCAGGCAATACATCTCCAGCAGACAAGGGAAGAGGTTTACAATAGGGCTCAGAAGGTGCAAGAAAACATAAAGAAGTTGTTTGACAAAAGAACAAAGGCTTGTGTTTTCAAAATTGGAGATAAGGTACTCAAATGGGATTCCAAAAGAGAAGATAAGGGTAAACATGGCAAATTTGACAGTTTGTGGCAAGGTCCTTACATCATTCAGTCCACCATTGGTCCAAATGCCTTTTTTCTACAAGAGTTAGATGCCATAGATCTGTTTGGGGGTCTTGTCAATGGCAGGGTCCTTAAGCATTACTACTGTTGAGTTCAGTTTTAAAGCTTTCATTTCCATTATAAATACCATTTGCTTAATTCAGTCTCATAAAAGAATAAGTACAAAAACAATAAAAGAAAAAAGAGAGGTCAGATTGTGCAAAACAATAAAGGTACAACCCCATACCAAAAAAGAGAAACAAATCTGAAAGTGTGCAAGCTCAAATGCCACTCCTGAATAACACACTTCTAGTTAGTCAAACTGTCTAATATTGACAAATTAGCTTTAAATTTTATGCTGATAGGATAGTGAATTAGATTTTCCAAACTATTTAATCTTGGCTTATCAGTAGATAGATTAGGATAGAAATTAAAGGTTCAAACATGTTCAAAATCTGAACCTAAGTTTCCAAAGAGAGATGACTCAAATATTTTTTATTTTTTCTGAGTCAAGAAGAAGTAAATCTAGTTCTAATTAGCTAAAAATCTGAACCGGAGAAAAATAAAGGAACCGCTCAAACAAAGCCAGAACAGAGCTGTAAAAAGAGGAGGCCATGATAAGAAGTTTTCAGATCTTAAGCCTTCCATTTTGTTTTAAATTTTCTGCAAAATAAATGTCTATGTGCAGCTTTTTTTTATGCCATAGACCAGCATCAAGTTAGACTTTTTACTCCTGACTTGAATTCTTTTTAATTTTTTGTTGTAGAATTTAGAAAATAAAAATTTGTTAGATTGTTTAATCCTAACAGATTGATAGAATAGGCAGAGAATCATATGGGCTCAACTTTTTAATCTGAGACCATGGAGAAATAAGGAGTAGAAATAGACTAGATTTCCTGCTTTCAAAAGAATAAAATTTTGTGAAAAGAGTTTGCCAATCTAAGTGCACTCTGATGAAGAAAAAAATGATAGATCAGTAGGATTGGGTAGGAAGAAAGTTTGATTGATGAAAGATTCATTGTTTTTATGGTTGCTAAATATGTTTTCAAAGCCAGATCATCCAACGAAGGAAGGGTAGCCCAATGGATCAGGCATAGGTCAGCATCCCAGAGAGAACAATGGATGAGGCAAACTGATCAGCCTCCCAGAGAATGCAAGTATGAAGTTCTTGATACCTTCAAGAAGGCACCATCCCCAAGTGGAGCCACTGTTAGCCACCTATAATATTTTGTTATACCAAAAGGTAGCTAAAACTTTTTGGAGCCTCCAAGGAAAAAATTTTATCACTAAAAGTTGTTGGCTCTTGAAGTCTCTTTAAGGCCTCATGCCTCTCTCCCAAATCTTCATTTATTATTTCCATTTTATACTCAGAAAATTTTGTTGATTCCAAATGAAATACTGCTGAAAAATCTTCATTTTTCCCCTTCTCTAACCTTCATTTTCTCCCCTTTTCTCCATCGAAACTTCCTTGTTTTCATAAGTCCTTTTCTTCCATTTATGAAAAATTCCCCTTTCCATAGTTAAAAACTCACTTTTAACTATTTCGGAACCCCCATTTCCATTGAAAAACCATGAAAAATTCATAAAAAATACAAGTCTTTTACTATGGACTTAAGCCCTTTGGGCTAAGTCCTAAACCACTTCCCCTCCACATGCCCATGCGTTAGAACCAAACGCCAAAGCCTTTCGGCGCTAATCACATCGCACACATTCAAACAACGCAAGTTTCTTGCCATAGACCAAAAGTTCTGATTGCGATTAGGCCATTCTGATTAAAACCTCGATCATATTATTTTCATATAAACTTGAGCCCGCCCTCGGCGCTTAGACGTTTTGAATATTTCATTCCCAAACCCATTTTTCTTTATAAAACCCAAAACCCGCTTATCCAAAGTTTCAACTTAAAAACTTGAAGTCACGTGTTTAATATTTTGATGGGTTGAATGAAAGACCGATCGCGCAATCGCAATCGGAGAAATCAAATGGGTAGATCAAAAAGACCGCATCAGAACTTCCGATGTGATTGGGTCCTATGTATTATAAACTATGCCCCTTTATTTTCTTTCCATATAACTTTTCCCCGGGACCAAGTGTTTAGGATCCCGGGTGCTAATCGCATCGCAAATTTTCAAATGGGTTGATCGGAAAGACCAGGCCCGATGGCTCGATTGCGATTGGCCCTTGTTTTTTTATGCCCGGACATATTACATTTCGTAAGAACCACCGGCCCCACATTCGGGCGCCTATCATATATGTATATCTCGATCCATCAAAAAACCTTTGTTTTTGTTGAAAACTTTGGGTTTCATATGTTATAAATTTCTTTCCGCCGGTTCACTCCAGAACTAATCGCATGCGTTTTGTTTCACCCCCGATTGCCGATCCCCGATTCGTTATCCACCATTGATCTGACCCTCAGATCAACGGTCCGCGCTACATCGCATCGGAGTTTTGCAATCGCACTTCTTCCCTCCTCCCCCCGATTGCGATTCCCCGATTAGATCTAGACCATCCATGTGTCCTGATCCAACGACTATGCTCTTTCCCCGCCTTCTAAGCAGTTTAAACCTACAAATGCAGGATTTCTTTATAATTTTATGTTTTATGCAGGTTTCAAAGGGTCTCCGTCGTTATATTGAAGAAAGGCCAGGAGTTGGGAATGACGATTCCCGTGCTTTCGGCCTAGAAAGAAAACCATTCGTAGGGCTCTATTCAACGTTTTATCAACGTTCCATGGGTGTCGATACCATAAAGGCCCTGCGTGGCTCTCACATCAACAAGACATTGTGTTCTTAAATCACAGTTAAAAGAGAATCAGTTCTTGCCAGAACGGAAGATCGAAAACGCTGAACTAAAGTGAATAAACCTCTCCAGCTCCCAAAGGGAAACTACAACCTCATGGTAATTAAAGAAGACTTACTCATTATTACAAACACGAGGTGTTTTGCCTAAATATGGCTGAACAATTAATGTTACTCAAGGATCTTATCTCTAATTTTCGGCAAAACTATTTTAAAGGATTAAAGAACAGTCTAGAAGCAGATCTTTTCAATCATTTAGGCCTCGAAAGACACAAACAGAGTTATGAAGCAGAGTTATAAATGATTATATTCCCACCTTATGCCTTGCCTGGTTCCCAAAGGCCGGGAATGGCATTGATTGCATAATTGATAATACTTGACCCCTGGGAAACCCCCCCACCTCTTCATTCTTCTCTAAATACTGTTGTAGAAAATGAACAAAGGTTGGTCTCTAGACACCTGAACACATGTACTAGTATCTAAAAATACTGATGCCTGTTTACATCTTGAAGATACATAAGCTGATATGAGAAGTTTCAAGTTGTAGAGACCCACCGGGCTTGCTGATTGTAACTGGTTTGAAACATCAAATACAAGCTACTGATTCATGGGATCCTGATTTATGTCAATGGTGATGTGTTCCTTACTATCAATTGTTATTTTACTTAATATTTTCACTCTGTTCACTTTCTCTGATAAAGAGCAGCAAATATAGAGCTAGGATTTACTTTCAACAGTACCCTACTCTTATTGAAAGCTTTATTGTCTATGTTTTCTTCATTTGAAAGTTCACTTTGAAGAGTACATTAATGCAAGATGGTTTAAAAGCACTTGCCTGATCTCAATTTCTCTTTGTCATTGTTATCCGTGGTTTCCTTATTGAATATGCTGAAAGCAGGCTAGTTTAAAGGCACTTACCTGATCTTAGGCCTTCAACTATTTTTGTGTAATGTTTTCTAAAGTACTTCAATGCAGGCTGGTTTAAAAGCACTAACCTGGTCTCAGAATACTTTATGTTTCTTCTTATTGAATATGCTGAAAGCAGGATAGTTTAAAGGCACTTACCTGATCTTAGGCTTTTCAACTGTTTTTAATATTTTCTAACTGAAAGTACTTCAAAGCAGGCTAGTTTAAAGGTACTGACCTGATCTTAGAATACTCTTATGTTTTTCTTTAAAGTACATGCTGAAGCAAGATAGTTTAAAAGAACTTACTTGATCTTAGGCTGTTTCACTTCATTTTCATCTATTCGTTTCTTCATTTCCTATATGTTTCATTCCATAAAATCACCTTAAGAGATCCTTTTACATAAGTGACTTGCCCTATGGGTCCTGCTTAAACCTTGCTGTCCAATTAAAATCCTCCTATGATTCCATAGCCCAATGGGTTAAAACTGTCTTTGCCTTCCTATCAGCTAAATCATTCCTTCACCTGCAGACACCCTCATCTTTCGAAACTACCTTCACCTTCATTATGTCTTTGCCCAACCAAAACAAATAAAAAAAAACCCAAGCTCTTCATAACTAGCATAATATCACTATTATAGGTTTTAAATATCACATCTTTAAACCCATTCATAGAGAGATCCCTCTTTGGATTCAGGAGGGCTAGATCCTTGAATCCCAAAGTGGTCTGATGTTCCCCCTGCAGTTGGAATTTTGCCAATCTTGTGTTGAAAAAAATACTGAGAGGGGGGGGGGGGTGAATCAGTATTTACTACATATTCAAAACTTTTTACTTTTTCACTTTCTAAAACCCATATGCTACTTTCCTGATACAAACTCGCATATATAGGCAGATACCCTTTATGAAACTCGCGTATACACAGAGAACTAATTATGTCATTAATTCTTTACTTATATCATTCCATCATTTATTCATCAGATGTTCAATAAACAGTAAACATGTGCAGTAAGAACAGAATAAACCATCACACAACGCATCACACATAAACACCAGGATTTTTAGGTGGAAACCCAAGTCGGGAGAAAACCACCGCTGCAGTTCCTCAGCCTTCAATATTTTATTATAGAGAAAACATCTTACAACATATGTGTCAGCAAGATTTCGACGAAATATCAGCAGTACCCACCGATATTGCTTACTGCACCTTCTCCTCGGAAGGGAGCTCAACCCCCCCGACTCGCTACTGTACTTTCCCAGAAGGGAGCACACCGATTCAAGTATTGCTCACTCGGAAGGGAGTTACACCTTCGACCGAAGGCTACGACCCTCGCACCACCTTGGACCATGTTTCATCAATTTTCACACTGATCCAACAACTCTAATAGAACAACACTTGCAGGCCACGTTTCATCATATTTTCACATCGGGACCCTTCTTCATACTTAAGCTCAATCATACAACCAAACTGATGCAGACAACTCAGAACAGTAGAATACAGATAGCAGCAATACAGCAGAATAGATCAGTCATTTCTTACCACAGACTTCAGAAAACCCTAGTTTGCATACGCGCTTTTACTTCACTGATGTCGCGTGTATACGCGCTTCCGTCCACATAAACTCGCGTATACCTCTGTAGAAATTATAGGGCCAATTTCATTGCGCATACGCGCTTCCTCTTCGGCGAACTAGCGTATGGTTCTTTAGAGATTTTAGGTCATTGCATTTCTTCATAACAAATATATCACTTCAGATTTACCCTTTACTTCAGACAGATGTTCGCCTCATCACAGATCTAATCATTCCAAAAATAGATCTAGTAAATACAAGTACATTTCAGATCTAGATCCCCTTCTTCATCATTGGTGCATCATACATTCAGATTTATCATTTAACTGCAACCCTTTCCATTCAGATCTACTTCAGAGAGAAGTATTCATTCAAGCTCAGACATGTTGCACCCACACTCATGATTTTCACAATGAATTTCTTCTCTTTATATAGGTTCTCCCTTTTTCAATACCATGAGCCCCTTTTTCAATACCATGAGCCAAAACAATACCATGAGCCCAAAACTACATTACTTCCGATCGTATTCCTGGACGGGGTCATTTAGACGAATCATTACCCAATACAATGGGTCAATACCATGGTGGTTACCCCTGGTTTTGCACTTTTTGAGCGCTTTTGCCCATATGTGACTTGGCACGTTGTTTCCCGCGTGCATACGTGACTTATCCTAGACATATCCACGTATGCCTTGAGACATACTCTTTTCACCATAGATTTAGCACATGTTGAATTCCTTTCTTCATTGCCTTCTATACTCACAGTAGGTACATCAGATTTTCATCTTTAAACAGGTTCATCAAGACATATTCTATCATGCACAACTTCATCAAGTAAGTTGCCATCATCTTCATCAAGTGGGTTTCCATTTAAGGACAACACTCAGCACCATATTGCTAGCAAACATCATATCACATTAGATTTACATCATTTACCAAGTTCATCAGATCAAGACTATCTTCATCAGGTGGATTGCCATCAAGGACACACATGCCAACAAACTCTTGTCTTCATGTTCATTCAGTGGGTTGCCATCAAGGACAACATTCTGCATCATATTGCCAACAATCTCCCCCCTTGAACTTGATGGCAACCACAATGGTGTTTGATCACCACAACAGATAGGTACATTAAGAATACAATGACACCATGTCACTCTCCCCATTTTTGACACTATTATCTTCATTCAAACACCATGTCACTCTCCCCCTTTGACATCAAGGGCGAAGGGCGGATCAAAACCAACACACTCTCTCCCTTTTCTCCTCATGTGGAAGAAGCGTTCTGCAGATCCGATATATATACTGAAGTGACCAAGCTCCCCTTGAGTTCATGTTGAATCTTCAAACATGTTATTCAATAAGGTATATGACTCTATGAACTTCCTATCACTAAAGACTCATACTTACATCAATTATCCATCCAAGTGGATTTACATATGAGACTCAACTACCCAACCAAGTGGGTTTACACATTTCAACTCAGCTACCCAACCAAGTGGGTTTACAAAATTGACAAGTCCTTTACATGACTGAATATTAAAAATTTACATCACGGGTCTCAACATGACCTTTTCATCAAACTACAAATATAACTTTACATGACCAATACCAGAGAGACCTCAAGAAAGAGATCATTTTTCAGAATCAACATAATGCCAACAAAGCATTATACTCAGCAAAGCTAATGCTCCCCCTGAATCTGTGCATCCAAGCATCCTTTCCATATGACTAAGGCTCCCCCTTAGTTTGTGCATCCTGAACACTTTCACCAACAAATCATCAAGGTATCTTTATCAAAACATTAGAAATGGAATTATGAGAACTGGAACACCACCAGAGATACCAAACCATATCAGAGATACCAAACAGCACTGCAGTTGTGCTGAAGAGAGCTGACTCCAACCAAAAATTGTTAGCAATTAGACATACGCAGTTTTCTGTGCTGGAACTCGCGTATATACGCGACTGTGTTTCATGAAACCTGCGTATCCAATGCCATCTTCTAAGTTTATGCAGATTTGTTCTTTTGACTGGCAGAGAACACTCCCAGCTTCTGTCTTAGATACTCGAACACTTCCCTGGGCTACAGATAGATAGAACAGTGTAGTTGTGTCTTCAAGCATCATCCAACGGTTGTAGCATAAGCACATTAGTAACCAAGCCTTCAGATTCTTTGCAGCATCAATACAATCTTTACAAGAGAGATTATCATTCCAGAACAATATCTTCAAATATGTGTCAAGCAATCATCCATGTGGTCCAATATCATCAAGATCTTCAAGATTTAACATGAAGCAACATATGTAGGCAATAGATCTCAACCATAGTAACAAACTCTGCATAATTTATTTCTGAATCAAACGACTTCCAATTCATCCATGTGTGAGCACAAAAGATACTTTTCAGTAAACAGGGATCAACATCTCATCATAATAAACCATGTACCAAGTCATCATCATTTAAGCATGAGTATCACAATAACCAAGAATAAGCAGACATATTGCCAACAATGCAATCATTAGTAATCAACCTGCTGCTCCCCCTGAACCAGTACTTCTCCTTAACTTGTGTAACCTGAATACATTCATCAACAAGTTATCAGCAACAATCTCTGCATGAACTATCTTTATCTCTGAATTATAAGACTTTCATCTCAGCAATGAATACTCTTCATTCAACAAGCAAACAGGACTCATCCATAATCTTCAACATAAGACATCAAGTATCATATCATCATCATTTAGAACTGAGAAATTAAGCTGATACAGAGTCAATAATACAGTTATTAACAATCAGACTGATGCTCCCCCTGAACCTCTGCTCCAGATCTTCAGCTATCAGATAAATTTTCTTATCATCAATGCATACGCGGCTGTGTCTGCTGGAACTCGCATGTATACGCGACTTTGTTTCATCTAACCCATGTATGGAAAGTGAAATATAGAAAATTTCACACCTTCATCTCCTCCTGCAAATTTACCTTCTGTTCCTGTCTTTTCTTCACACCAGATGCACTGTCAGAAATACATATAACCAGAATAATCAAATCAACCATGAGAGACATCATACATTGCTCCCCCTGTGATGATACATTACTAAATCTGATAATGTATCCCACATCATTCCTGCAGTCAATCAGAGAAGTAAGCTTCAGAAGCGGATGACTGCAGTAGGGTCAGAATTCCCTACATTTCTGATTGGTCCTCCATCTTTTTCCAGATTTGTTTGAACTTTCTATTTGTGTGCTGGAAGTTATCCAATTTCTCATATCTGTTCAACCTGCATTCTTTTTCTACATGACCATACTTGTTACAAGAATAACATCTCATGTGTCCAGAGAAATAAGCATAAGAATCATAATGAGTATTTCTACTCTTCCTTCTTTTACAATCAGCTGCTTTATGTCCATACTTGTTACATGAAAAACAATATCCCTTGAAGCTACTAGAGTACCTTTCTGAGTAGAACCTGTTTGTTTGTGGCTGAATTGTTCTGCTTCTGCAATTTGCTGCAACATGCCCATAATTGTGACATTTAAAACATTCAATGTTCTTGAATGAATTCCTTTGAGAATTCATGATTGTTGGTTGATCTTTTGTCTCTTTCAACACTTCGGGTTTTGTATTGACTACCTTTGAATTTTTGGCACTTCCTTGTGAGCTAGATTCACCTTTAACAGTTTCATGGAAACCAAGACCAAGTTTGATAGCAGGAGACCTTTGATTACTCAGAATATTGTCCAAAACATTAATACTATCTTGAAACCTCAAAATTTTAACCTTTTCTTCTAATTTACCTTTGAGAATGTTTACCTCAACCTCCAAGGCTTGACATTGCTTTGTCATTCTTTCTTCTTTCCTTCTTCCATCTTCTACTTGATCCTTCAGATTTAGAATCTCTTCTTTCAACCAATTTTCGTTTTGTTCACATGTTTGTTCCAGCTCTTCATTCTTCTTATTTGATTTTTCCAGATCTTCTTTGAGAGAAATTATTTCTGCTTCAAGGCCTTCTTTTTCAAATGACAGAGGTTCTTCATTCTTCTTATTTGATGCTTCAAGATCTATTTGCAGAGAGATGATTGCAGCTTCAAGTCCTTCATTCTTCTTGCTTGATTTTTCAAGATCAGCATTTTGATCGTTGATTTCTGCTTCTAGTTCTTTGATTCGATTGGATGCATAAGTATGAAACCTTTGATAGTTGTCCACCTGTCCATTCAGCATTTCTATTTGATCTTTCATTTGAGAGATCATCTCTTTGTAAATAGAATCTTTCTTATCAATTTCCTTTTGTTGTTCTTCAACTTTGATCTTGATAGCTTCTTCTAGATCCACAACTTTACTTTTGCTATCTTCACTATTGTTTGCACAAAGAAGAGTATTACAAGTGGCCTTCTTCTTTTCCTTCTTTGCCATGAGTATTTGTAGAGCTTCATCAGAAACTTTTGGATCCATACCGTCACTTTCACTATCATAATATTTGCACATGTAGTTAAGTAAGAGACAAGAACAACGATTAATACCTGGTTCATCTTCTTCAATTTTTGCTATACATGATTTCTGAGGTATCTTCTTGTTTCGAGTAGCCTTCTTCTTTTTCTTCTTAGCCATGAGCACTTTCAGATCTTGGTCAGAATCTTCTTCATCTTCACTGGACACTTCATCATCATCTTCTTTTGCATAATAACTCTTTCTCTTTTCAAATTGTTTCCCTTTACCATTTTTTTCTCTATAAGGACATTTAGCAGCATAGTGACCAACTTTTCCACACTCAAAACATTTGAAGGGAAGCTTACCTTTGAATCTTCCAGTACCTAGTTGGAGCTTTCTCACGAAATTCGCTTCTTCTTCATCGGATATATAGTTGGATTCTTTGACAACTTCCTTTTCATTTCCTTTTTTAGATTCCTTAAAAGCAGCTTCTCTTATTTGAGAAGGACCTCCTTGTCTCATTTCAAATGTAGTCAGAGTACCATGTAATTGAACAATAGTAAGCATTTGCAAATCTTGCCTTTCTTCAATAGCTGAAACTTTAGAGTCAAATTTTGAAGTCAAGGATCTTAAGACCTTTTCAACCAGAGTAGTATCAGTTATGGTTTCACCCAAATTTCTCATTCGATTTACAATATCATCCAGACGAAGGAAGAAACTGGCAACACTCTTATCACTATGCATCTTCAAATTTTCATATTCAATTCTAAGAGTTTGGAGTTTTGCACTTTTTACCTTTGTGTCTCCTTCATAGCTTAGAATGATTTTGTCCCATATTTCTTTTGCTGAATGTAGCTGCATCACTTTAGCAAATTCTGATTCAGACATGCTTCCTAACAAGACATTCACTGCTTTGGCTTTGATTTCATACTTCTTCCTTTCAGCTGCATCAGTAGGAATACTTGCCGGGTATTGATAACCTTCTTCCACAATTGTCCATACATCTCACTCAAGACGGTGCGTATATGCTTTTGTACGTACCTTCCATAATATCGTATTGCTTCCATTGAATGTATGGCTTATAGACATCACTCCTTCTGAATTTCCATTGCAGACTTCCCTTCAAGCGAATGTTTCCGCAAGAACCTACTCGAAACCAATTGTTGAGAAAATTACCGAGAGGGGGGGGGGGGGGGCAGAATCAGTATTTACTGCATATTCAAACTTTTTACTTTTTCATTCCTTTAAAACCCATACGCTACTTTTCTGAAGCAGACTCGCGTATATACGCGGATACCCTTTATGAAACTCGTGTATACACAGAGATCTAGATATACATACAGAACTATAATTATTTCATTAATTTCTTACTTAGTATCATTCCATCATTTATTCATCGTACGTTCAATAAACAAGAAACATGTTAAATAAGAACATAACAAACCATCACACAATGCATCACACATGAACACCAGGATTTTTAGATGAAACCTAAGTCGTGGGAGAAAACCATCACTTAGCTTGCTCACCCCTCAATATTTATTATAGAGAAAAATATCTGACAACATATGCAAGCAGTACCACCGCACGTTATGCACCACTCGCACTCGTTTACCAGCCTCTCCCGGAAGGGAGCTCCAACCCCCTGACTCGTTTACCAGCCTCTCCTGGAAGGGAGCTACGACCCCCCGATCTCGTTTACCAGCCTCACCTGGAAGGGAGCTACAACCCCCTGACTGAAGGCTACAACCCTCAGCACCACCTTGGACCACGTTTCATCAATTTTCACACCGGATCCAACAACTTCAATAGAACACCACTTGCAGGCCACATTTCATCATATTTTCGCATCGGACCCTCTTTCATACATTTATGCCTGCTAATCATAAACTAAACTACAGTGCATAACCCGAATAGTAGAATGCGTATAGCAGCAATACGCGTAATAGATTATTGCCTCTACTGCTGCATTTTACGCAACCCTAGTTGCATACGTACATTTGTACATCGACACGCGTATATACGCGTCTGGCCCACATAAAACTCACAGACATCAGAGAAATTATAGAGCTAATTTCATTACATACGCTTTCTTCACAATGAAGTCAAGGTATATACAAGTGTCTTCACGAACTAGCGATGGTCTTTAGAGTTTTAGGTCATATTTCCTTCGAACAGACATACTTCGTATTTACCCTTTACTTCTTATGATGTTCGCTTTACCGCGCATCTAATCATTCAAAGAAACAGATCTAGCAACACAACTACATTTCAGATCTAGATTCCTTCTTCATCATTGGTATCATACATTCAGATTATCATTTAATCGTAACCTTTTCCATTCCGTATCTACCAGAGAGTATATCTATCTGGGCCTTTACATCTGCACCACCATGATTTGCACAATGAATTTCTTCTCTTTATATAGGTTCTCCCTTTTTCAATACCATGAGCCCCTTTTTCAATACCATGAGCCAAAACAATACCATGAGCCCAAAACTACATTACTTCCGATGGTATTCCTGGACGGGGTCATTTAGACAAATCATTACCCAATACAATGGGTCAATACCATGGTGGTTACCCCTGGTTTTGCACTTTTTGAGCGCTTTTGCCCATACTTCTCCTAGACATATCCGTGTATGCCTTGAGACATACTCTTTTCACCATAGATTTAGCACATGCTGAATTCCTTTCTTCATTGCCTTCTATACTCACAGTAGGTACATCAGATTTTCATCTTTAAACAGGTTCATCAAGACATACTCTATCAAGCACAACTTCATCAAGTAATTTGCCATCATCTTCATCAAGTGGTTTGCCATTTAAGGACAACACTCAGCACCATATTGCTAGCAAACATCATATCACATCAGATTTACATCATTTACCAAGTTCATCAGATCAAGACTATCTTCATCAGGTGGATTTCCATCAAGGACACACATGCCAACAAACTCATGTCCTCATCTTCATTCAGTGGGTTGCCATCAAGGACAACATTCTGCATCATATTGCCAACATCTTGCTAATTACAGGGTGATAACAAACACAACTGTTCTTTTTATCCAACCTCTGCTGGAATTTCTTCAAGGTTCTGCCACATTCTTCTTTCTCTTAGAAACCTTTACTGGCTTCCTTCATCACTGCTCTTTAAAGCTGTGATCTTCTTGCTGAGATGCTCCTCAATTGTCTGCAATCTGCATTCTGCAAACATAATATTTAACAGAATCAAAATACCTCACCTTCAAGGGTTTGTTTCAACACCCACTTGTAATTGCTTCTGCAAATTCTTCCAATACTCTGCTACACTGCATGTTGTCTATCAAGTTCAAATATGATCTTCTTTTCCCTTTGTTTCCATCACCATTATACATGTATTCACATCTTCTAAAACATAACTTGGTAAATCTTCAAAGCACTTTTCCTTTTAAACTCAGATTCTGTAAATATGAATTTCCTCATTATCATACTTTCACTGCATATCTGCTCAAATCTACAATTACTGTCAATCATATTTAAAATCTAATATTTCCTTATTTCCTTCATCACACATGCATTCTGATTTAATTAAAAAAAATCTTTAACTTTTCAAAAAGATCTCCTCCAGCTTTGATACCACTTGATACAACCAAAGGCTGCAAAAACCCACACTTATACCTTAAGATGCATATAAAAATGCATGGTTCATTTATCAACCAACATAATTTTTAAATTTGGAAAATTCTAATGCGGAAGCTTACCTTTCACAATTGATGGTTTAAAACCTTATAATAAAACCCAATCTACAAACTTCATAAGAGGAAGTCGTTCCTTGTATTATACTCTATGGTTATAAGCCATAGGCTAAAACCCCTTTCATGAACATTGGAATCAATATTCAAACTTGCATTTAATCCCAAAATATAATGGTCCATACCATACCAACTCACCTTATGAAAATGTTCGTATGTGGTCACCAATCCGCATGTCGAGAACATTAATATATGTTCGGACCCCGTTTAACACCTCATACTTTAGTTTAAAACCCAACATATCAAAATAATCTTTTGTTCGGGTCCCACACTTATATATTCGGCCATGCGAAAATTTCATTCATTTAAAAGTTTTACTTTTCATTAAAAAATCAAATGTTTCAACACATATTAATGTTTGGTCCCACGGCATATACAACTTACATATTCATTTGTAAGTTCCAATCTCCGTCGTTCATTTTAATGCTCTAGATCCGATGGAAAATGCTTGATTTCATGCTCCAATTCAACACTTTCTTTTAACACCGTCGGGTCCACACCATGATTAACTCCTGCGCAACTTTCCACGTATCCACCATCGGATCTCCAGTGCCAAAGATTGAACGGCTATCGCGTTCAATCGACCCCTGAAACTTATCACTCAAAACTCAGGCAAAATCAGTGGTTTTGAAACTCCATCCATGCAACATGTCAACATCTTATTCGATCGCATTCAATCTGATGATTATCGCCTACCATTCAAGCACCGCGTGAAAACCATTTACAGTTTTCAAAAACCGCTTCACGGCTCCATGCACATAATTTTTCCATGCTTCTTCTATGCTTTCGAAATTCCACTGTGCCACTACTTGTGTTCTTCTGTCTTTATTCATCTCATGATTCGAGCAGGTTTAGACCACCGATATGTGTAGAGAATGGATTCCATTCCACTAGTTCTTCTGCATAGAAACATTACAGTTGAATTTGATTAATTCAACCTCCTTTCTCAGTAAATAATCTCAGAGTTAACATTCATTTCTGTCTCACATATCACTTGGCAACAGTTCTATCTCCATCGTTCTATAAATGATGTCAACCAGTCTTTAAAACCTCTCTATTCATGGAAGGGTTTAGTAGATCTAAAACCTGATTCCTAGTATCTTCGACCTCAGGTTCAATTGTAATTGTGCCATACATTCGAATTCTCAATCTAATTGGTCACAATTCAATACTCCAGCCTTCTTGCCTCTACACTGTACAAATTTGACATCAATATGAAATACCATGTTGTGACATCAATCCATTCTGTGATCAATTCACTGAAATTCACAATCATAATTAAATACACAGTCTCATACAATCAACAATCCTGTAACCAATTTCATATACACACCATATAACTCAGAAATGAAACATGAACTCAGAAAATTGAATTCTCTGTATTAACACACAGTAATTACATGGGAAATTCTTCCTCTCTAGCCTGATATTCAATCAGTGGCCTTCTTCCCCTAATTTTCCCGTAGGCTTACAAATAAACCTCTGTTGTCCAAAATCCCTACTTTCTACTACTCTCTGCTGTCTTTTGCCTTTGAGGCTTATTATTTTTATACATAATAATATAAACTAAATTTAGGTTTAGATCCTCCATCATCTCAACAAATTCCTCAAAATCCTCAAAGTACTAAAATCTATCCTTTATCCCTAAGGATCCTCTTTAATCCCATAAAATCATGAAACTGACTCTAACTTAAGATTTACAATCAATTCTCAATCTCTCATTTCCTATGGAATCTAAACTATCCTAATTCTCTCATGTTCTCCAATTATTCGGGAACATTTACAAATTCATCACAATACATAATATCTCTCATTAAAAATCACCCAAAAACATTAATAATTACATAAGGAAGCAATATTCTTTTAAAAACACAAGACCCCTATGTCTATTAAATTACAAATGATTTTCTTGAGCCTAATGCTCCTACATCAGGCTGTCTATATGTTTAGAAGTTGATTTATTTCTTCTTCAGTTAAAAAAGGAGGCATTTTTCTTTTTCCTTGGAAATAACTACAACAGTTCTCTTTCTCTTGTGAAAGCTGATTGAAAGGTTGAATGTCTTCTTAAGCCTCACTTAGAAGAGATGAGGAATCATCACTTGTGTTTTTAGAGATATCCTGTGGGTGTTCTTTCATTTCTTCATTGGTTTTATCCTCTATCAACTCTTCTTGATTTTTGTGATAGTTACTTTGAGCATGAGATTCATCAGTTGCCTCTGATCTAGGTTCTCAGGGTGCCAATTTCCTTTTAAAATCTGAAATGAATTGAAGCATAAGGGTAGAGACTCTAAATGTGTTGACTCCTCTTTAATTCCATATTTTGTGATTTCAAGGTGGCTGATAGATTCTTTAGAGCACTCCTCTCTATTTTTATTTGTAGCTTGCTCGTAATACTCTCTTAATAGTGAAGCACAAGATGTAGGAATGTAACTAGTACCTACTTGGTAGCCTTCTTCATTTTCTTCTTTGCAATTTTGCTCATCATACATATTTTGTTTGTTGTGCTTGTTTTGTAGTGATTGAGTTTGTTTTTCCCGAGGAAGAAGTATAGGTTGTTTTGAATAGGCAGCACCAAGCTTAACCTTGTTTTTTTCTTCTTTCCTTTCAAGTAGATGCATCAGTTAGCTGAATGTATCTATCAACATCTCTATATTTTCCTCTCTTTTCATACTTGGATCCATATTTTTTTATCAGAAAGAGGTTACTGCATCTTTTCAACCAGTCTAGATTTCTCTACCAGTGGAGTCATTAGGTCTATTGAGATTTGTGGAGTCACCATGGTGGAAGGTTTCAAATTTGTTGTTCACCATCAACATGATTGGGATTTCTCAATGCATTCCTAGGGGAGTCTATGAGGACTAGTTGGGTCAACAGGGCTACTGAAGACTGGTGGAGTTGCCAGGTGGATATTTTTTTATGTTTTTAAGGATGTATTTTTATGGTCCACCACCAATAACTGACAAAAAGCCAATATAGGGATGTTTTTGGGGTTTTTTAGTTTTCTTTCTGTAGTCCTAGGTTTTGTAAGAGTGTCCTATAGTTGAATCACCATTTTTCTAGTATGGTGAAACAACCAAGCTCTACTCTTGGCTATCAGTTAAGTTCTCTATGATTTGATGAAGGTTTCTGAAGTCCTAAGGGATACTTAGATTTTCACTGACATCAGAGGTTGCATCATGATCACCATTGTGTTAGTGATAGTGACGAGGTAGTTATAAATCATAGGATACTGTTTCAACCAATGGCTTCTGAACTGCTGAAGGGTGTCTAAGCTTGGTACTTACTCACAAAGGTCCCACCGTGATTTCCATTATGTTAGTGTCCCGTGATTTAGCATATTGGTAGACCAAATGCACAAGGTAACATCAGACCAGTCTTTGGAGTCCTAGGACCTATCCTTTCCTGGACTCAGGGAGGGCTTTCTCTATTATGCATGAAGGATGTGAACTTGTACACTTTGGATGGTTGATTTTAGGCTAGTTGTTAAGTGTAGGTTTGTTATTTTTTTTGGTTGGGGTAAGATGATCAAGTAGGATAGGTGGAGTAAGAGGTCATCAAATCAATTGGGCTATGGAGTCTATGAATTCATTAATATCTCAATAATGAATTGGGGTACATCACAGGGAAAATCTAGTGTAGTTAATGGATCTTTAAAGTTAATGCGTGAAGTGAGATGAACATTAAGTTTGGGAACCAAGGTAGGGAAAAGGGAAAGTAAGAATCCTTTGTCAAATACCTATGAACAGAGAGGTCTTAAATACTGATAATCAAAAGATACTAATCATGAGATAGGGCACACCATTTACTCAATGAAAATACTTTAAACGAATAAACATTCAAGATAAACAATCCAGTGGAACAAGGAAGCAAGAAAACTTATCTAACTTCAATGATTCTACTTTCAAGATTTGAAAACATATAAGAGAAAAATAGCATCAATAAATTAAGAGGGAACTCCTAAACATCATTCATTAAACTATAAATAACTTTGAATCAAACTGATAAGCATATACAAAGGGAAAGATCGAAACAAGACCTCTTTGGCTTAACCTAACAATCAATACATCAAAGAGAGATTTCAAGACAGAGTTTAGATAGAATCAAACAAGCAGGGCTTACCATCAATGATGTTTTTAAACTAGCATATTAATCCAATAATGAAATAGACAAGCTTAGGTGGGCCTAAGGAGCAGCTAAGAATTCCTTAAACTAACCCAGCAGAAGAAAACATGAAGACAATAGCAAATAGGAGGACTGAGGTTCCTCAAACAACGTTTCTCATCCTATACTCTTCTGAGCTATTGCAATATATATATATGGACATATGGAAAACAAGAAAAACATGAACAAATGAGAGATACATCACCAGTAACTAAACTCAGGGATCCTGCAAGCAAGCCTTCATCACCATCAATCAAGGCAAATCATCCACAAGCTCCACAACACTAAATTGTTCTTCAACTTCCAAAAACCATGTATTTCTCTTAAACACATAAAAATACCATATAAAAAGTAAGGAGGAGGAAATACTAATAGAAAATATACAAGTCTATTGGCTAATTAGAAGTATCTATATTGTCCTTGAGGCCTTGCAAGGCCCAAGGCACAAAAATATCTAAAACAAATATCTTTTCGGCCATTTATAGAAATTAAATTGACCTGTAGGCTTTGACAAGCCTCCTGAAAATTACCAAACGCACATTTTGACTTGTCAATCATAGGAGAGTAGCACTGTGCCTTGGAAATGCATTTTATGCCAGGAGCGCAGCACGGGAATAGAAAAAATGGGTCTTCTTATAGCCATGTTTTGAAGGCCTTCCCGATGTCGGAAAGGCTCTGTGATGGCTCGTTGGAAATCCCTTGAAGTCTACTTTCCATATATACCTTTGTTTCTTAAATCTGACCTCTGTAACCTATCCAAAAAGTGAAAATTCCAAGACTGGTAGGAGCGCAGCACATGCCCTGAAAAGCAGGCAGAATGGTGAAAAATTGGGTGTTTTTGACCCTTTTGGAGGACCAAAAAAGCTCCAATTGATCTAAAAATTGGTAAGCATGCTCATATAATGATGAGGAATCCAAAAATTCAAGCCTTTCCTGCTGAAGATGCCTTGAAAAAGAGCGTAGCACCATGTGTGATGCGCTCCTAGCCTCAAAATTTGCAAAAAACAAAAACTTGTCCAAATTTTCCCAAATTTGGTGGATAAGTCCTTCATAGGGTTTGGGAGACCTGCATAAAATATTGAGGAAATATTCTGAGGTTTACTTGGTCTTTTCCTCTTTTCAGTGTTTTGAATTTGAATCAGGGCCTCTTTGATAGGCCAATGAAAAAAAAGGTGTGATGGTACTCTTGTTGGTGTCTTTATCATGGCTGCGGTCTTCATTTTCATTATCATCCTTCCCACTTTCTTTACTATCACTATGACTGCTCTTTGTGTTTCCTTCACTTTTCTTATCATTATTATTAACCTTAAGACTGATTTTCTCCTCATTAATGATCCTTGCATGTGTGTCTTCTTCATTTTGTTCTTGACTGCCTTCTTGAGAGGCACTTTCATTTTCTCCCATGCTAGCATTACTGCCCTGAACTTCATCATTGTCATTCTCTTCCATGTCTTCTACATTTTCATCCTCTATGTTTGAAACATTATCATTTATATTGTCACTTTCTTTGTTGTCATGGTTAGAGGTGTCTTCATCACTGTTTGGTGCATTTTCATCCTCTTACCTGACTTCATGAGAAGCACTTTCACTTTTTCTCATGCTAGCATCACTGTCAAGATTTCCATGATTGTCACCCTTTGTATTTGCAACATTAGAGGTGTCTTCATCACATCTGTATCATCATGATTGTCCTCCTCTACATGATTGGGCCCACTGTCCTCACTTTCAAACTCTGCCTCTGCATCACTACTTGCATTTTTTGTGGGGTCATTTCTAGAGGCACTTTCATTAGTCTCTCCTTTACTTTGATTGTCACTTTCTTCCTCATTATCTGATTTTTCTTCACTTTTCTTCTCACTGTCTTCTTTGTCTTCCCCACTGTAATTACCTTTAATCTCTATCTCTTCTTGACTACTATCTTCATCTTTTTCACTGCTTCTTTTATCACTGCCATTAGGCTCACTATTTACTTCTTTGTTATTTCCCTTATCATCACTGCTTTCATCTACCCTTTCTTCATGGTCTAGCTCACTGTTTTCCTTTTTATAATCTTCCTCTGCTCTTGGGATGTCATTGATTTCCTCATCTTCATCATTAGGCTCACTCCCTTTGTTACTGCTTTCTTCCTTATCACTGTCTTCTTTGTCTTGACTGTGATTTTTCTCTTTGTCAATGCTTTCTTCCTCCTCAACACTTTCTTCTTTGTATTTTTCCTCATTCTTTAAGTTTACCCCTCACATTTATTCATAATTCTACCTTTAGAAAATAGGAAAAGGTGGAAAAAAATAAATACCTTCAAAACATTCTTCACAACTGGAGCAACATGCATAGAAATGCAGCACGAGGCAGTAAGGCGCCTTCTGCATGACCTGTCGGGTCTTCCTAGGCAGTCCTAAATGCACAAGAGTGCAGTGTCCAGGTGGCCTCTGCATGAGGTGCCGTGTCTTCCTGGCAGCCTCTACACGTCCAGGAGCGCAGCAAATGTGAGCCGGATAGCCTCTACATGATGTGTCGTGTCTTCCTGGCAGCCTCTGCACATCCAGGAGCATAGCACATGTGAGCCGGGTAGCCTCTGCATGAGGTGTCGTGTCTTCCTGGTAGCCTCTGCACATCCAGGAGCGTAGCAAATGTGAGTCAGCCAGCCTCTGCACAAGGTTTCGTGTCCTCCTGGCAGCCTCTGCACGTCTAGGAGTGTAGCAAATGTGAGCAGGGTAGCCTCTACATGAGGTGATGTTTCCTCCTAGTAGCCTCTGCATGTCCAGGAGTGCAGAAAATGTGAGTTGAGCAACCTCTGCACGAGGTGGCATGTAGCGCAGTGTAGCGTCGGGCAGCCTCTGCACACAGGAGTTGGGAAGTATCTGCATGCCCAAGAGCGTAGCGCAGTGTAGTTCCGGGTGGCCTCTGCACGCAGGAGTCGAGTAGTCTCTGCACGCCTTGGATCATAGTGCAGTGTAGCGCCAGGTATCCTTTTCATGCAGGTGGCCAGTCTTTGCATGCCCAGGAGCGTAGCGCAGTGTAGCGTCGAGCGGCCTCTACACGCAGAAGTAAAGTAGTCTCTACACACCTAGGAGCATAGCATAGTGTAGTGTTGAGCACCCTTTACACATAGGAGTCGAGTAGTCTCTGCACGCCCAGGAGCGTAGCGCAGTGCAATTTAAATGGGAAAAACAACAAATTGCCAGGAGTGCAGCACCAACTCCTGAGCGCGCAACACCATTTTGCAGAGGGCATTTGGAGGCCTTCCCAGTGTCAGAATTAGGCCTGTAATAGCTATTTGGAAATATTTTTGAGTATAATTTACAAAACTTATTTTTTTTCCATTTGGTGCTCATTTAACTGTCCAAAAACTGATTCTCCCAACACTAGTAAAAATGTGTTGAATGAAGGTGCAGAAATGCAGAGTGTTGGTGCACACAACTTTTGGAGGTCTTCCTTAACTCCAAATTGAGCTCATGATAGCTCATTGGGAAGCTTAACCTTTCTAATTTCCAAATATACCATTTTTTTCCTAATTGAAGTTGATTTTCCTTGTCAAAAGTAGATTCTCCCAAGACTGGTCAAAAAGTGCTGAGTGATGGTGCAAAAATGCAGAGTGCTGATACAGACAACTTTTGCAGGCCTTCCATAACTCCAAATTGAGCTCATAATAGCTCATTGGAAATAAATTCAAGTCAAATTTTCATGTGATGCATCAAGAAAGTCATTTGGACACACCAGCTGTGAGAAAAACTGATTTTCCCAAGGTCACTCTAGCAGTGAAAAAATTCTCTTGGGACACCTGTATTTTTTACATTGCTCCCAAACCATGATACTTGTGTAAAAAATGAAGGAGGTTTTTCTTCCTGGCCAAATGGTGGACAAAAACCTCTCTCACTATTTCCAAATTCATCTCTGTGTTGTCAGAAATATATTTGTAAGAAAAACTAGCCCTAGGTGTGGCAAATGACTTGGCCCTTGGAATGAATTCTTGGAAAATGATGGAGGCCTGAAGTTTATGAGATGGTATGGATTTATGTTTGTTGACATGATATATCATATGAATCCTTTTCTCCTATGCTCCTTTCCATAGCAAACCCTAGCTTAGTTGGAAGAGGAAATTAGGGTTTGGTGTAGGGAATCTAGGACTGCCTTGTGGAGGGAGGGAATGAAGGGGTTAAGGGTTGTCTAAATTCTTGGGGAAATTTGGGGAATAGGGATAGATGTTAGAGAGTAGGGGAAAGTGTAATTTAAATAATTTAGTTAGGGGAAGGGGTATAAAATGGCAAGACATAGGCCTAGTCTCGAAAAGGGTCAAAGTGTAGCAATAGGCTAGGTTTTGTAGAAAAATGATGAGTTTGAGGGATAGGAGTGATGGGAAGTGTTTATGAAGGTACATTAAGGATAGGAGGAGGTGTAAGGGCATCATGATACAAGCCTTTTTTATGTTATAACCATGGAGGTCATGAAACCAAGAAAAATTCCCTCAAAAACCCTAGATGGATAATGGAAGAGTTAGGAAAAACAAAACAGAGGGCTGAGGCCAAAGGTGGAAAAACATAGTGACAATGACTGGCATGAGCCCATGATGGGTCTTCTGGGAATGCTGGGCTGACCATGGTATGATAGGATAATGAAATAGTGAAAAAATTATCCTAAGGATAATGAAGGCAGTGATATTTCTAGAACTCGCAATATTCATGAATTTTGTTTCTAGAAATCTAGGATAAACATTTAGTCATCTATAGAAAGAAAAAAATTACTGATGACTAACACAATATGATGTAGTCATCCACTGACATCTTTAGCAGCATATTTTCTTTTCCTTCTCTCTTCTCCCAATCTGAACCAGATGTTGCTCCCGTTGTTGGCTTCAGTTCATCCCCATTTGTAATTGTCCAAGCACTCTGTGCTTCTAGCACAGTCTGCATCTTGAATTTCCAATTTAAGTAATTGGAGCCATCAAGTTTGTTACTCTCATTCAAGTATGATTTGATTATTTTATTTTTCATCTTGACGATTAAAAAAAAACTTGATAGAAAAAAAAATGATATATCTACCCCAGATCCTCACAGAAAGCAATGTTACGATATAGATCTACCTGATCTGCGATCAATTTAACATGTATTTTTTTCACGTTGTGTGACAGGATTTTGAATCATCTGCACCAGCAATATCTGCTTCAGATATCCTTCATCATCGACTTTTCACCGAAATTCTTCCGTCACCAGTGGTGTCCACTGGTTTAGATCTCTCTCAGATCTCCTCGGCGCCCAAATTTTTTTTTTTCTTAAGCAGATCAGCAATCATCCCTCGTAAAAAACTTTTCAAAAGACACTTTTTAAGAAACTCATTAAAAAAATCCACTCATAAAAGGCATAATTAAAAAACTAAACTCATAAAAAGAACCATTAAAAATTCCCTTTAAAAAATTAATTCATGTGCTCTTTTTCCAAAAGTGCATGTCTGAAGAAACCAATGTATCTTTTTCAAATCCCTTTTGGAAATTGTCTAAGAAAAGTGATTCATGTAAGGAAGAGCCTCCTTAATTCAAAGTATTCGTATAAAGTTTTAAAACAAAACTTTCAAATATTTTAAAACTTGAATACATTCACTAACGTAGCCAATATGAAACACGTCAATTTGCTAATGCTAGCCTGAAGCCACTCTCCCGCAGTAGTGCCTTAATGCTCTAGAAATTCAGATTTTTCTACATGCATGAAAAATCCAGTAAGCACTTGATGATTAACACAGTTCTCTGTAGTGGGGACCCACGTTATAACACTCTGAATCTCACTACGAGATGCATTATAGCAGAAATAAGCTGAAAAAAAAAAATCACTCAATCATCAAGGGCTTCTCCTCTGCCACTTGGATACTTGTAGGGATAAAAAAAATTCGTCTATGAATCATCCCTAGAGCTCTGATACCATGATAAAATGAGATTTTTGAATTGATAAAATAAAAACTCACTGGCCAACGTTACGAAAGAGAGTCTGGCTCTACAGAACTCTCTACATTTTCAATACACTTCAAGAATTATAGATCATACAAGGTTTTAGGGAATTTAGAACCATATCTTAAGAAATAGAAACTAATTCCAATCCTAAGGTCTCATGAACCAACTCACACTAATATAGGATTCATCATTATATTCAACAGAAAAATCCCAAAACGATAGAACCCAAATGGAGAAAACAAATGTACCTAGTTGGCGAAGGCAGAGAAGATGATTTAAACTCAGAAGAATATATGGATTACAATCAATGGCCACCACTTTTGAATATGAAGTTTTCAAAAAAATGATTATTCCATGGAAACAAAAGAGATAATAGGAGATGTATATGTGAGAAAGCTATGTGAAAGAAAGGTTCGCTCCTCGAGATTACATTAATGAAATAACAAACTCTCATACAATTGGTTTCAAAATTTTGGAAGACTATAATTTTCATGTTAATAATATATGTTTTTCATATATGTATTAAATTTTATTAATATTTCATGGGTAACATTATACATATGTCATGAACCTTGAAATATGCCATAAAAAATTTCAAGCCAATAAAATGCTAAGAAATTATTATTTTTAATTAAAAATATATATATTTTTAAAATTATTTATAAATTTAAACATTATAAGTTGGCATGTTGTTGTTGCTGCGATCAACATTCTCCAAAATTTTGACTCACTTGAATTTTTGAACCTACTGAGGATCGTACAGTTTGTAGTCTTATGGTTAATCCATGGTTGTTTGATTTTTTGTAAGGTGTTTAAGTCTTATTCCTAGTGTAAATTGTCAACTCACTTGCACACACATGCTTAGTCTCTCATGAGTTTATGAGCACACTACCTTTATGAAAACATGAAAAGACATAGCACCATATAATAATAGAGTGGTAGTTTCATGTTATCTTCACTCCAACATATGTGTCGCTTTTAAGGTCCTTTGAATTTTGCAAGTATCATCTTCATGTTTTCCTTCTGTTAGAGGTGTCGCTTTTTCATTTTCACTCCTGCATATGTCACACCTTTGCGTATCACTGGACTTATTTCTGGTACACTCTTCTACATTAGATGGTCTTACATATCATTGGAATTTCCACTAGACACATTCCTACAACTTATAACACCTTTTGGCCACAATTGTCACTTCCATCGTAACTTGTGTTATAAATGTTGTAATGTGTCGCTTCAACTATTGCACTTAGAAATAGGTGTCGCTTTGTCATTTTTTTAAGGTGTGACTGTTTTTCATGGGTCATGTGCATTCTATTGGATTTTAATGATGGGATTTATGTGTGTGGTCCATGTTTGAGTTGTGTTGGGATGCATTTGTTTCTCCTACTTTTTTGGTCCCACACTTAGCCATTTTGAATTCTCTTCTTCGTCCTTCAACTAAGTGCAAGTTCTAAAGGAATTAAACCTCTTAGTAGGTGATGAGAAAAAGTTATTCATGAGCCTCATTGATTTATATTTCCTCCCATAATTTTGCACTAAGTCTTTTCTAAGGTCTCCTCCCTGTCACGAGGAATTAGTAATTGCTAAGAATAAGTCACCTAGCCTTATGTTTCCTCCCTTAGTGAAAAAACATTGCAGATGAACAAATAGCCCCTGTTGGAGAGAATTGTGCCCTCACAAGCCTCAGAACGCTTTGAAACAAAAAAATTCACTTCAAAAAATTAAACGCACTTCAAATTCTCAGTGAAAAGTGCACTTCATAACAACAAGGACCCTTTGAACTCATTTCAGAACAATGAAGTGCACTTGGAAACAACAAAACGCACTTCAGAACAATGAAGGGTTCTTCGTATCCTAAAAATCACATGGCACACTCATGAAGCATGAAGCCTTCCATTAGAGCACATGGCACACTCATGAAGCATGAAGCCTTAAAGCACATGGCACATTCACGAAGCAGAAAGCCTTAAGGCACATAACGCACTAGTGAAGCAAGAAGAATTCATCCTTCCCTTTGATCGCATGGCACACTCTTCAAGCATGAAGCCTTTGAGGGCATGGTACACTATTGAAGTATGGAGACTTCAACCTCTATTAAAGAGTGTATGGCATAATCACAAAGCCTAAATGATTCATTTGAGTGCACTCCTTTGAATCAAAGAATTGTGTCCTCCTAGTTCCTCTTTAGCACACATCTGCACTATGAAGACTTGAAGCCTAACCCCTTCGTCCCTTCGGTGTCCACCCTTGCACCCTCCTTTTTCCTCTAGAGGGAATGATCACACTTGGAAGGATTAAAGCCTGAATCCTTCATCCCTTTGGTGTGCGCCCTTGTGCCCTCCTTATATTCCTTGAGGGTATGAGCACATCTTGAACCAATGAACGTTTCTCCTTCATGCTTCGGACCTACACCTTACACCCTTGATTTCTCTCTCTCCTCCTTGAGCACACAAGTGCACCTTGAATGCCTCTTGTGAGCCTTGATTAGTTTCACTTCACCACCCTAATCAAGCCTTCTTTTTTTAACCCTCTCACAATCCTACCACAGACATATCATTCCATGAGCTAAGCAATGATAGAATATATGTTTTAGACTTATTTTCCCTCATCATGAATGGTTTTCATTGGAAGGATAATCTAGATTTATGCAAGAATGCAACAGAATAAACACATAACCATAAATACAAATATTCATTTGAAATAACACTTCATTTCATTAATATCAAGAACTGGAATTTGTTTACAGACAAAATGGAAATAAACTAGCTAGGGCACTGGTCGCTTATCTCTGAGAATATATGTGGTAGCTACAGACCTATGAACTATGTTACAATGAGGCTCGAGGGCCTCTTTATTATTTGGAAACATTGGAAAACCTTAAACATCCAAAAACCTAACCCTAGGAGATGAAGCACCAAAACTATGAGCCTCGTTTGGGTAAATTGGTATATCAACTTCCCGAGGACATAACTTTGGCATACAATCTCTATTTGATGTGCACAATACCTTGTTAGAAAGATCTATCCAGGGAATACAACATTTTATGTGAGCATCATTTAAGGAACTTCCAATTTGCTCCCGGTTTTCCCAAAAAACATTGTTTAGGGCTTCAAAACAACTCTGGAAGTTTAGGACCTGAAAAAGTGCTAAAAATAGTAAACTATGCTACAATTAAGGAAACTAAAAATCTAAAATAAAAAATGGTGGTGTCGCAAGTGGAATAGGCGAGTGGCCACCAATATCCACATGGATCATTCCTCCACCCTTAGGAAGAAATGGTCCCTATTGCGTTGAGTTCCTCCATGAGAGGAGGAAAATTTTGCTGAACTTTCGCCTTGGTGAACCACTTGCCTTTGTTTAGGAGTTGGCCATCTTTGACAACCCGATACAGTTGCAACTTCTATTGGAGAGTGTTCTTGATTTGCATGTCCATGATACAATCAGTGGTGGAATGTTCCATGCAGTCTCGGTTTAACTCTATTGGTGTGAGTTGTTCTACAATGTCAGAGGTGTCCAATAGAGGTGGGAAGTAGGGCCAAAGGAAATCCGCATTGAATACTAGGTGCAAACCAAGGAATGGTGGAATACTAAGATCGAAGGCATTGGACCCTATAGCCTTGGTGATGGTGTACGACCCATATCAAAGTGGGTGAAGCTTACGGTGGGATCCAATGAGGCCCTCCTTATGAAAATGTAGCCACAGTTTGTCGCCCACTTGGAAGTTGTGTGGCACCCAATTTTGATCATGTAGTTTCTTGTAATTGGCATTGGCTATCTCCAATATCTCATGAGCTTGTCGGAAAATGTGTTGAATGCACTCAATGAAGATTTTAATTTTGTCAGCTTCAGAATAGACATGAGATGAATCATTCTGAGTAGCCGTAGCTAGCATGGCTATGACAATGGGACATAGTGGTTGGAATCCCAAGCCCACCTGAAAGGGGTTGTAGCCAGTTGAGCTTTGGAAAGCCCAATTATAAATATGTTGTACAGAGGGAAGGCTTTCATCCCATGAGAGTGGATGATTTGAATTGTACATGCGCATAATGTGTATGATCATCCTATTGATGTGGACTTGGTTAGATTGGTGTCCAGCCTTGACCAGAGGCTGGACCAAAAGATGTCGAGGAAACTGCTATCCCAATCTAACATGATAGACTATGGTATCCCAAAGTACACCCATAGTTTTTGAAATAAGATTTTAGCAGTGTCTTCTGCTATGATATTCTTCTTACAAGTCACCATAATGGCCATCTTCGAGAATCTGTCGATGACCACGAAAACACAGTCCTTTAAATGCTTAGTAGAAGGAAGGTCCGGCATGTAATCCATGGATATGGATTCCCAAGGTCGACTAGGGTTAGGTAGTGGAGTTTAGAGGCATTGCTTCTTGATGGTAAGTTTTGAAATGGTGCAAGCAGTACAAGATCTGATGTACTTCTTGACATCCTATCTAAGGTTCGGCCAATAGAAATACTTCTGTAGTAATGCCACTATTTTCGCGACCCCAAAATGCCGAGCGACTTGACTGTAGTGTTCTTCCCAAATAATCTTGGCACACTTGCTTGAAGGAGCATAAAGGTGTCTCAGGTGATATAGCAGTGCATCCTCAAGGTGAAAATTTCAAGCTTGCATACCCTCAAGGAGTGTCTTGTGTGTGTGGCCAAATTCTAGATCGTTCTTGTAGAGAAGAAACCAATCAGAAGTATTGCACCCATAAGATTTGATAACAGTGATTACCACCATGATCGGTGGTCAGTTGATGTAGTCTACAACATTATTAGTGGTTCCCTTCTTGTACTTGATGTTCAAATGAAACTGTTGGAGATATGTGGACCACTTTTTATGGCGATCGTTTGGTAACTTCCCTTGTGTCTATATGAACTGCAAGGGCAGTGATCTCAGTGGGTGACCATTTCCTTCCCCAAAATGTAATGCTTCCATTGTCGACAAGTCTACATAATGGAATACATTTTTTGTCATAAGTAGCATATTTCTAGACTGTGTCAGATAATGTCTAATTTTGATATGCCATTGGATGCCCATGTTGAGTATAAATTGCCCCTGTAAGGCATTTAAGTATTATTCCTAGTGTAAATTATCAACTCACTTGCACACACATGGTCATTCCCTCATGATTTTATGAGTGCACTACCTTTATGCAAAATTGAACAGATATAGAACCATCTAATAAGATAGTACTAGTTCAATGTTCAACTTACGTCGACATCATTGCACACTTTCATTAACAATCTCCCTCACTTTTATTGTAATTTCACTTTTATTCTTGCGAGTTTTCTTAACTGTCATATTTTGCGCACTTTTCTTTTCACAAGTGTCTATTTCACATTTGCGGATGTCGCTTTTGCTTTTATTTTATTTTAATAAGTGGAATTTCATGTTATCTTCACTCTAACATGTGTCGCTTTCAAGGACCTTTGCATTTTGCAAGTGTCATATTCATGTTTTCCTTCTGTCGGAGGTGTCATTTTTTTGTTTTCACTCCTGCATGTGTCACAACTTTACGTATCACTTGACTTAGTTCTGATGCACTCTTCTACATTATATGGTCTTGCATATCATTGGAATATCCACTAGACACATTCTTACAACTTAGCACACCTTTTGGCTACAATTGTCACTTCTATCGTAACTTGTGTTATAAGTGTTGTAATGTGTTGCTTCAACTATCACACTTAGAAATAAGTGTCTCTTTGTCATTTTTTTGAAGGTGTGACTTTTGTTAATGAGTCAAGTGAATTTCATTGGCTTGTATTGATGGAATTTATGTGTGTGATCCATGTTTAAGTCTTGTTAGGATGCATTTGTTTCTCCTACTCTGTTGGTCCCACACTTAGCCATTTTGAGTTCTATTCTCCATCCTTCAACCAAGTGCAAGTTCTAAAGGAATTAACCCTCTTACTAGGTGATGAGTGCAAGTTATTCATAAGCCTCATTGATGTATCTTTCCTCCCATACTTTTGCACTATGTATTTTCTAATGTATCCTCCCTCTCATAGGGAATTAGTACTTGCTAAGAATAGGTCACCTAGCCTTATGTTGCCTCCATTAGTGAAAAACACATTGCAAATGAAAAAATAGCCCCTTTTGGAGAGAATTATGCCCTCACAAGCCTAAGAACACTTTGAAACAAGAAAGTGCAATTCAAAAAATGAAGCGCACTTAAAATGCTCAGTGAAAAGTGCACTTCATAACAACAAGGACCCTTTGAATGCACTTTAGAAAAATGAAGCGCACTTCAAAACAACTAAGAAAACTTCAGAACAACAAATGATCCTTTGTATCCTAAAAATCACATAGTGCACTCACAAAACACAAATCCTTGCATTCGAGCACATGGTGCACTCATGAAGCATGAATCATTAAAGTGCATGGCACACTCTTGAATTTTGAAGCCTTTTAGGGCATGGTACCCTCTTGAAATGTGGAGCCTTCATCCTTATGTTAAATATCACATGGCATGATCACAAAGCCTAAAGCCTTCATTTGCGCACGCTCCTTCGACTCAAAGAACTATGCTCTCCTAGTTCCTCTTGACCACACAACTGAACTAAGAGGACTTGAAGCCTAACCCCTTCATCCCTTCGGTGTCCACCCTTGCACCATCCATGTTCCTATATAGTGAATGAGAACACTTGGAAGGATTTAAGCCTCACTTCTTCATCCCTTTGGTGTGCACCATTGCACCCTCCTTATTTTCCTTGAGGGCATGAGCACATCTTGAAAAAATTAATGATTCTCCTTCATGCTTCGGACCTGCACCCTACTCACTTGATTTATCTCTCTCCTCCTTGAGCACAAAAGTGCATCTTGAATTCCTCTTGTGAGCCTTGATTATTTTTACTGCACCATCCTAATCAAGCCTTGTTATTTTAATCCTCTCAGAAGCCTATCATGAGCAGATCATTCCATGAGCTAAGCAGTGATATAATATATTTTTTAGACTTATTTTCCTTCATCATGAATGATTTTAATTGGAAGGAGTACCTTACTAGGATGAAAATTTTATGCTCAAGAGTAGATAAAAATGATAAAGCTTAAAGAAACACCTACGGAGAATAAGAACAAAAGAAAGTCATCATGGAGACATGAAGTAGATCATTGACCGAGATAGAAATAAGACATGACATGATGACTCAAGAGATTCCAATATTGATAAAATATCCTTTTGAGGGTGAGAATGAAGAATAAAGTAGATCCTTCATGAATATTAAGCATATATAAAATATATTGATCAATAATACAAGATAAATTAGTAAGGAAGACAACTTGGTATTTCCACCTCATCATGAAGTCCATGTCATCATTATCACGTTGTAATTTGTACAAGTGTCATAATAATGGTCAATATGTGTCCATGTGTCATGCCACATAATCATGTGGAATGTAATGATTTATTCTCAAGAAAATAAAAAACATAACGTGTTGAAGTCCAAGAGTCATATGTGGAATATTAAAAGCCACTTTGTCATATATGGACAAAATGTCTTTAGGAGAAGTCCAAAATTCATTAGAAGTTCAAGAGTTGTTTTGATGTCCAAAGGACACATTAGAAGTCCAAGAGTCATTAGGGTAATTCAAGGGTCATGGGGATATGAAATGTCATCCCCCTTGTTATAAAAGAAACCTCATAACTCCAACAAAAGCATTTTTGAGGCTTATGATTTTGAGAGATAGTCTTGTCTTCTCTACTTGGCATAGGAGAGAAAAATATTATTTGGAGAAGCAATAAGTGACTTAATGTTCCACTACTGGAACTAGTTCCTCACAATTGTAATTATGTACTTGGATATTTCACCTCATAACTGAAATTCAATGAGCGAACACATTTTCACATGTATTGAAAATGTTTTAGGACTATTTTTTGGATGTTTACTTTATATGTTGTGTTCAAATGTACTAAGGAAATTGAACTATTTTGGTGGCTTTGGTACTGATATTGTTGAAGGTGTGATGTATAAAGTTTAATGATTTTTGTGTCTATTCGAACTATTTGAATAGACAACTAAAAAATTTAGCTTTCCTCGTGTGTCTCTCTTAGATTAATACTATTACTTCCTTCTAGAGTCACTTTTATCTCCCCCCTCATGAGATTATCCTTTTACACATTATAATCGGTGTTTCAAAATGTTGACTTACTTGCATGTTCAAGGCTTATGTATATAATCTCTTATGTTATTCATTGAAACCAAGGAAAACCTTGCAATTATGGTGGTCGGACCAATACTTCAGATGGTGCTCCTACTCAAAACGGTGTGAGGTATAATTGGAACTTCACATCAAGGAGATTCCCTTTATGTTAGTAGTATCAAGCACTATTAACATTTTGGAGCTAGAAGGAGGGACATATGACAAGTTCCATTGAGTCTGTTTTTAATATTTTATATTAAGTGGCTCTTTCCAAAATCATAACCCAAGGATGTTTCTCTAACGATCTTGATTTTACCATCCCCGCGGAAAATAATTCACGACTTGTCTCAATTTAATTTTTATTTTATGATTCCTTTAACTTGAGCACAAGAGAATTATCCCTATTCAATTTTAGAACAATATCAGGCAAGCTAGATAAGATATCACCTCTTGGGCTAGAAAGAAATAAGAGCTAGATACCATATTTTCAGTTGAGGTGGAACCTTAGTCATTGGATCTCCTAGAAAACACTGATAATAAATATTTTTCTCAATACATAAATAAGACTATTAAAAACTGCTGGAAACAAAATAAGTATTCTTCTCGACAAAGAGAAAGAGTGAAGGAGAAACAGTACATCCCTCTTATTGCAGGCCAAAGATGATAAAAAATATATTTTCACCAAATTGCAAACCATGGGAAGGAAAAAAACACTATTCAAGAAATTTCAAATGAGGATGGTTCCAAAGTCTCTTCATTTGGTGAGGTAACAAAGGACACATGCAACTACTTTAGAAGAATTTATCACTAGGATAACACAACCATTATTGACAAGATCCTCATGTTCACAATTTTATTCCTAGGCTCCATAGATCAGGAGTGTAATGAAGTAGTAATGGTTAAAGTCTCGAAGAGAGAACCAAAAAAAATCTTTGAAAATTTCCATAAATGAAAGAGTACCAAGCCATACGACCTCCCTATGGAGTTATCTTCTTATTTTGTGGAGTATCACAAGAATATTTTTATTGGCAGGGTCAACCACAATTATGACCTTCAAATACATGATTGAAGGGAAAAGATGTCTACTTAAATATTTTAATGTTCAAGTGAAGGTTACAAAGGGTTACATAAAAAACATTGAACCAAAACTTTCCATTCCCAATGGAGAAGAATTAGGAGTAGAATATTATTGTGAGCCCACAATCAATTTTGGTTGATATTGATTAAAAAATCAAGCATAAGTATAGAAATAATCGATGTGAGTATTTAGTAGATGCAGTTAACACTTTTGTATGTTGGAAGATCAATTACATTGAATTGATCAATGATTGAGAAAAATGAATTGGGAAATTACGGTCCCAACCATTGATTATGATATTAACAACTTATGATATTATCAAGAGGAACAAGAGATGAAAAGTTCTCAAGTTGAGATTTATTAT
Organism: Pinus albicaulis; assembly: GCA_034641835.2. Lineage (NCBI taxonomy): Eukaryota > Viridiplantae > Streptophyta > Pinopsida > Pinales > Pinaceae > Pinus > Pinus albicaulis. The sequence goes on along the minus strand of CM076570.1, from coordinate 271,957,479 downwards.
TCTTATTAACTATGGATTAAGTTCATTTGTAACTTTTATTGAATTGATGGAGTTCATTTCAAACTGAAAAATTGAATCTATATGCAACATTGAGACTTTGAAAATAATTACAAGTGTTGAAATATATCCTTTGTAAAAAATTACATACTTAAGTAGATTATTTAACTTGTCATTTTCCCCTTAATTTTCTTGATTTTTTCTTGTGTCATTTCTCTAAAATTATACAACTTCTTGAGGAATGCAAATCACATTGATTTTTTTTTATTAGGTTGCATTTGTAACAAACCCCACCTTAACTATATTGTAACTAGAGTAGTTACTACGTTAACCCAGTTGTCAAGGTTTGGTTATGAGTGAGATAATATATATATATATATATATATATATATATATATATATATATATATATTGATATATTGTAGGTTTTAACCCTGAACAGAAATTATCTACACACGAATCTTATAACAGAAAATAAATAATAGCGAGAGCATAAAACATAAAATAGATAAACACAGAGATTTTCCCCTGGATCCCAAATCGGGATGACCATCTTGATTTTTCATTATATTCCTTTTAGTGTTACAACACATATATATACATGCCGGAGCATACATAAACCCCAATCCATTAACCCTGGATTAGAACATAACCGTAGTTCCCTTGACCGGATCTACAAAAATACCAGGGGCCGAAAACCATTGAACACCAAAACCATGTGCAAAACCATTCACAAAACATGTAGGTGGGTCTCGCATACCAAAAAATTTCGCCAGGCTGTACCGCCCCCGTGATCCCCTCATTGCGCTCGACGCAACGTACGGGGGCATGTTGGGGGCTGGCCGTGGAAAAAATATAACACAAAACCAACATTCTCCACTTGTTGTTTTCTTTCCACAGGGGGCCACAGGAGAGCCTAGTGATTGGTCCAGCCCTACAATGCCCATTTTTTCTCTACACCAAGGGAACTTCTCAGTGCTCACAGACTTCGTCAATGCATCTGCAACATTCTTCAAAGTGTCCACCTTTACCAGCAACACCTTTTTATCCTCAACCATATCTCTCACAAAGTGATATTGAACATCAATGTGCTTTGTCTTTGAATTATAAGAAGGGTTCTTAGCCAAGAAAATTTCACTTTGGCTATCACAATATATCCTTATATCTCATTGCACCAACCCCATACTTGAACACAACCTCTGCAACCAAATTGCTTCATTGCTTGCATGAGTGGTTGTCATGTGTTCTACCTCTGTAGTTGAAAGAGCCACTACAGACTGTCTTTTACTCATCCAAATAACTGCACCTCCAAATAGGCTAAACACATACCCACTTGTAGATATTCTTTGGTCCAGATCTCCAGCCCAGTCTACATCAACAAAACCACGAATGTCCAACATTCTTTCCAATCCTGGTCTTCCCTGGTAGCACAAGCCATAATCACTAGTGCCACGTAAATATCTGAAAACCCGCTTCACTGCTGTCCAATGCTCCTTCCGTGGGTTTGACATAAACCTGCTCAATACTCCCACTGCATGTGCAATGTCTGGTCTAGTACAGACCATTGCATACATCAGGCTACCCACTGCACTTGCATATGGAACACGGGACATATCCTCCTCTTCTTCTTGTGTCTTGGGACACTGTTCAGCAGAAAGCTTTGCACCTACAGGAATAGGAACACTCACCGGTTTACTATCCTGCATATTTAACCTCTGCAATATAGTCTCGACATACTTCCTCTGGTTTAACCAGAGCTTCCTCTTTGCCCGATCTCTTTTAATTTCCATGCCCAAAATATAGTTTGCAGCACCAAGATCCTTCATGTCGAATTTGGAGAACAGTTGGGTCTTCAAATCTTGGATAATTTCTTTGTCACTTCCAATCAACAACATATCATCCACATACAAGACCAAATAAATAACATAGTCACCAATTAATTTAAAATAAACACAATGATCCTCCTTGCTTCTGGTGAAGCCAAGTCCCCGTATATAGGTATCAAATTTCTGATACCACATCCTTGGTGACTGTTTTAACCCATACAGAGACTTCTTCAACCTGCATACCAGTTCTTTCTTACCCTTCACCATAAAGCCTTCAGGTTGCTTCATGTAGATCTCCTCCTCTAGATCCCCGTGAAGAAATGTTGTCTTCACATCCATCTGTTCTATCTCAAAATCAAATGCAGCAGCAACAGATAAAAGTAATCTAATAGAAGTAACTTTGGCAACAGGAGAAAAAATATCACCAAAATCAATTCCCGGCACCTGGGAATAACCTTTTGCTACTAACCGAGCTTTGTATTTCTCCACCTTGCCTTCTACATTCATCTTCTTCTTAAACACCCATTTGCTCCCAATGGGCTTCCTTCCAGCCGGCAACTCCACCAGATCCCATGCATCGTTTTTGTGCAAGGATGCCATTTCATTAACCATGGCCTCCTTCCAGAGTTTTCCATCCTCTGAATCTACTGCCTCCCTGACAGTTCTGGGTTCATCATCAGTTATAGTTAAGGCAAAACCTGAACAGAAAGCAGATGGACTATACCTTTCTGGTTGCCTTCTTTCCCAAACTGATCTTCTCAAAGCTGGATTTTGTGTCTCTTCATCTTCCGAGTCTTCTTCTGTTGTAGAGTCTGATTCATCCTCCTTTAGCTCAAACTCTATCTTCTCAGGTTCCTTTGGTAGGACTTCATGTTTAACAACATCTTTCACTTCTCTAAACACCACATCTCGGCTGTACACAACCTTCCTTGTTTCTGGGTTCCAAACCTTGTAACCCTTTAAACCATCCTTATACCCAATAAAGATGCACCTTTCAGATTTATTATCCAACTTGGTCCTTTTCTCCTTTGGAACATGTACATATGCATCACATCCAAATACCCTTAGATGTGAAAGAGAGGGCTTCTTACCAGTCCATACCTCATGTGGAGTCTTATCCTCCAACACTGATGAAGGTGATCTGTTAACCAGATAGCATGCAGTCTCCACTGCCTCTGCCCAGAATTCTTGTCCTAACCCGGTACCACTGAGCATGCTTCTTGCCTTTTCCATCAGTGTTCTGTTCATTCTTTCTGCAACTCCATTTTGCTGCGGTGTGTATGGAGTAGTCTTCTGTCATGCTATACCACACTTCTTACAGAACTCTTCAAATTCCTTCTTGCAGAACTCCCCACCATTATCTATCCTCAGCACCTTTATCTTCTTCTCTGTCTGGTTTTCCACCAGAGCCTTAAATTCTTTAAATTTGTCAAAGACTTCAGATTTCTTTCTCAAGAAATATATCCATGTATTCCTTGAGAAGTCATCTATGAATGAAACATAGTACACAGACTTTCCCAGTGATGGAACTGACACAGGCCCAAACACATCACTGTGCACAAGTTCTAATATCTTGTTTGCCCTCTTAGCCCCAGAAGGAAAACTCACCCGATTCTGCTTCCCATATACACAATGTTCACAGAAATCGAAATCCAAAGAACAATTAGACATACCTTCTACCATACCATCTCTATGTAGTATCCGAAGGCCCTTCTCTCCAATATGTCCAAGCCTTTGATGCCATAGCATGGTCTTTTCTCTAGAGACAACTAGACTTTCCGTCCCACTTTCAGGAACCACAGAACTGTTACACCCATCAATAACAATGCTACCTTGTAGCTTGTACAGAGTTCCAGTCCAAACTCCCCGCATTAATACCAGTGCTCCCCGAACCATCTTGCAGGCATCTTTCTCGAACACTGTTTTTACACCTGCATCATCCATCTTGCTTACAGAAATCAGATTTCTGGCCAATGCAAGAATATGCAGAACACCAGGAAGTGTTCTAATCCTTCCACCTTGCAGCTTCAGCTTGACCTTTCCACGTCCGAAGATTCTGGCCTTCCTATCATCCCCTAGGAAGACATCACCACCATCATATTTCTCATACTCGCAGAACCACTCCCTATGGGGAGTGAAGTGAAAGGATGCACCTGAGTCAATCAACCATGACTCATGATCTACATGTGTATTTGAAGAAGAAGCCAAATCCACATCCCCACCTTCATCCGAGGTGTTTTTTGCCTCTGCAGAAGGACCTTCATCAGATCCCTTTCCTTTCTCAGGAGCTTTAGATCTGCATTCCTTTTTGTAGTGCCCTTCCTTTCCGCATTTCCAGCACACCTTTACAAACTTTCCAGGAGATTTAGATCTCCCTCTAGATTTAGATCTCCCACTCGAAACCTTATTCTCGTTTCTGTTCTGGGACCTTCCTCGTACAGATAAGGCATCTCCATTCTGACCCTCCATATTTCTCCGTCTCATTTCCTCCGATAGCAAGGCTGAGACAATGTCATCAAAATTCAAGGTAGTTGTATTGCTACCTATTGCAATAACCAGACTGTCCCACGAGTCTAGTAGAGAGCACAACAAACTGATGCACTTATCTTCATCTGAGATTTTAATATCAACAGATGACAGCTGACTTACCACAGTATTAAAGGCGTTCAGATGCTCTGTCACCGAGTCTCCATCATTCATCCTCAGGTTATACAACTTTTTCCGTAGGAACAATTTATTCACCAGAGACTTAGATTGGTACAAAGTCCCTAGCTTTTCCCACAAGGTCTTCGCCGTAGCTTCCCCAGATACATTCAACAATATTGAATCTGAGACACACAATCGTATTGTGCTCTTAGCCTTCCGATCCAGTTTCTTCCAGTCTTCATCTAACATTGTCGTTGGTTTAGTACCTGGATCTAGCACGATCCATTGATCTTTATCCACCAGCAGATCCTCCATCTTGAGTTTCCACAACTCAAAACTCTAACCATTAAATTTCTCGATCTCTATCTTTCCGCCACTCGCCATCTTCTTTCACCGCAAGAATTGATCCCGCAGATCTCCCACTGAACAGGGTCTACCACAGGCCCGAGCAAAAAACCCTCAACAACAAAGGCGTCCCCTTGAAGCCGAAACAGCTTTGATACCAAATGTAGGTTTTAACCCTGAACAGAAATTATCTACACACGAATATTATAATAGAAAATAAACAATAGCGAGAGCATAAAACATAAAACAGATAAACACAGAGATTTTCCCCTGGATCCCAAATCGGGACGACCAGCTTGATTTTTCATTATATTCCTTTTAGTGTTACAACATATATATACATGCCGAAGCATACATAAACCCTAATCCATTAACCCTGGATTATATCATAACCGTAGTTCCCTTGACCAGATCTACAAAATACCAGGGGCCGAAAACCATCGTACCCCAAAACCATGTGCAAACTCATGCACAAAATATGGGTGTAGTCCATATGAGTGGGACCGCATACCAAAAACATTTCGCCGGCGTTGCCCCCGAGCTCCTGACAAGTGGGGCTGCCGCCCCCGTGGACTTCAATGCTGGCTTGGCGCAATGTGTACAACACAGAAGGCTGCAAGGAAATTAAATGACCCACCCAACATTCCCCCACTTGTTGTTTTCTTTCCACAGGGGGCCACAGGAGAGCTTAGTCATTGGGCCAATTCTTCAACACCCATTGTTTCTCTACACCAAGAGAACTTCTGAGTGCTCACAGACTTCGTCAATGCATCTGCAACATTCTTCAAAGTGTCCACTTTTACCAGCAACACCCTTTTAGCCTCAACCATATCTCTAACAAAGTGATATTGAACATCAATGTGCTTTGTCTTTGAATGATAAGCAGGGTTCTTAGCCAGGAAAATTGCACTTTGGCTATCACAGTCTATCCTTATAGCTTGCTGTACCAACCCCATACTTGAACACAATCTTTGCAACCAAACTGCTTCCTTGCTTGCATGAGTGGCTGCTATGTATTCTGCCTCTGTAGTTGAAAGAGCCACTACAGACCGTCTTTTACTCATCCAACTGACTGCGCCTCCAAATAGGCTAAACACATACCCACTTGTAGATCTTCTTTGGTCCAGATCTCCAGCCCAGTCTGCATCAACAAAACCACGAATGTCCAACATTCTTTCCAATCCTGGTCTTCCCTGGTAGCACAAGCCATAATCACTAGTGCCATGTAAATATCTGAAAACCCGCTTCACTGTCGTCCAATGCTCCTTCCCTGGGTTTGACATAAACCTGCTCAATACTCCCACTGCATGTGCAATGTCTGGTCTAGTATAGACCATTGCATACATCAGGCTACCCACTGCACTTGCATATGGAACACGGGACATATACTCCTCTTATTCTTGTGTCTTGGGACACTGTTCAGCAGACAGCTTTACACCTACAGGAATAGGAACATTCACCGGTTTACTATCCTGCATATTGAACCTCTGCAATATAGTCTCGACATACTTCCTCTGGTTTAACCAGAGCTTCCTCTTGGCCCGATCTCTCTTAATTTCCATGCCCAAAATATAATTTGCAGCACCCAGATCCTTCATGTCGAATTTGGAGAACAGTTGGGTCTTCAAATCTTGGATAATTTCTTTGTCATTTCCAATCAACAACATATCATCCACATACAAGACCAAATAAATAACACAATCACCAATTAATTTAAAATAAACACAGTGATCCTCCTTGCTTCTGGTGAAGCCAAGTCCCCGTATATAGGTATCAAATTTCTGATACCACATCCTTGGTGACTGTTTTAACTCATACAGAGACTTCTTCAACCTGCATACCAGTTCTTTCTTACCCTTCACCATAAAGCCTTCAGGTTGCTTCATGTAGATCTCCTCTTCTAGATCCCCGTGAAGAAATGTTGTCTTCACATCCATCTGTTCTATCTCAAAATCAAATGCAGCAGCAACAGATAAAAGTAATCTAATAGAAGTAACATTGGCAACAGGAGAAAAAATATCACCAAAATCAATTCCTGGCACCTGGGAATAACCTTTTGCTACTAACCGAGCTTTGTATTTCTCCACCTTGCCTTCTACATTCTTCTTCTTCTTAAACACCCATTTGCTCCTGATGGGCTTCCTTCCAGTCGGCAACTCCACCAGATCCCATGCCTCATTTTTGTGCAAGGATGCCATTTCATCAACCATGGCCTCCTTCCAGATTTTTCCATCCTCCTAATCCATCACCTCCTGAGAAGTTCCGGGTTCATCATCGGCTATAGTTACAAACTCGAAAAGAGCAGATGGACTATACCTTTCCTGCTGCCTTTTGCCTTCTTTCCCTAACCGATCTTCTCACTGGAGCTAGCTCTTCATCTTCCTCGAGTCTTCTTCCGTTGTTAAGTCTCGATTCATCCTCCTTTAGCTCAAACTCTATCTTCTCAGGTTCCTTTGGTAGGACTTCATGTTTAACAACATCTTTCACTTCTCTAAGCACCACATCTCGGCTGTACACAACCTTCCTTGTTTCTGGGTTCCAAACCTTGTAACCCTTTAAACCATCCTTATACCCAATAAAGATGCACCTTTTAGATTTATTATCCAATTTGGTCATTTTCTCCTTTGGAACATGTACATATGCATCACATCCAAATACCCTTAGATGTGAAATAGAGGGTTTCTTACCAATTCATACCTCATGTGGGGTCTTATCCTCCAATGCTGATGAAGGTGATCTGTTAACTAAGTAACATGCAGTCTCCACTGCCTCTGCCCAGAATTCTTGTCCTAACCCGGTACCACTGAGCATGCTTCTTACCTTTTCCATCAGTGTTCTATTCATTCTTTCTGCAACTCCATTTTGCTGAGGTGTGTATGGAGTAGTCTTCTGCCGTGCTATACCACACTTCTTACAGAACTCTTCAAATTCCTTCTTGCAGAATTCCCCACCATTATCTGTCCTCAGCGCCTTTATCTTCTTCTCTGTCTGATTTTCCACCAGAGCCTTAAATTATTTAAATTTGTCAAAGACTTCAGATTTCTTCCTCAAGAAATATATCCATGTGTTCCTTGAGAAGTCATCTATGAATGAAACATAATACACAGATTTTCCTAGTGATGGACCTGACACAGATTTTCCAAACACATCACTGTGCACAAGTTCTAATATCTTGTTTGCCCTCTTAGCACCCGAAGGAAAACTCACCCGATTCTGCTTCCCATATACACAATGTTCACAGAAATCGAAATCCAGAGAACAATTAGACATACCTTCTACCATACCATCTCTATGCAGTATCCGAAGGCCCTTCTCTCCAATATGTCCAAGCCTTTGATGCCATAGCATGGCCTTTTCTCCAGAGACAGCTAGGCTTTCCGTCCCACTTTCAGGAACCACAGAACTGTTACACCCATCAATAACAGTACTACCTTGTAGCTTGTACAGAGTTCCAGTCCGAACTCCCCGCATTAATACCAGTGCTCCCTGAACCATCTTGGGCATCTTTCTCGAACACTGTTTTTACACCTGCATCATCCATCTTGCTTACAGAAATCAGATTTCCGGCCAATGCAGGAATATGCAGAACACCAGGAAGTGTTCTAATCCTTCCACCTTGCAGCTTCAGCTTGACCTTTCCACGTCCGATGATTCTGGCCCTCCTATCATCCCCTAGGAAGACATCGCCACCATCATATTTCTCATACTCGCAGAACCACTCCCTATGGGGAGTGAAGTGAAAGGATGCACCTGAGTCAATCAACCATGACTCATGATCTACATGTGTATTTGAAGAAGAAGCCAAATACACATCCCCACCTTCATCCGAGGTGGTTTTTTCCTCTGCAGAAGGAGCATCATCAGATCCCCTTCCTTTCTCAGGAGCTTTAGATCTCGCATTCTTTCGTAGTTTCCTTTCCTTGCCACATTTCCAAGACACTACAAAACTTTCCAGAGATTTAGATCTCCTCAGATTTAGATCTCCACCGAAACCTTATTCTCGTTTCTATTTTGGGACCTTCCTCGTACGTATAAGGCATCTCCATTCTCGACCTCCCATACTTTCTCCTGCCTCATTTCCTCCGGGCGTAATGCAAGCCAGACAATGTCATCAAAATTCAAGGTAGTTGTATTGCTACCTATTGCAATAACTAGACTGTCCCACGAGTCTGGTAGAGAGCACAACAAACTGATGCACTTATCTTCATCTGAGATTTTAATATCAACAGACGACAGCTGACTTACCACAGTATTGAAGGCGTTCAGATGCTCTGTCACCGAGTCTCCATCCTTCATCCTCAGGTTATACATCTTTTTCCGCAGGAACAACTTATTCACCAGAGACTTAGATTGATACAAAGTCCCTAGCTTGTCCCACAAGGTCTTCGCCGTAGCTTCCCCAGATACATTCAACAATACTGAATCTGAGACACACAACCGTATTGTGCTCTTAGCCTTCCGATCCAGTTTCTTCCAGTCTTCATCTGACATTGCCGTTGGTTTAGTACCTAGATCTACCACGATCCACTGATCTTTATCCACCAGCAGATCCTCCATCTTGAGTTTCCACAACTCAAAACTCTGACCATTAAATTTCTCGATCTCTATCTTTCCGCCGCTCGCCATCTTCTTTCACCGCAAGAATCGATCCCACAGATCTCCCACTGAACAGGGTCTACCACAGGCCCGAGCAAAAAACCCTCAACAACAAAGGCATCCCCTTGAAGCCGAAGCATCTTTGATACCAAATGTAGGTTTTAACCCTGAACAGAAATTATCTACACACGAATCTTATAATAGAAAATAAACAATAGCGAGAGCATAAAACATAAAATAGATAAACACAGAGATTTTCCCCTGGATCCCAAATCGGGACGACCAGCTTGAATTTTCATTATATTCCTTTTAGTGTTACAACACATATATATACATGCCGAAGCATACATAAACCCAAATCCATTAACCCTGGATTAGAACATAACCACAGTTCCCTTGACCGGATCTACAAAAATACCAGGGGCTGAAAACCATCGTACCCCAAAACCATGTGCAAACTCATGCACAAAACATGGGTGGGTCCGCATATGAGTGGGACCGCATACGAAAAAAAATTTCGCCGGGGCGCTGCCCCGGACCCCGACAGGGGAGGCTGCCGCCCCCCCTGTGACCCCCCTGCTGCGCCCGACGCATGGGGCTAGTCGTGGAAAGAATATAACACCTACCAAACATATATTTCATACTTATAGATGTATATGCATATTCCAGGTGAAACATTGGAAACACTATAAATAACTTTGGAAGTTAGGATTGATGCCTTAGTTTTTCTTAAAACATAGAAAAAAAAGTCATTTCAGTGCTATAATCTAGGTTTTGATGATTTATTGACAGTCATACATACTCCATTAGGACATGTATATCCATTGTAAGGGTGGTGCAAGTTAGTGATGAAAGGAAGGTTGTTTCTCCAATGTGGACAACCACCTATAGGGTTTTTACCACGCTTATTAATTATAATGTCCACAACCACATGTAGTTATCAACTATAAGATGTTGGGGTATGCTAAACACGATAACAAGAATGAAATATATCTTAATGCCGTAGACCCAATCATTGGTAGCTTCATGGATCATGAGAAAATTCATGACCCTAGTTTCTGTATGTATTGCATATATGATATAGCCTAATGTTATTGTTAAAAAAATGGATGAATTCCAGTACAATGTTAAGGAAAATTCTCTTGCATGCCCCAAATTTCCCTCGATTCATATGACGACTATTAGTTGATTTATATGTTGCTTCTATACTCAATGCATTTATGAGTGCAACTCCTTTGCTCACAATTATTTAGCTAGAATGTGAGGATGCTTTTCTTGTTAGTTGGGAAATGCTTTTCTTGTTAGTTGGGAATGCCAAGAAAAATGTCAGTAGTGGGAAAATTTCAATTTTTGTTCTATCATTGCCAAATTGAGATGAGTTTTTTTTTGCTATATGTTGGTCCAACCAAGCCTTAATACATATATTTCTTTTAATTTTATCAAGTTATTAATACCTAGGTCCCATTCCGTAGGAAACATGATGGGTGAACTCAATGATGTGTGATGTTCAACTGTTAAAAAATGGGTTGGAGAAAAATAATTTTTTGGCACGTTCAAACTTCAAAGATTGAAATTATCTTTTGAGTAATTATGAATTATACGAGGGCTTAAGTATGATAAACATGGATGAAAAAGGGAAGACAATCACCCAAATCCTTCAATGTATATCTCACATATCCTTGTCCTCTTGGAGGAATTTTATGTGACATTTTTCCTTACCAGACTTTCAGTGATGATTATCTTGAAAACTAAACCTAAAAAATGTTTAACTATTTGTAATGTAGTTAACAAAATAAAATTATTTTGTATTATGACCAAAAAATAGCCATTTCGGTGGAATTTCAATGGTTTTTTACCAGAGAGATGTTGTCCAATTGAAAAAACATTGAATTTATCAAACGTCGGTATTCCGATAGATAGATAATTGACCTAGTCAAGCGTCAAATATTTGATGAACATTCAATTATCGTCACATATCTAACGAAAAAATTTATTTCAGATATCCAACTAATATATCATCAGATATCTGACAATAATTTTGTTTTTCATATATCCGACAAATTTTGGGGTTTTAAAAAAAATTACAAAAAATATTTTCAAGTAAAATCTGATAGTATGACCGAACTATCAAAGTACGATGTTGGATTTTTTTCCCATATGTACTAGTGGAGGTTAGTGGTTAGGTGTTAAGGGTCATAGGTTAAGTAGATAAGAGGTTGGTTCCTAGGGGGTTCATGGATTTTAGGTTAGGGGTTAGTGGCTGAAGATTTAATGGGTTAAGGGGTTAATGCATTGGGTGAATATTGGATTAAACAACGTTGCCCCCATGTTTCACAACATGTGCTTAACCGCCTCTTGTGGATCCACTAACTTCGGTGGCACGTCCATTTACTAACACTTGGGAGTTTTGGTGTAACAAAAATCGTGATTCCAATAAGTGGTATTAGGAAAAAAGGTCTCATGTTAGAATAAAAAATGCCTCATGCTAGGGGGGAGATTGTTAGACATTAGATAAACCAATGCTCCCCGTGTGTTTTGCAATATGTGCTTAACCGCCTCTTGTGGATCCATTAACACTGGAAATGTGTTTTTTTACTAACAACAACAAGTTTAAAAAAAAATAAAAATCATGAAGGTTATTTATCGATTTGGATGGTAGTGGCCACCCTCCTATTCCACTTTGACTCCCACCATTGTCTCTTTTAGTGTTTCAGTTTCGTTAATTATAGCACAATTTACTATTTTTGGCATTTTTTCGTGTCCTGAACTTCCAGAGCCATTTTGAGGCCCTAAATGATGTGTTTTGGGAAAACCGGTCCAAACATGAGTTGAAGACATCGTAGTCCTTACATAGATATTTATAATGAGGTATTGCGTATGTCAAATAGAGATCGTATGCCATAGTTGCAACCTCGGGATGTTGATGTACCAATTTACCCAAATGGGGCCCGTAGTTTTGGCACATTATCTGCTAGGGTTAGGTTTTTGGATGTTTAGGGTTTTCCATTGTTTCTCAATAATAAATAGGCCTCCAAGCCTCATTGTAACACAGTTCAGAGAAATTTATCTGCCACATCTCTTCTCAAAGATAAGATACCATCACTCGAGCTAGTTTCTTTCCATTCTGTTTGTAAGATTATTTCAATATTTGATATTAATTAAATGAAGTGTTATTTCTATTGCATCTTTGTAGTTATGGCTATATATGTAGTTTTTTGTGTTCATTTTTAAGTTCGGATCAGTGGCATCAAGGCAGTCTACTCTTTCTCAGTTTTTCTTTGCATGTCCCCAACGAGGTCGGGATATAAGGAGTTAGGGCTCAAATTGGTTGAACCTTTGCAAGACCAACCTCGCAAACCCTAAAGGCTTACCATGGCAGAAGAGAAGAAAGACGAGGGGGTAGGACATCCTTTCAAATCTTGCTCGAAGAAGCCCTCAAGTGACAAAGGAATGTGCTGATGGAAAAATTTTCCAAAGTCGTCTAGCGGCTACCCAAAGGGGACGCATCTCCTTCTGGTAGCTACTCTAAAAGTTCCACACCCTTCAAGGTACAAGTTAACTTTGACATCCCCATATTTGAGGGTCAGATACATGTAGACGCCATAGATAAATGGCTAAAGCTACTCGAAGTATATTTTTTTGTTGATGATTTTTCCAGTCGGGAAAATATTACTTTTGCACTTCTCAAAGTCTCCCACCACGTCAAGGACTAGTGGGAAACGTATTGTGAGAAGAAGGAGGAAAGTACACCCTCACTATTTTCAGTTGTACCCACTTGGAATTAATTTTGGGATGCCATCAAGGAACAATTCTACCCTTTCAAGAGCTATGAGGATAAATACATAAAGTTGACCACACTGTGTCAGAGAAGGGACGAAGACTTTCCTGAGTTTACCAATGCCTTTCATACCCTTCGCACGAAGTTGGGTATCATGGAATTTGAGCAGAATTTGGTATTCAAGTACTGCAACTGTCTACACAGGTACATCCAGAATGAGATGGATTTCCTGGACATCTCCTCACTCAGCACGACGTACCGATGCGATGTCAAGATTAAGGAGAAGTTTAAATAGAAAAAACGATATTTCGGATTTGCAAATCGGAAGAAAGGGAATGTTTCCACCAAACCATAGAGCAAAGGACAAAGCCAAGGTGGGGTGACGTAGGATAACCCGTCAAAGCTGTAAGAAACAAAAACACCATGAAGAGGAAGAAGGACATGAGAAAGTGGTTTGAGTTTCATAATAACTCCACTCACAACACAAGTGAGTGTTGGGCCAAATAGTCGTTGATGATCAAGCTAAAGGCTCTTGAATCATACTCATGTGCCGACTATGAGTTAGAACCTGACTGTAACACCCTCTTCCCACATCTAACCAAGTAACCAGCCAACCAAGGTAAACATGCAATGATAGGCTACTAATATGATATTCAACCTCCTAGATTACCTTAAGGAAGTGGAACCGATGGAAATAAGACAAAGTAACCTTACACAACATCAATAACATCCTCAAGAGGTAACCTAACCTTCCATGCTCTTGAACCTTGAGAGAGACTTAATTTTTTTTACCAATTTGAGCCTTAGCCATGGGCATGCTAAGGCAAGGTAGTGGTTTTAAGCCTATAACCGCAGGCATGCCAAGGCTAGGTAGTGGCCAGGGCCCACTTTGGCTAGTTTTGTGCCTGCACCTCCGGGATTTATGCCACTTTTTTAGCCCCAGAGCCTAGCTCACTGCCCAAAACTTCATGAAACTATAGGGGATGATGAATAACATTAAATTAAAGGTACAGAAGTAATCACATCATTAGGAACTCAACTAGACCCCTGCCATCCATTACAAAGAATTTCGTCAAGCATGTTAGAAACATTACATCTACAGGTATAAACAACAAATTATAACAAAGGAGTCTCTTACTTATCAGAGACGCTAAGAAGCATTTCTCCCATACATCATAATCTAAATACAATCTATTTTACCATAGATACATTGTATATTTATTTAGAATTAAAAAAATCGATAGAGACATTATAGGTTTTAACACTGTACATATATTATATACAAATGAATTCTTAATAATAGAAAATAAACAATAGTGAGAGCATAAAACATAAAACAGATATGTTTTTCCCCTGGATCCCAAATCGGGACTACCAACTTGATTTTTCATTATGTTCGTTTTAGTGTTACAACGCATATATATACATGCAGAAGCATTCATAAATCCCAATCCATTAACCCAGGATTAGAACATAAGTGTAGTTCCCTTGACCAGATCTACAAAATACTAGGGGCTGAAAACCATCATGCCCGAAAACCATACAAAAAACCATAGGCGGGTCTGCCTACCTAAAATAGGATCCAAAAAAAAATTCCTGTGGCGCTGCCCCAGACCCCATGTAGGGGGCTACTCACCCCCTGCAAACCCCTACACAGTGCCAACTTCAACCTCCCCTGTGACCCCCCCATGGGTGCAACTAATCGTGGAAAGAAAATAACACATACCCAACATTCTCCCACTTATTGTTTTATTTCCGCAAGGGGCCACAAGAGAGCTTAGTCATTATTAAATCCCTGCAACACCCATTGTTTCTCTACACCAAGAGAACATTTGAGTGCTCACAGACTTCGTAAATGCATTTGCAACATTCGTCAAAGTGTCCACCTTTACTAGTAACACCCTTTTATCCTCAACCATATCTCTCACAAAGTGATACTAAACATTAATGTGCATTTTCTTTCAATATTAAGAAGGGTTCTTAGACGAGAAAATTGCACTTTGGCTATCATAGTCTATCCTTATAGCTCACTGCACCAAATTTATACTTGAAAACAATCTATGCAACCAAATTGCTTCCTTTCTGGCATGAGTGGTTGCCATGATTTCTGCCTCCGTAGTTCAAAGAGCCACTAGAGACTATCTTTTGCTCATCCAACTAACTGCACTTCCAAATAGGCTAAGCACATACCCACGTGTATATCTTCTTTGTTCTAGATCTCTAGCCTAGTTTGCATCAACAAAACCAAAAATTTCAAAAACTCTGTCCAATCCCGGTCTACCTTGGTAGCACAAACCATAATCACTAGTGCCACGCAAATATCTGAAAACCCTCTTCATTGTTGTCCAATGATCCTTCCTTGGTTTTGACATAAACCTCCTCAATACTTCCACTGCATTTGCAATGTCTGTTCTAGTACAAAAAATGGAATACATCAAGCTACCCACTGGACTTGCATATGGAACACAAGAAATATCCTCCTCTTATTCTTATGTCTTGGGACACTATTAAGTAGATAGATTTACACCTACAGGAATATGAACCTTGACCAATTTACTATCCCGCATATTGAACCTCTGCAATATTGTCTTCACATACATCCTATGCTTTAACCATAGCTTCCTCTTTGCCCGATCTCTCTTCATTTCCATGCCAAAATATATTTTTCAGCACCAAGATCCTTCATGTCGAATTTGGAGAACAATTGGGTCTTCAAATCTTGGATAATTTATTTTTCATTTGCAACTAGCAACATATCATCCACATACAATACCAAATAAATAATAGGGTCACCAATTAATTTAAAATACATAAAGTAATCCTCTTTGCTTCTGGTGAAGTCAAGTCCCCATATATAGGTATCAAATTTCTGATACAAAATAATTGGTGACTATTTTAATCCATACAGAGACTTTTTTTAACTTGGATACCAGTTATTTCTTACCCTTCACCACAAAGCCTTCAATTTTATTCATGTATATCTCCTTTTCTAGATCCCCATGAAGAAATTTTGACTTCATATCCATTTTTTCTACCTCAAAATCAACTGTAGCATCAATAGATAAAAGTGATCTAATAGAATAAACCTTGGAAATAGGAGAAAAGATATCACCAAAAAAAATTCCCGACACGTGGGAATAACATTTTGCTACCAACCGAGCTTTGTATTTCTCCACCTTTCATTCTACATTCATCTTATTCTTAAACACACATTTTCTCCCGATGGGCCTCCTTCTAGCTGACAACTCCACCAGATCCCATGCCTCATTTTTGTGCAAGGATGCCATTTCATCAAACATGGCCTCCTTCTAGAGTTTTCCATCCTCTAAATTCACTGCCTCCTTGACAGTTTTGGGATCATCGTCAGTGATAGTTAAAGAAAAATTTGAACAGAAAGTAGATGGACAATATCTTTCTCATTTCCTTATTTTCCAAACTGATCTTCTCATAGCTGGAGTTTGTGGTTGTTCCTCCTCTAAATCTTGTTTTGTTGTAGAGTCAGATTTATCCTTCTTTAGCACAAAGTCTATCTTCTCAGGTTCCTTTGGTAGGACTTGATGTTTAAAAATATCTTTCACCTCTCTAAAAACCACATCCCGATTGTACACAACCTTTCTTGTTTCTAGGTTCCAAAGATTGTAACCTTTTAAACCATCCTTATACCCAATAAAGATGCACCTTTCAGATTTATTATCCAACTTGGTCCTTTTATCCTTTGGAACATGTACATATGCATCACATCCAAATACCCTCAGACGTGAAAGGGAGGGTTTCTTACCAGTCCATAAATCATGTGGATTCTTATCCTCCAACGTTAATGAAGGTGATCTATTAACAAGGTAACATGAAGTCTCCACTACCTCTCCCTAGAATTCCCTTCCTGACCCAGTACCACTGAGCATGCTTCTTTCCTTTTCCATCAACGTTCTGCTCATTATTTCTACAACTCCATTTTTCTTAGGTGTATATGGAGTATTCTTCTGCCATGCTATACCACACTTCTTACAGAACTCTTCAAGTTCCTTTTTGTAGAACTCTCCACCATTATCTATCCTCAACACCTTTATCTTCTTCTCTGTCTCGTTTTCCACCAGAGCCTTAAATTCTTTAAATCTGTCAAAG
Source organism: Pinus albicaulis (assembly GCA_034641835.2). Lineage (NCBI taxonomy): Eukaryota > Viridiplantae > Streptophyta > Pinopsida > Pinales > Pinaceae > Pinus > Pinus albicaulis. The sequence continues at coordinate 271,940,169 of CM076570.1, read as the reverse complement.
ACTTCAAATTTATTCATCAAGAAATATATCCATGTATTCCTTGAGAAGTCATCTATGAATGAAATATAGTACACATTCTTACCTAGTGATGGAACCGACACAGGTCCAAACACATTATTGTGCACAAGCTCTAATATCTTGTTCGCCCTCTTAGCACCAGAAGGAAAACTCACCCGATTATGCTTCCCATATACATAATGTTCACAGAAGTCGAAATCCAGAGAGAAATTATTCTACCATTTCATTACCATGCAGTATCCGAAGGCCCTTCTCTCTAATATGTCCAAGTCTTTGATGCCATAGCATGGTCTTTTCTCCAGAGACCTCTAGGCTTTCCACTCCACTTTCAGGAACCACAGAACTATTGTACCCATCAATAACAGTGCTACCCTGAAGCTTGTACAGAGTTCCAATCCAAACTCCCCGCATTAATCCCAATTCTCTCCGAACCATCTTGTGGGTATATTTCTCGAACACTATTTTTACACCTGCATCATCCATCTTGCTTACAAAATTCATATTTCTAGCCATTCCAGGAATATGCAGAACACCAGGAAGTGTTCTAATCCTTCCACCTTGTAGCTTCAGCTTGACTTTTCCGCGTCTGATGATTCTGGCCTTCCTATAATCCCCTAAGAAGAAATAATCACCATCATACTTCTCATACTCTCAGAACCACTCCCTATGAGGATTGAAGTGAAAGGATGCACTTGAGTCAATGAACCATGCCTCATGATCTACATGTGTATTTGAAGAAGAAGCCAAATACACACCCCCACCTTAATCTGAGGTGGTTTTTTCATTTGCAGAAGGAGCATCATTGGATCAAATCCCTTCCTTTCTCAGGACTTTAGATCTGTAGTCCTTTTTGAAGTTCCCCTCCTTTCCGCATTTCTAGCATACCTTTATTGGCTTTCCTGGAGATTTAGATATCCTTCTAGATTTAGATCTCCCAGTGAAAAAATTAATTTTGTTTATATTATGGGGCCTTCCTCATACAGATAAGGCATCTCCATTCTGGCCCTCCATATTTTTCTGTCTAATTTCCTCCGACAACAAGGCTAAGACAATTTCATCAAAATGCAAGGTAGTTGTATTTCCACCTATTGCAATAACAAGATTGTCCCACGAATTTGGTAGAGAACACAAAAAAATGATGCACTTATCTTCATCTGAGATTTTAATATCAATAGCTGACAAATGAATTACAACAGTATTGAAGGATTTCATATGCTCTATCACCGAGTCTCCATCCTTCATCCTTAGGTTATATAACGTTTTCCGCAAGAAAAAATTATTCACGAGAGGCTTAGATTGGTACAAAGTCCCTAACTTGACCCAAAAAATCTTTATCGTATCTTCCCTATATAAGTTCAACAATCTCAAATTTCAGATACAAAACTGTATTGTGCTCTTTTCCTTCCGATCCAAATTCACCTAGTCTTCATCCAACATTGTCATTGGTTTAGTACCCAGATCTAACATTGTCGTTGGTTTAGTCTTCATCAACCCATAGTTGTCCGTCGGGCATCAAGAGCGTTTGTCCAACCAAGGCTCACGGGAACTAATAACTCAACCCACAGCAAAGGGAATCATGAGAACCAACCATAAAATAATAAATGGTAGTAAACCCACAACACCATGTTTTTCCGAGAAATGGAAAGGCTTAGTGAAATCCACATGCATACACCATGCACGCCAAAATTAGTGAGGAAAACATACATGCAACTTGGTACTTGAAATCAAATCCAACTGTAGATGTCGATCTCGATGCCCACACACACTTTCCTACTCTTTATTTGCCTTATTTCTGTAAATAACCAAATATCCACACTCTCCAAGAGTGCTCCATGAAAACTCTAAGTATACAAGAGTATGAGAGAGAGAGAATAATGAGAGAGCTCCAAAAATGTGATGAAAAAAGGTACAAACTCATCCTAAAAATACTTTTAATAGAAGAGGCCTCTCTTTTCTTCATTTCCCATTATTTTACTTCATTTTCCTCCTCACATGCAACATGTGACCTTTCATCTCCCTTTTATAATAATTTCCATTATTTTCATAAATAAATGAGCCAAAAATAATTTTTTCCTCTTTAATGTCTTAGCCATAGAATTTTCCAATTTCCTTAGCCATAATAAACCTTGTGAACACCTGCACTAGGATATTTTTCCCAACATTAAGCTTGGAATACATGTGCCATCAACCGTGGTTATTATTTTAACTTTATTACATGAGCTTTTCACCAGGGATGTTACAGAAGCCTCCCACTTTGGGTACACCTGTTGGGAAAAATACTGAGAGGGGGGGTGAATCAGTGTTTAGGGCATACTCAAAACTTTTTACTTTTTCATGCTCTAAAACCCATACGCTACTTTACTGAAGCAGACTCGCGTATATACACAGATACCCTTCACAAAACTCGCGTATGTACAGAGATCTTAATATGTAATTAATTCTTTACTTAGATCCTTGCATTTATTCATTCATCAGATGATTATATATCAGTAGACATGTGCAGTAATAACAGAATAAATCATCACACATAAGCATCACACATGAACACCAGGATTTTAGGTGGAAACCCAAGACGGGAGAAAACCACCGTTTTCGTTGCTCAGCCTTCAATATTTTATTATAAAGAAAACATCTTACAACTTATGTACTGGCGCAGACTCATACCAGTACGCAGGCACCCACCTGCGCTCATTTACCAGCCTCTCCTGGAAGGGAGCACCAACCCCCTGCTCTCGTTTACCAGCCTCACCTGGAAGGGAGCACCAACCCCCTGCTCTTGTTTACCAGCCTCTCCTGGAAGGGAGCACGTACCCCCTGCTCTCGTTTACCAGCCTCACCTGGAAGGGAGCTACAACCCCCTGACTGAAGGCTACAACCCTCAACACCACCATGGACCACGTTTCATCAATTTTCACACTGGATCCAACCCACACATTTAAGCTCAAGGAACATACATCAAACCAAAAACTTGCTCTATAGTAGCATAATCAACATTCGAACAACCCAGATCATCATAGACAGATAATAGTAAAACAGCAGAACAGATCAGACATCTCATACCACAAACTTCAGCAAACCCTAGTTTTCATACGTGCTTTCCTTTCACTGATACTGCGTATATACGCGCTTCCATGCATATAAATCTGCGTATACATCTGCACATACTTCAGAAAACCCTAACCGGACATACACGCTTTTCCTTCAGCATATCCGCGTATACATGCGCGTTTACCGAAACGAACCAGCGTATACTTCTTTAGACATTTCAGCGCAATTCTTCAGAATAGATGCATAGCTCAAATTTTACCCTTCACTTCAGAAACATGTTCGCCTCATCTCAGATCAAAACATTTCACAAATAGATCTAGAAGATAAAAATACATTTCAGATCTAGATAACCTTCTTCATCAATTTCTTCATAGGTGCATCACAGATTCAGATCTATCATCAAACTATTACCCTTTCCATTCAAACATACTTCAGAGTGAAGTATTCATTCAAACCCAGACTCATGCACCCCCTTTGCACAATGATTTTCTTCTCCTTATATAGGTCCACCCTTTTTCAATACCATGAGCCAAAACCACATTACTTCCGATGGTATTCCTGGACGGGATCAAATAGACAACCCAGCGCTCAATACAATGGGTCAATGCCATGGTAGTAACCCCTGGTTTTACATATTTAGAGCACATTTGAGCATACGCGACTTAGCACGTACTTTTCCGCGTGCATACGCTACTTCTCCTAGACAAACCCGCGTATGCCTTGAGACACACACTTTTCATCATACATACTGAAATTCCTTTCATCATTACATCTGAGATGCTCTGTGGACACATCATATCACATCAGATTTACATCATTACCAAGTCCATCAAGTCAAGAACAACTTCATTAATTAGGTTGCCATCATCTTCATCAAGTGGGTTGCCATCAAGGACAACACATTGCATCATATTGCCAACAATATCCCCCTTTGGACTTGATGGCAACCACGATGGTGTTTGATCACCACAACAGATAGATACATTGATTATAGCCATGATAATCTCCCCTTATTCAAACACCATGTTACTCTCCCCCTTTGACATCAAGGGCAAAGGGCGGACCAACACAAGGTTTTTCTCCTCATGTCGAAAGAAGAGCGTTGTAGATCTGATGTGCATTGAAGTTACCATGCTGCCCCTGAGTTCATGCCGAATCTTCAAACATATTTTTCAATGAAGTACATGACTCTATGACCTTCCTATCATCAAGGACTCATACTTACATCAAAGATCCAACCAAGTAGATTTACATATGAGACTCAAGTACCCAACCAAGTGGGTTTACACATTTTAACTCAACTACCCAACCAAGTGGGTTTACACTTTTTGACTCAACTACCCAACCAAGTGGGTTTACAAAATTGAAACAAGTCCTTACATGACTGAATATTACAATTTTACATCATAGGTCTCAACATGACCTTTTCATCAAATCACAAATATGACTTTTATGACCAATATCAGAAGGATCTCAAGAGAGATCATATTTCAGAACCATCATAATGCCAACAATGCATTATACTCAGCAAGACTTATGCTCCCCCTGAAGCTGTGCATCCAATGCATCATTTCCATATGACCAAGGCTCCTCCTTAGCTTGTGCAACCTGAATACTTTCAACAGTAAGACATCAGCAACAATCTCTGCATGATCTATCCTTATCTCTGAATCATAAGACTTCCATCTCATCCATGTGTGAAAACAAAGAATACTCTTCAGTAAAAAGAAAACAGGGCTCATCCACAATCTCATCATAAGAAACCATGTAACATGTCATCATCATTCAGAACTGAGAAACAAACAGATACAGTGCCAATAATACAATCATTAATAATCAGACTGATGCTCCCCCTGAACCTGTGCTCCTGATCTTCAGCTATCATACAAATTTTCTTGTTATCAATGCATACGCGACTGTCTCCACTGTAACTCGCGTGTATACACACCTTTAGTTCATAGAACCCGCGTATGGAAAGTGAAATATGGAAACTTTCACATTCCTTCATCTCCCCCTGAATTAGTACCACCTGTACCTGTTTTCTTCACATCAGATGCACTGTCAGAAATACACATACCCAGAATTACCAAAACAATCATGAGAATCACCATACATCGCTCCCCCTGTGATGATACATTGCTAATATCTATAATGTATCTCACATTACTGCTGCAGTCATTAAGAGAGATAAGCTTTAGAAGCAGATGACTGCTGCAGGGTCAGTATTCCCTACGTTTCTGATCGGTCCTCCTTCTTAATCCAGCTTTGCTTCAAATTTCCTTTTGTGTACTGGAAACTATCCCATTTTCCAGATCTGTTTATCCTGCATTCCTTTTCTACATGACCATATTTGTTACAAGCATAACATCTTGTATGACCAGAAAAATAAGCATAAGGATCATAATGAGTTTTCCTATTCTTTCTTCTATTGCAATCAACTGCTTTATGGCCATACTTGTTGCATGAAAAACAATATCCGTTGAAGTAACCAGAGTACCTTTCTGAATAGAATCTGTTTGATTGTGACTGAAATGATCTGCTTCTGCAATTTGCTGCAGCATGCCCATAATTATGAAATTTAAATCATTCAACATTATTGAATTATTTCCTTTGAGAATTCATGATAGTTGGTTGACCTTTTGTTTCTTTCAACACTTCAGGTTTTGCTTTGACATCCTTTGAATCTTTAGCATTTCCTTGTGAACTAGATTCTCCTTTAATCGTTTCATGAAAACCAAGACCAAGTTTAATAGTAGGCGATCTTTGACTACTAAGAATGTTTTCCAAAATCTTAGTACTATCTTGAAATCTCAAGAGTTTATCTTTTTCTTCTAATTTACCTTTGAGAATATTTACCTCAACCTCCAACATTTGGCATTGCTTCTTCATACTTCCTTCAACCCTTTTTCCTTCTTCTACTTGATCATTCAGATTTAGAATCTCTTCTTTCAACCCATTTTCTTGTTCTTCAAAAGTTTGTAAGAGTTCTTCATTCTTCTTATTCGATGCTTCGAGATCTGCTTTTAGAGAGATGATTTCTGCTTCAAGTTCTTCATTCTTCTTATTTTATATTTCCAGATCTTCTTTGAGAGAGATGATTTTAGCTTCAAGTCTTGCATTCTTCTTGTTCGATTTTTTGAGATCTGCATTTAGATCGTTAATTTCTGCTTCTAGTCTTTTAATTCGATTGGATGCATAAGCATGAAATCCTTGATACTTTTCTATCTATCCATGTAGTATTTCTATCTGTTCTTTCATCCCTTTGTACATAGATTCGTTCTTATTAATTGATCTTTGCCGATCTTCAATTTTCTTGATAGCTTCCTCTAGATCCCAAACATTACTTTTACTATCTTCACCATTGCATGCACAAGAAAGTGAATCACAAGAGCAACAATCAGTACTTGCTTTATCTTCTTCATTTTCTACTGCACATGTTTTCTGAGATATCTCCTTTTCAGTAGCCTTATTCTTTTGCTTTCTTCCCATTGCGACAGATCTCCTTCAAGCGATCAAGCTTCTGCAGAAGGACCTCCTTTGATACCAATTGTTGGGAAAAATACTGAGAGGGGGGGGTGAATCAGTATTTAGGGTATACTCAAAACTTTTTACTTTTTCATGCTCTAAAACCCATATGCTACTTTACAGAATCAGACTCACGTATATACGCGGATACCCTTCACAAAACTTATGTATGTACAAAGATCTTAATATGCAATTAATTCTTTACTTAGATCCTTGCATTTATTCATTCATCAGATGATTATATATCAGTAGACATGTGCAGTAATAACAGAATAAATCATCACACATGAACACCAGGATTATAGGTGGAAACCCAATATGGGAGAAAACCACCGCTTTCGTTGCTCAGCCTTCAATATTTTATTATAAATAAAACATATTACAACTTATGTACTGGCACAGACTCATACCAGTACGCAAGCACCCACCTGCGCTCGTTTACCAGCCTCTCCTGGAAGGGAGCACCAACCCCCTGCTCTCATTTACCAGCCTCACCTGGAAGGGAGCACCAACCCCCTGCTCTCGTTTACCAGCCTCTCCTGGAAGGGAGCACCTACCCCCTGCTCTCGTTTACCAGCCTCACCTGGAAGGGAGCTACAACCCCCTGACTGAAGGCTACAACCCTCAGCACCACCATGGACCATGTTTCATCAATTTTCACAATGGATCCAACCCACACATTTAAGCTCAAGGAACATACATCAAACCAACAACTTGCTCTATAGCAGCATAATCAACATTCAAACAACCCAGATCATCATAGATAGATAGTAGTAAAACAACAGAACAGATCAGACATCTCATACCACAAACTTCAGCAAACCCTAGTTTTCATACGTGCTTTCCTTTCACTGATACTGTGTATATATGTGCTTCCATGCATATAAATCCACATATACATCTGCACATACTTCAGAAAACCCTAACCGGACATACGCGCTTTTCCTTCAGCAAATCCGCGTATACAAGCGCGTTTACCGAAACGAACCAGCGTATACTTCTTCAGATATTTCAGCGCAATTCTTCAGAACAGATGCATAGCTCAGATTTTACCCTTCACTTCAGAAACATGTTTGCCTCATCTCAGATCAGAACATTCCATAAATAGATCTAGAAGATACAAATACATTTCAGATCTAGATAACCTTCTTCATCAATTTCTTCATAGGTGCATCACAGATTCAGATCTATCATCAAAATGTTACCCTTTCCATTCAGACATACTTCAAAGTGAAGTATTCATTCAAACCTAGACTCATGCACCCCCTTTGCACAATGATTTTCTTCTCCTTATATAGGTTCACCCTTTTTCAATACCATGAGCCAAAACCACATTACTTCCGATGGTATTCCTGGACGAGATCAAATAGACAACCCAGCGCTCAATACAATGGGTCAATACCATGGTAGTAACCCCTGGTTTTACATATTTAGAGCACATTCGAGCATACGCGACTTAGCACGTACTTTTCCGCGTGCATACGCTACTTCTCCTAGACAAACCCGCATATGCCTTGAGACACACACTTTTCATCATACATACTGAAATTCCTTTCATCATTACATCTGAGCTGCTCTGTAGACACATCATATCACATCAGATTTACATCATTACCAAGTCCATCAAGTCAAGAACAACTTCATTAAGTAGGTTTCCATCATCTTCATCAAGTGGGTTGCCATCAAGGACAACACATTGCATCATATTGCCAACAACACCATCCTCGGTGTTTAATCACACATATATCACAACAACACCACTGAAAAGAAAACATATTTCCCATGTAGCTTTATAGCATAGATCGATGCAGTGTTTACAATGATCACCCTACTAAAAAGTAACCAACATGACATCATAAACAACATAACAACTATAAGGACATGAGACCATAATGCTTATTGGATCTTTATAACATAGATCATGGTGGTATTTACATCCATATACATATGTACATATACCCGAACCTCACATCACAACATTTATAAAAACATCACCAAAACATATGCTAAACATATATCAACATCACACTAAAACTTCTTTGCCTCAACTAGAAAACCAAGAAGGATACACCATTCGCACCTTATCCACCATCTCCCAAGCAACTTCATCGGGCCCAAACTGCTTCCATTTCACCTTAACTTGCTCGATTTCTCAATTCCAGAGCATGATCATCCTTTTCTGCAAAATGCACTGCAGCTCCAACTTGAAGCCTCCTTTTGGCTCCACCTAGAATACAGACCAGGAAATCACATGATAAAAATATTTAACATATTTCTTAACTATATATGAAAAACATCATGGGATTTCATCGCGGAAGGCAATGCAAGTTGATAGGTTATTGGCCCAATCCTCTCAATGATCCTGAAGGGTCCATAAAACCTTGGTGTTAGCTTGGCACACGATCCAATCTGCAAGGAGCTCTTCTTGGGATTGATGCACAAGTACACTTGATCCCAAACTTGAAAATCCTTGAATAACCTATTCTTGTCTGCAAAACTCTTTTGCCTATCCTGTTTTTATTTCAAGTTCTGCTTAATCACTTGCATTTCCTGTTCCATTTCTGCCAACACATCTGGTCAAATTAGTACCTATTAACCAGATCCTTCCAACTGATAGGAGTGTTGAAAATCTGTCCAAACAATTCTTCAAATGGACTCATCCTCAATGAATCTTGATACCCGTTGTTATAGGCAAACCATACTAGTGGACGATAATATTCCCACTTGTGTTGTTCATGCATCACATACATCCTCAACATGTCCTCCAATATCTTGTTGACCCTCTTAGTCTTTCCATCTATCTATGGATGAGAAGTTGTGTTGAATGCCAAATCAGTGCCCAAACCTACAAACAACTCCTTCCAAAACTTGGAAGTGAAATTTGAATCCCTGTCGTACACAATCTTCCTTGGAACACCAGGAATTATCACTATACCTCTGATAAACACATGTGATACATCACTAGCTAAGTATGTAGTATAAACGAGAATGAAATGTGCAATCTGTGTTAACCTATCCACCAAAATCATCAGGGAATCATTTTTTATAACTTTCCTGTGTAGACCTGTGATGAATTCCATGGAAATGACCTCCCATTTCCACTCTAGAATCACAATCGGATGTAACAGTCCACCTGGATATTTACACTCTACCTTAACCATGTGATAATTCAAACATATCGCTACAAACTTTGGCATATCCTTCTTGAGATTCAAACAATAATAGAATGTCTTCACTCTAGTCAAAGTCTTCTGGTAGCCTGGGTAACCCGAATATGGTTTTGCATGAAACTCCCTCAAGATAACCTTCTTTAGCTCACAGTTGTCTGGTACATATATCCTATCTTTAAATATAATCAATACATCTCTAAGACGCTAGTCCAAATCCTGTACACCTCCACCTGTACTGGTACCTGTACCTATACCACTACCTGTACCTGTACCTGCACCTATACCCGTTACAACACTTTTACATGTACTTGTGCCAACAGTGGTACCTATAAAAATGCTTGCACCTGTACTTCTTCCAACACTTGTACCTGTACCAAGATCTATACATATAACAACACTTGTACCTGTACTCTGCTACAACCTGTGTACAATTTCCATATACTTGTGATCTAGCTAAACTACCTGCAAGATCCTATCCGGTAGGTTTGTCCCATAGGAGCTCATAGCCGCTATGTGATTTACTTGTACCCACATTCTCAGATCATTTGAAACCCTATTTTCCTTTCCATGCAAAACTCTTGGTTCCCCATTATCATCCAAACATTCAATAGCTTTGTCATAGAAATCTACCTTGGCCTTGTGAAGGTAAAACCAATCCATACCCAATATCATATTGTATGATCCCAAAGGCAATATGTTAAAGTGGGTTGTTGTAGGCATACCATTTAACTTGAATGCAAAAGCTCTTACCCAATGGTGAAATATTTTTCTCATACCCGTGGCCAGCTGCACTAACAAAGATTATGCACACATTTCCTTACTCAAACCACACTTATCCACTAGGTTATGATTACTATAACTATAGGTAGATCCAGGGTTAAAAAAAATAGAAAAAAATTGATCACAAATTTTACCATCCATATGAATGATAGAGGCTTTATGATCTACATACATGTTTTCCACAACTTCATAAATAGGAGGAATGTTATCCCTAGCATATCCCACTATCTGTGCCTCCCACGTGTTGTAGACCTGTGGCCTACCACCCTGATCTTGTGGAAAATATATCCTAAGATGATATTTTCCAAAATTCCAACGTTGTATAGGATTCTATCCGTCATCCTTAGTCTACTCCTCAGATCTAAATCCATGTCCTCTACTAGATGTATTAAAATTCTTAGGTGGGGATACATTCTCCTTGTTACCTACATCTTGAGGCCTTGCTCGATTATTGTCCCATTTTCCTTTATTATTTTCATCACCTCTCCAATCTGGCTTGGTATCCGATCTATTCTTTGATTGCTCATAATAATTCTTGAGTTTTTGGATGGCCTCATCCAATGATCTAGGCTCATTGAACTCAATTTTGTCTCCGAATGCAATCAGGAACCCACTAATAAATTTTTGAATCTTAGCCTTCTCCTCCTTGAGGTAAGGCACATATCTCAATAACTCCAAGAACCTAGTAGTATACTCCTCATCTGTCATGGAACCTATTTTTAGCTCATAAAACTTTTTTAACCTATCATTGTAGTATCTTTTAGATAGATACTTCTTCCAGAATAGCCTTTTGAACTCAATCCAAGTCAACTCCTACTTATAAGTATCTCTAACATTGTTCACATCTTCCCACCAAATGTCTACTCTACCTCTAAGGATGAATGTAGTTGTCCTAGCTTTCATATTTTTCGAGTAATCATGCAATCTGAAAAAATTCTTCATGCGAAGGAACCATGTATCTACATCTTATGATTTCTTCATCTCTTTGTCAAATGTTAGTGGTTTTTCCTTTTTTAAACTCTTCCAACAAATACCCCGTCACTCCTCTTATAAGGATGATAATTATCATGATCATGGTTCCTATCAGAACCAGAACTAGAATGATACCTGTGTATGTCACCTCTCCTATCCTGAGTGTCCTACAATCTTCCATCTTTAACCATGTCATCCCTATCCCACTTGTAACCACCAGGAGACCTACTTCCATATGCTCCATTGGTACCATCCTCCCGCCCATAGTTGATCCTAAGTAGCCCATGTTTCTGCAACGGCCATACACCATCACAAGCATGGGCCATACACAAGCATAAGTGACATGTAACCAAGCATGAATGACCAATGCAAGTCCAACATATAACATCACACAAGAAAGTGTGCACAAATTCTACACAAGCCTGACCAATACGTGACGTAACATACAGAAACGATGCATAAACAACATGTAACTATATGTAGGCTAATTTGCATGAAAAATACACAAACATGAACAAAAATTAATCAGTCATATGCACATAACCACATTTTCAAAACAACACCATCATCCCATCCATGGCGACACCATTGTCACCACGGTGAATGCAACATGGATGCAACAAATGCATAACCCATAGTTATGAGAAACATATATGCAACCAAAAGAAAATCATGACCAACATACTGGTCATTGAGTCCAAAGGTTGAACTATGCTCTGATACCACTCTATAACACCCTCTTCCCAGATCTACCCAAGTAACTAGCCAACTGGGGTAAACATGTGATAATAGGCTAGTAATATTAGATTACACCTCCTGTATCACCTTAAGGAAGTGGAAATAGTGGAAATAAGACAAAGACACCTTACACAACATCAACAACATCCTCAGGAGGTAACCCAACCTTCTAGGCCCCTAAACGCTGAGGGAGACTGACTTTTTGACCAATTTTAGCCTTAGCCGTGGGCATGCCAAGGAAATGTAGTGGTTGTAAGAATATAGCTACAGGCATACTAGGGAAAGGTATGGCTAGGGGCCACTTTGGCGAGTTCTATGCCTACAACTCTAGGATTTGTGCCACTTGTTTCACCCCAGATCTCGAGTCACTGCCAAAAAATTCATGAAAATGTAGGGGATGATGATAACATTAAAACAAAGGTATGAAATCAATCACATCATAAGGAACTCATTTATATCCCTTGCAGCCATGACATGAATTTCATAAAACATGTCACAAACATTGCATCTACATGTATACACACCAGATTTAAACAAATTGGTATCAAGAATCATTTCTCCCCTTATCATAAGCTACAATACAATCTATTTGATAATAGACACATTATGTATTGATTTATAGGTAAAAAAATGGATGGATCCACACATCATCATTGATCGAATACATGCTTATAACCAACACAATAACACCATAATTGCAATGGATACAATAGCAATAAAATACATGCATAAAATAATACATTTTCATATGAAATACCATAGGAATGAGCTCTTCATTACTGAATGTAAAAACCAAACGAAGATGCGACTTCCACGTTGCACCTAACCATAGATTGTCTGAGCCAAGTATTACTTCAACTAATCACCCCTGTGCCATATTCCAAGAATAAATGTGGGATCCATCAAACACATTGATCATAATCATTCCAACACTTCTAGAGGCCAAACCACCTCAACCCTCAACCAGTGACTCAACCTCACCATCAAACATCACAACGATCATGTATTTGTCTTTATCAAGGTTGTTTCAAGGCAAAAGAGTGCTTGTTCCAACCAAGGCTTCCAGGACTAGTAAATCAACCCAAATTGGTATAGAGCATCTAGAGAATTTTTCCAACCAGCGCTTCCATTTCTAGTAACTCAACCCACCTAGGGCTTCCAGAGCATTTTTCCAACCAAGACTTCCAGGACTAGTAAATCAACGCACAACTTTCTACTAGGCTTCCAAAGCATTTTTCCAACCAAGGCTTCCATGAAATAATAACTCGACTAAAAAATAAAGGAATCATAAGAATCAACCAGAACATAATCAATGGAAACAAACCCACAACACCATGGTTTTCCAGGAAATGGAAAGGCTAGGAAAACAAAAACTAGTGAGGAAAACATACATGAAACTTAGTACCTGCAATCAGATCCCGTTGTAGATGTTGATCCTGATGTTCGCTTGCACTTTCCTACTCTTCCATTACCTTCTTACTCTAAATCACCAAGTATCCACACTCTCCAAGAGTGCTCCAAGAAAACTCTAAGTATCCAAGAGTATGAGAGAGAGAGAGAGAATAATGAGAGAGCTCCAAAAATGCATTGAAAAAAGGTACCAACTCATTGTTAAAAGCCATTTCGTAGAAGAGGCCTCTATTTTCTTCACTTACCATCATTTTCCTTATTTTTCCTCCTCACATGCAACCTATGACCTTTCACCTCCCTTTTCTCCTAATTTCCATTACTTTCATAAATAAATGTGTCAAAAATATTTTTTGCCTATTTAATGCCTTAGCCATAAGCTTTTCCAATTTCCTTAGCCATAATAAACCATCTGAACACCTGTACTATGATTTTTTCCCAAACATTCAGCTTGGATTACATGTCCCATCAATCATGGTTATTATTATAACTTTATTACTTGAGCTTTTTACTAGGGTTATTACACCAACAAGGGGAATGACAAAGGGAAGCATATCATTGACGTGGAGTGTAGTGGCACCATGGCCTCCACCAACATCCAAAAGATTGAGCCTGAAGATCCATAGGAGGGGGAACACCTGATCCACTCAAAGATGTGGGTGAAGGGTTCTCTGCTGAAGTTCATTGTCTACAGTGAGAGCCAAAAGAACCTCATTTCAGCAGAGTTCCTGAAGTAGCTAGGCCTACTGATTATGAAATATCTGCAATCATACACCATTGGGTGGCTTCACCAAGGATGAGATCTCCACGTGAGCCAAACATGATGCCATCCCTACAACTTCAAGCCCTTAACTAATGAGGTACTATGTGATGTTCCTCTTCTTCAAGTTTGTGACGTATTATTAGGACAACAATACTTGTGGAAGAAACATCTTGTATATGAATCTACACCTCACTTTATTATTATTATTTGGGTAATAAGTTATATAGGATACTGGAGGTAGCCCCACCTACCACCATCTCTTTTATATTTGCTAATTAACATAGTAATATCATCTCATATATTGGGAAATTTGTTTTCTTGCTGATTCGCTCTCAAAGTAAGGGGAATATTGTTGAGAAACCATGGCCCCCAAGAAGGGTTCCTCCACGCAGCATAACCAAGTGGATATGATCATGGAATAATACAAGGGCACTTCTCCTCACCCATGGGGGTACCCTTGCACTCTCAGGTCAGGCATTTGATCGATATGACTCTTAGAGAACCTCTACCTACCATGTTGATATATCATTGCTCAATTTTGGAAAATGAATTGATCAAGCGGCAAAACCAGGAGTTCCTACAAAATGGGCACATTTGACCAAGTTCCCCAACTTGTGGAAGCCCAATTTTAATTGTGCGAAAGAAGGATGGGACGTGGAGGCTCTGCATTGATTATCGATCAATAAACATAATCACTATCTGTAACAAGTATCCAATCCCAGGGGTTGATTACCTTCTCGACCAAATAAAGGGGGCCAAGTATTTCAACAATATTGATTCAAGTCTGGCTATCAGTAGGTTCCAATAGATCACACAAATTTATGGAAGACCAACTTCAAATACAAGTAAGGACTTTTTTAATGGTTTGTTATGCCCTTTGGGTTGACAAATTCCCCTACTACTTTTATGAGGCTAATGGATGACATCTTGTGGCCCTTCACCAACTTATGCATGGTTGTTTATGTAGACAACGTCCCCATCTTTAGAAAGAGTCGGGAATAACACTTGCAACACATTTGACATGTCCTTCAAACCCTTTGAAAACACATACTATATGCCAATTTGGAGAAATGCACCTTTGGCATAAGCCATGTCCAATATCTGGGTTACATCATAGATGAGTGTGGTGTGCATGTGGATCCGACTAAGATCAAAGTCATTCAGGATTGGCCAGCCCCAACCACTCTAATAGAGATTCACAACTTTTTGGGCCTTGAAAATGTTTAACAGAGGTTCGTGCTGGGATTATCCCATATCACTTGGCCTTTCAGTCAGATTACTAAGGGGGGGCAAAAGAAATGTTTTCCTAGTCTGAGTCCCAACGAAAGGCATTCATTGAGTTGAAGAAATGCCTCTACTTTGCACCTATACTCACACTGTCAGACCTACAGCAACCATTTGAAATTGAGACAGAATCCTCCTACTATGCTATTGGTGCAGTCCTCACCCAACACGGGCATCCACTAGCCTATCATAGTGAGACACTTTTCAATACAATTCAGAAGTACCCTGCCTATGATAAAGAGATGCATTCCATCATTCATGCTTATCAGTAATGGAAGCATTACATTATGGAGAAGGACATGGTCATCCACATTGACCATTGACATCTTTAGTTTATACAGACATAAGGGATGTTGTAGAACGATCACCATCATAAGTGGTCTAAATATCTGCAACAATTCCACTTCAACATGAAATAAAAAAAGGGAAGCACCAATCATGTTGAAGACTGCCTTATTTGGCCCCTAGTTTTAGCATTGACTATTGTTCTCAACTCTTGTGGCCATGAGACCTCTGAATGCATGCAACTATACAAAAATGATCCAAGTTTCGCCTCCACATACCAGATGCTAGTAGATGGAAACAAGTGCTTGATTTCCACCTCGAGGACACATTATTATGCTAATTGGGCCACCTTTGTGTTCCTTCAAGAAAGCGTGCCCAACTAATTTTGGAGGCACACTACAGTCGAGTTTGAGGACACTTTGGTGTGGAGAAAATTGTGTGTGTACTACAAAATTACTTTAATTGGCCAAAACTTTGACTGAATGTTGAGAAATATATCACATCATGCACTACCTACGCCTTCGCCAGAACAACCGTCAAGAAGAAAGGCTTGTACACTCCTCTACCTACTCCCAGCCAGTCGCGGGAATCCATCTCCATGGACTATATGTTTTCCCTCCCTTCTACCAAACATGGAAATGACTATGTATTTATGGTCATGGAAATTTTTTCTAAGATGGATATATTGGTGACCTCCAAGAAGAGTATCACAACATAGGACACTGCCAAACACTTCTTTGAATGAGTGTGGGTACATTTTGGGATCCCAAAGACCATTATATGAAATTAGGATAGCATGTTACTAAGCACATTTTGGTCAAGCCTTTGGACACTATTGGACACCAAGCTGACCAAGTCGACTTCCTTCCATCCCTAGACTGATGGCTAGATGAAGGTCATCAATAAGATGATAGTGCACATACTCCGCATGTAAAACTCTAAACATCCACGAACCTGGGATGAGAGTCTTCCTTATTTGCAACATATTTATAAGAGATCTCTCCACAGACTGACTGGTCGCACTCCCTTTCAAGTGGGTCTAAGATTTCAACCATTATGTTTGATTGATGTTTCCATGGATCATGTGAAACAAACAAAATCCAAACATATATTGTCTAAGGCTGATAAAGAAAACAGGTTTATTGAATGCATCCAACACATCCACTAGCAAGTTCATGAAATCTTGGAGACGTCAGATTCCAAGTACAAGCATCGACATGATCAACATTGGGTGCCACATAAGTTCCAAGGGGGCGATAAATTTTAGTTTCATTTGAAGAATAATTGCCTTAACAGAGCCCATCGGAAGCTCATACCACTCTGATTTGGTCCTTACACCATTACCAACGTTGTGACAGACAATTATTTTGAGCTTATAATTCCCCCATTCCTTGGCCTACACCCAATGTTCAATGTGGAATACCTTCGACCATACTTCCCACCATTACTGGACACATCAAACATTGAAAAACAATGCACACCAACAAATTTAAACCTAGACTACAAGGAATAGGCCACAAATGATCGAATTATGGACACACAGATCAAGAAAACTCACCATCAAAAGATCCAACTATATCTCATAGTCAAACTTGGCCAACTCCTGCACCAAGGCAACTGGCTCACCAGGGACCAAGTTGAGTAAAATATTTTCCATCTCATGGAGGAACTCAACGCAATGGGGACCATTTCTTTCTAAGGGGGGAGGACTGATCCAAGTGGATGGCGGTGGCCACCTACCTATTCAACTTAGACCCCCACTGTTGGTGTCCCATGTTTTGGAAAGTTTGGCAATACCAAAAGATGAGACAACATCAGAACCACTTTCGGACCTCAGGATCTAACCCTCCTAGGTCTAGAGAGGGATCTCTCTATATAGGCAAAGATTTTATGTCTTTGAAGCTTTGTTTTAATTTTTAGGCTAGCTATAAGATGCAGGTTTTTTACGTTTAATTTTTGTTTGGTTGTTGGGAATCAGGAAAGAAGGGTTAAATATAAGACAAGGATGAGCAAAGAGGATTTTAGGCAAAGAGAGATAACTCAGAGAACACTCGAGACCATTGGGAAATGGAGTCAGGAAAGGGTTTACTTGTTATTCAATATGCAGGCTTTCAGTTGGGCTAGTCATCTAAAGCATTGGATCTTAAAGATGATAATGTGGCTTGAAATGGTAAGAAAGAAGGTGAAAGGCAAGGAAAACTCCAAGGCGACCTTTCAGGAATCAGATCCAGGGACAGGACATGCCATTGGACAACCTGTGATCCAAAACCTAAAAGGTTAACTCTTCAGACAAGGAAACATTAAAGATTTAAACACAAAGGTGAAGACCTGAGATCAGAGAGAGACTTTGAACTCTCAATGCTTTGGCATCCAGCTTAAGGGAACTTAGAAAGGTTAAATTAATTGAAAAGTACCCTAGTGAGATAGAGACAGAGTTCTAAACTCCCAGTATCCCAATTCATTCAATTAAAGCCTAACCATAACATCTAAGAACAAATTCATTAATTCATACATCAACTAGCAGTAAATATTAGCCACTACACTGGTTAAATTAACTTGAATAAGTTCTCAGATAACACATATAGCAGAAAAAATTAAAGGTAGGGAGATCAGAAGCTTAGGGTACCATGCGAGGGTATATCCTAAACCAAATTTTTGATGCCTGCCAGAGAAATGAAATGTGATGAATTACAAAGGAAAACAGAGACAAAGTAGGAAAAACATCACCGCTGCTTTAAATCAGGATCCAAAGAAATGTGCTTGACATATTAAAGAGAAACACTAGTCATGTACAATGTTTCCAACGGCTTGATATTCAGTCTGAAAACATCTTCCCCTGCCTATCTTACAACTTTACATAGAGAACTATGTCTCAAGAGAAACAACTTACAGTTCACAGATATCCGATCAACAACCATTAAAATGTTTTCTCATGAGTTTTTATATCTAAAAGAGAGGCAGAGGAGGTAGATGAAACACTAAATGAAACATTAAAATAGAGTAGGAAGAGGGGCTTGAGGCCCATTCTGTTTTAATGTCTATGCATTAATCTTCAGTACTCTTTGGGTGAAAGAGTGGTCTTCGACGGGCTGAAATTTACTCCAAATGTGTCTTTGATGTACTCTCGGCTGTAGTACTCTGCAGTACTCTGGTGGATAAAAAAAAGGTAGATAAATGACTTCAAGGTCTACCATACCGCGTAACAAATTCTTTGGTAGCATTAGGATTGTTCTTTCAGGGTGGAAATCTTCTCAGGAATGCGATATAGAATAAAAACAGTATGGGTACTGTGTCCTTTCTCGGGAGGAAACTTCTGCTGATGTGAAACCTCGATGATATTGTTTTATGTTTGTTAGGCCTCATTAGGCCTTCCGTGTGAGTCATGAGGTCTTCAATCTGGTATTTTCCTTTAAACCACTGAATTAAGGCTTAACATCTTCAATAATGTGCATTAGAACTCCTTAACTCTGTACTGATACTCTTTGCCACTTCATGACTGTCTCTGTCAGTCAGATGTGAGATTTGGTGGTGCTGGAGAGGTTTTGTAGAGTTGAAATCTGTCATTTAATGAAAATTATCCTCTAAGTACCCTCTCAGGCTCTTCTCTGTAATATCAGGCTCTGAACCCAGTCTTCTCTGTGCTCTGTGCCACTATAATAATGAGTATGAATCATGGCGGTTTCTACTGCCAGTAACCCTGCAAAACACGTAAACATGTTAAGAGATTCATTCATGGGGAGGGTGGATGCGGTGGAGGGCTGTGAAAATGGCAGCACAACTGAGGTGAATGTGGTGGATGCAACAGAAAACAACTAAAAAATGCAGTGGAACGGTGAAAAAATGGTCTGGCGAAAGTTTGGCGAAAGAATGCATGTGGACCATCCGATCATATCTGGGGGCGATGATCGACAGTGGAGATTGAATCACAGGATGACTTTGGAAGGTAGGGCGTTATAACATAAAATTTTAATGTAAAAACATTAAAATTCAACCTTTGAACGAAATACGCTGGGATGTATGCAAATGCAACGAAATGACTTTGAATGGTGGGACTCGGTCATGGGCGGAGGGCGATTCAACCAGGGCTGTCAGATATTAGGAGGAGGTCGACGGCTACTATCTAATTGGAAGGGAGTGACGAGAGGATCAACACTCTGATGAGTGATGGTGTGATTGACTTATGACCATTGGATTAAAGGGGAATCGATGACAGAGATTACAATCGAGGGATCACAATCAGGGAGTGCAGCGGGCGACACAGTTTAAGAGTTGCAATTGCGATCGGCACTGGCTGTCAGATCTAAGAACAGATCGACAATTGATATGTGATTGGAGGGTTGAGAGGGGAGAACGACGAGCGCATTGTAGAAATAGCGCGGACCGTCAGATCTATGTTAATTGATGGCTCAGATCGCGGCGGGAGTCTATGGGCCAAACGCGCCATCGCATCAGAGATTTTAAGTTCATAAGGGTACAAGGCGTTCCACTCCAAAACTCCGATGCGATTAGCGCCTTTCGACTTTGGTTCTGGCACTTGGGTCATTTGGGGAAGTGGTTTTGGGGTTGGGCCGAAAGGTGCTAGCTTGTAATATGTTAGAAAATGGGTTTTTTAACTTGGACACAAAGTTTTAAGGCTGACATTAGGCTTTCGGTGGGGGGAAAAAGGGAATTAAAATCAAATGAAAGGATTTCACTTGGTTTTTAAAGGGGAATTGGGTGGTTTAGGAGATTTAGGAAGGGATTTAGGAGTCAAAGTGGAAACTTTGAAAATGGGAAAAAGGGTTAAAATGGGAAATTTTGCAGGGACACAAGGGGCAAATGAAGGCCTTTCTGAGCACAATTTTTTTACAATCAGTGAGGCTTTTTGGATGGAACCAGCAGTGAAGATATTTTTAAAGGCAATGGACACACAGAGGCTTCAAGGCTGAGATATTTTCATAGAAAACGTATCTCTTGAAGGTTCAAAACAATTTAGCGACCTATTTGCTTGACAAAAAATTAATAGGTGGCTAATAGTGGCTCCACATGGGGATGACATCTTCTTGAAGGTGTCAAGAATTCAGAAAATAATATTTGAGGTAGGCCAAATGCCTGATCCTTGAACCATCTTCTCTTCCTTGATTTTAGTTGTTGCAAACATGATGGATATTAATCAGCAGAAAACATTCCCCAAACAATCTACCTACCCATCCTACAGTCCTAACATTTTTCTTCAAGGTGCATTTGAATTTGTAGACCTTCTTCATCATTTTTTATTGAAAATAGAAAACACACTAATCTAATTCTACCCTTATTACTCCATGAGACCAGATTAAACTGTTGGCCTCACATGTTTCTCTACCTAATCTAATATCTATTGGGATTAAATTGTCCAGCAGATTTTTTTTCTACATTCTACAACAGAAATTTAAAAACAGTCAAACTAGGATTAGACAGTCTAGTTTGCTGTGGATACAAGGCATAGAGACAGTTTCACATGGACTGAAATTGTAGAAAATTGGAAAACAAAAATTTGAAGGCTTGAAATTCTGAAGCTTTGAAGCATCCTTCCTTTCTTCGTGACTCAAGTTTTGAGCTTGTTAGAGTCACTTTCTTCTTCATTTCAGCCCTGGTTTTGGGCTTGTTAGAGCTAATTCTTCTTTCTTCTTTGCTGGTTCAGATTTTGGGCATGTTAGAACCAGCTGTCTTCACTTATTTGGCTTAGGTTTTGATCATGTTAGAGCCAATCTTTGCACTTTCAGAGGTTCATGTTTTCAGCATGTCTGAACCTTTCTTTCTCTCTGTTTTTTGAAACATTTTCTCTTTTTCTCTTGAAAACAAACACAGCAATGGTATTTACAATGGAAATGAAAACTGTAAATTGGAAATTAGTAGTAGTAATGCTTGAGCATCCTGCCATTGACAGGACCCCCAAACAGCTCTGTACCATCTAGCTCTTGCAGAAAAAAGGCATTTGGACCCACAGTGGCCTATATGATGTAAGGACCTTGCCACAAACTATCAAATTTTCCATGCTTTCTTTTGTCTTCTCTCCTTGAGTCCCACTTCAGAACTTTATCTCCAATTTTGAAGTTATAAGCCTTGGTTCTCTTGTCGAACGACTTCCTCATATTTTCCTGAACTTTCAGAGCTCTGTTATAGACCTCTTCCCTTGTTTGTTGGAGATGAATTGTTTGATTTATCCTCCTTACCATACTGTCTTCTTCTGTCTGAATCTCTTGGACTAGTTTAATCACCGGAACTCCAAGGCTGGTAGGAAACACCGCCTCTGTTCCATATACAAGATGATATGGTGACATGCCAATGGATTTCTTCGTTGTAAGGCTGTCAGCCCACAAAGCATGCACTAACTTGTTATTCCATGACTTCTTATTCTCTTCAACCAATTTTTTGATGATGGTCACCAAGCTCTTGTTTGATGATTCAGCTAACCCATTGCCTTGTGGGTAATAAGCAGTTGAATGACTGAGTGCTATTTGATACCTATGACAAAAATCAATCATTTTCTTGGATCCAAAAGTAGCAGCATTATCAGTGATTATTTTTCTTGGGCGACCAAATTGAGAGAGGATGTGGTCTTCTAGGAACCTGATGATGACAGAATCTGTGGCATTCCTAGAAGGGATGGCCTCTATCCACTTAGTGAAGTAGTATGTGGCTGTAAGGATCCACTTGTGTTGTGCAGAAGAAGTAGGGTGTATTTCTCTAATGAAATCTAGGCCCCATTGCAAAAAGGGACCCTCAACAGAAATGGGTTGTAAAGGTAATGGGATGAGCTTTCTTTTGCCCTCGAAAATCTAGCATTTATGGTAGGCCTTTATCATTTTATGGATTTCATTGAAAAGTGTAGGCCAATAATATCCGGCTCTGAGTATTTTGTTGGCAGTGGCTTTCCAGTTCAAGTGGCCTCCACACTCTCCTGCATGGAACTCCTTTTTAATCCTCTCTACTTCAGTTTCAGGCAAACATTTAAGCAATAGGCCATTTTCATTTTTCCAGTATAAACATTCATTCAGTATGCAATAGTTTCTAGCCTTTAGCTTTAGGAATCTGGCCTTAGTTTTCAATAATTTAGGAGGGGCATTGAGGTTTGTGAGCACATATAGGATATCAGAATACCAAGGAGAGTTTTGAAATTGTTCCTCAACTGTAGGATCAGGCAGTCCTTCCTGCTCATCCAAGGCATCTATCATGTGAATGGCAAGGGCTTGTAAATTTGATTCAGCCATTAATTGAACTAAGCCCTGACCTTTGATTATTTTTGTGGGTTTTATCTCCAGGTCATACTATAATATTACAGCAATCCATTTGCCCCTCTTTCCATCAGGGTCTTGGGACAAAATGTCTTTAACCACTATGTTTGGCTTGTAGGCTATGGTGTGATAATGAAGTATGTACACCCTAAAGTCTTTCAAGGCCTTTACCAAAGCGTTGGCCTATTTTTCCATTATTTTATATTTTAAGGGTGCATCCCTTAGAGCTTTGTTGAAGAAATCAATGGGCTATTCCATTCCCTCTGGATTTTTCTGTAGCAGAACTGCAGCCACTGTATGCTCTGAGGTGAATGAAAATATTAGGAAATCTTTTGCGAAATCTGGGTTGATTAGGACAGGAGCCCGGGTGAGTGCAAGTTTGACTAACTTGAAGGATTGTTTAGCCTCTACAGTCCACTTAACCCATACACCTTTCTTCAACATGTTCGTCATATTCCTGAGGTGCTCAGCTAAGTTGGGGATAAACCTTCTTAAGAAGTTAATTTTCCCAATAAAGGACTACAACTCTTTAATGTTTCTCGGGTGTGTAATCTATAATATTCCCTCAAATCTTTGTGGGTCTATCTTAATTCCCTTCTCTGATATAATATGGCTGAGAAGCTTACCTTCTTGCAGCCCAAATACAGTCTTCTTGGGATTTAATGACAAACCGAACCTTCTACATTTTTCAAAAACTCTTCTCAGATGTTTTAGGTGCTCCTCATCATTTTTGGAATAGACCATTATGTCATCGAGATAGATGACAATGAAGTGCCCTATTTCATCTGAAAAATCTATATCAATTGCTCGTTGGAAGGTTGCACCAGCGTTCATCAGTCCGAAAGGCATTTTTACATACATAAAAGTGCCCCATGGATTAGTGAAGGCGGTCTTGAGTTGGTCTTCTGGGAGTACTAAAACTTGGTTATAGCCTGAAAAACCATCTAACAGGGAGATCCGCTTTGAGCCAACTACCCTCTGCAGGATAAGTTCCATCTTCGGTAATGGGTAATTGTCTTTAAGTGAGGCTCTGTTGAGGTTCCTGAAATCGATGCACAGTCTGATCTCACCTATTTTCTTTCTCACAACTACAAGGTTTGAAACCCAATCGGAGAACCTCACAGGTACTATTATTCTTGCCTCGTACATCTTCTTAATTTCCCTTTCTACTGCAAGCAGTTGTCTCGAGTTAATTCTGCGAAGTTTTTGTCTGAAGGGTTTTTGGTTTTCCTTTAAAGGGATTTTGTGTTAAATAATGTCCGTGTTGTAGGCCTTTAAGTCCTCGTAGCTCCAGGCAAACACATCAATGAATTCTTTGAACAGGTCAATATATTTCTTTCTCATGTCTGCGGGCAGGGACTTAGCCAGTTTAATCATCTTGGGCTTATCTTTGGTGCCTATGTCGCATTCCTCAACATCAGAGTCTGAGTGTTCCATAGTGGGATTTTTCACTACATCGTCAAAGTCGAAAAGGTCCTCTAAAGGTGCCAGTCCCCTGGGTATGTTTTTATCCTTTGCCTGTAGCACCTCTATTTCTTGTTTTCCTGTGCTCTCGTACTCCTCGGTTGGATTTCCAAGTTGTTCAGTTAAAGTGTTTATTTCTATGTTATGGGGTGATTTTTCTTTGTCGGAGGGTTCTTCACTTAAGCAGCTATCATTGGATTTCGAGTCTAAATCAGAAAATTCAAACTCGATCCTGCCAATTAGGAAGTCCTCAATCTACTTATCGCCCTCAAAGACCTGCAAATATTTTTCGTTATCTGGCACTGCAGGTCTAAATTTTTTCTAGATGATGATTTGTTTGTTGCTGGGAGTCTTATGGTATGAACTAGCTATGTAGGCTAATCCATTTGCAATTACATTATGATTCCTAGGAACGAACACCAGTTCATATTCTACAAAGGTTTTCAATAAATCCATAGCGTCATTCCTGTACGCTCTCAGCCTAGGGTGTTTCGTTGTGTATTCACCATTCACTTGTTTGATGATTAAATCAGAGTCTCCTTGAACATATATCCTACGGGCTTCTAGTTTTCTCAGTAAATTCAGTCCTAAAATAAGAGCCTCATATTCCACGATATTGTTTGTACACTTGAAGTTCAGATTGAAGGCATGACTTTCAACATATTCACTCTCTGTGTTATGTATTGACACTCCTTCTCCTGCAGTTCTCTTGGTGCACGACCCATCGAAATTCATTTCCCATAAAGGTTCGTTCTCGAGTTTATCATCATTTCCCTCCCTAATGTTGGTTTCACTGGTCGGTGGTGTTACGGGGTCTGCGTTGGACTGTGGATGGTTTCGTTCTTTGTGTGGTGTATGAGTTTGTGAGGGGTGACAAGCCAGCTATTTGCATTCTATTTCTTGTTTACTCGGAGTTTCATTTTCAGTGTGTTGTCCACAGGTTTCATCCTCATTTTCTTCTAAGTCTAGAGTGGCCATTATGTTGAAATCTATGGGCGCTATCTCATTGTTCGTATCTCTGTTTTCTGATTCTGGCTCTTCTAAGGATTCATCGTTGCAAAGGATAAAGGAGTCCAGATCTGTGTGTATAGAGTACATAGGATAATTTTCAGGCTTTTCAGGGCTGCTGACCAGGAATTTCATTTGTGCTTCTCTATACAGTCTCCTAAGCTGGCTAAAGACAAGGATTGTGGCATATGCCCCATCCATCTGCATTGTACCTTGCAGCTTGGCTCCCCATGACCTTGATAGTAACATGCCATACTTAGGTGGCACATCTGCTACCACAACATCCCTAACCATACATTTTGCTGGAATCTGGGTCAAGTTCACACACAGGTCCTTGATTAGGCCAAGGCACTTTACTCTACTAGAGTCAAATGAATATAGATCTTTATAAGGATGGGTTATCTCTAGGCCTAACCGCTCCATAACTACCTTAGGCATTAGGTTGTGTGATGCCCCAGAGTCATGCATTGTGTTGTGAAGGATCTTGTCATGGATATTGAGACTGATATAAAAAGAAGGTACTACCCCTTCCTGAAACTTCCCCTCTATCATTGGACCAAATAGAAGGGCTGGTTGATCATCACTCAGATTGACAGTGTCACTGCTTTCCCCTAGATTTAAAGCTTTCAAAATTTGGCCTTAATATATATCCTGAGTGGCCAGCTCAGAGAGCGAGACATAGATTTTAATTTTCACAATCTCACTCTCCAAATTGAATGTGGACTGACTCTTCGTGACACTCAACTCTGTTTTTTTGGCCACCACCTTGGTGGTAGAATTAGTGGGTTGATTCTCACTATGTACAGGATTAGGAACTATTTTATCAGGAGCACTAACTGCAGTGCTAGTGCTGCTAGTGGGTTGAATTTGTTTATCAGTGTTTTGGTTGTCTTTTCCTTTGTTCTTCCCAGAACTCTCAGCTGCTGATTTTTCACTTTCAGTAGTCACTTTAGAAGTTTTCTCAGGCCTTTTTTTAATAGTAATCTCAGAAGCCTTTGGTTTGGAATTGTCTAAGCTCTTTTTGCTTCTAGGCTCATACTGTTCTCTGACCTGAATGATGGCACTTTCAAATCCAAGCCTATAATCCTCAGATTCTAATCTTTCCTCATCCCAATATGAGGGTGAGGGCTGATCTTCTTCTGTGGAACAATTGTGGATTGATTTATCTGTTTCAAACATATTTATTGCGGTCTCCTCAGACTCTTCTATGATTCCCTCATCTTCATCAAGAAATTTTTCTTGAAATGGGGGTATGACTTGTTGGTCTGAGTCCCTTTGCCTATTTGGAGCGGTATTGTTCCTTCTAAAGTTCTGGTTCTGGTTATGATTTTGGTTTCTGTTATGATTACTAACTGTGACAACCATTTTTTCCATCATTTTCTGTAGATTTTCCATGTTTTTAGATAGAAGGTCATAATTGGGGTCAGATGTAGAAGCCACAGTGTCATCTCTAAATGTTACCTTTTTTTCAACCTTCATTCTGGTTTTCTTCTCAATCAGGTTAGCCTCAACACTCACTTCCCCCCTTTGCATATCTTCAAATGTGTTGTAATCTCTTTCCCTAAGCTGGTAGGCCATATCATCATCAAAGCCTTTAGGGTATTTCACTAAAGCCATACCTGGGGGAGGTTTCATGTGTGGAGGAAGAGCATTACAAACGCTATTGAACCTTGCAGATTAGTCATGGAAACTCTCTCCTACGTTTCTTTTCAGGTTCTTATATTCTGCTAAGATTTGGAGAGGGTTGGCCTTAACTTCCCATTTATTTATGAAGGTCTGATATAAGGAGGGAACATCATGGATAGTATTAGGAGGCAGGCCTTTAAACCATTTCTTCACATCACCTCCTAAACTTTTTGCAAAAATTCTCATCTTGACTGTCTCATCATCTATTTCCATATAGTCAAACGAATCTTCCATCCTATCTACATGGTGCTGAGCTGTAGTGGACTCTTTTGCAGTGAAATGTGGGATCTTTGATTGATAATCATTGGGTAAAGGCACTAGAGGCTGAGGTAACACCAAAGGTGCATAATAGGCTGCCATGATGATGTTTTGAGGAGGTAAAGGGTTGGCTTGAGCAGCTGGGATGTGTTAGCCCCCCCTATGAAATTTTTGACAAGCAAATAGGGGGCTAAATTGTTCCTGAGTCTTCAAGGAATGCATTTCCTCTGAAAACACAGTCTCCTTGAAGCCTCTTTGTGTATTTTATCCTTTGATAAGATCCCCTCTGCTGATTCCCCTTTTAAAGCCTCTCTGCTATGTGAAGAAATGCCCAAAGGCCCCCTTTTCCCTCTTACTTCATTCCCCAAAGCCTTTGTTTTCTCTCCCCTTTATTCCCCCTTCTTTCCCAATTTACCCTCCAAATCCCCTCAAAATCCCCTTTGAATTTCCTCCCCTAACCTTTGTTGACCTTCTTCCCCCTTTATTTCTCTATCGTTCCCCTTCCCAACCTTCAAAATCCATTAAAAAGGGCCAAAACCCACTTTCCGACCTTATTCTAAGGCCTGCCCCTTTCCCGCTAGCCCTTTAACCGCTTCCCCACATGTGCCCGTGCGCTAGGACCAAGCGCTTAAGTCCCAAGTGCTAATCGCAATCAGAGCTGTCAGCGGGCCCGTTTCCTTTGTAAACTCCAAAATCCCGATGCGATTGGGTTACAGCGTTAAGTCCTCCGATCTGTTCCGCACAGTTGATCTGATCTCCAGATCTAACGGCTGGGCGCTAATCACAACCCCGGCTCAATCGCAATCGCAACATTCACATTGCGCCCTCCAATTAATCGCAAGCCATTCACTCCAACCTCCGATTTATCGCAAGTCTTCCGCCTCGATCCCCGATCAATCGCAAACTTGTCTTCCGATCCTCCGATCACGTCATCCTCCTGATTGCATCGCACCCGTCCATCCTTCCTGCGATCTGACGGCCAGCGCTCAATCACTTTTCCCCTCGTGATCGTCATCGCAAGTACTTTCCTCCGTCTCCTGATTTAATCGCAGCCGTCCATCTCCCTGCTGATCCTACGGCTCAGTGCTAATCGCATCGTCGTTCCGCCGCCCCTCTCCGTCTCCCTCCGATTAAATGTGGACCGTCGATCTGATCCCAGATCCGACAGTTGGTGTCTAATCGCAACACCCCTCTAATCGCAATCGAAACTTTTTGAATGTGCGTTGCGATTGCCTCTCGCTCCGACCTCCGATTGCGATTGCCCGATTTCATCTCCGCCGTCTGTCTCCTCCCGGATCTGACGGCTCACGTTCAATCGCCCTCTGCCTCTGCTGGGTCCCACTCATTCATTCATCTCCATCGGGTTTCATGTGTTTTGTATATTGTTTGCCCGTTTCACATATTGTTACGCCACTCAACCTCTGTCGTTGATCTTTGTTCCTAGACCAAGATCTAACGGTCTGCGCTGCATGTTATCACCAAACTCCATCGTTCATAAGGTCTCACCGTTTCATTGCATTCTGCTACCATTATAGTAAAAGCCACCATTTCTCCACCACTTTGCATTCTTTCCATTGTTTCTCCACTGTTCTGCCACCACTCCGCCGCCTCCACATCATTTCCTCCGCCGCCACTGCCCGGGCTTTAAACAGGTTTATTTTAAATTGTGCAGACATCACAGTGAGGTGTTTTCAGCATTGCCAGCAGATCAGCAGAAAGGATCCAAAGGGGTTAACACCTGTTATCGACATAATCAATGTTTAGCCCCACTTTCAAAGGATTAAGGTCTAGTTGAAGACTAAGAGCGCACTAGAAAGTCATAACTGCGCCACCTAATAGCAGAGCGCGTTTACTCCAGAAGTACACCTTCCTACAGAAGATCTCCATACCTCCTCGAGCCCATAAGCAATTAAATACACAGACAGGAGCTTCATTAAAGACTGTCTGAGCCTGAGTGATGGAGGAATGGTGAAACCGTGCATATCTTTCACCAGTTCATTTATTTCAGAGTGGCAGCACAGAGCTCCAAGCTCCAGAAAGGACTCCAAATAAATATTCGAGGTCAATCTCGGCCTGACAGAGACTCCCCAGATAGATTACAGAGTATAAGAAAAGCCGCAGAAAGCCATTAAGTGGTATGGGCGTGAACACTTCCACCTTACTGTCTTAATGAGACTCGTTTATTTGCTTATCTACTGTTGTTTCTTCCTCTTCTCCTATAAGAG
Source organism: Pinus albicaulis (assembly GCA_034641835.2). NCBI lineage: Eukaryota > Viridiplantae > Streptophyta > Pinopsida > Pinales > Pinaceae > Pinus > Pinus albicaulis. The sequence goes on along the minus strand of CM076570.1, from coordinate 271,910,285 downwards.
ATCCCCGAGAACATATTGTAAAGGTTGTTGTTCAGTTGCTGCGTAGTTTGCTGTTAGAGGGATTCATTCTTGACTGTTAGAACAGTCGTGGGAGGGAGTAGCAGAGTAGTTGTATGTAATAGGCTGGGAGGAGAAAGTTGGGACTGTATTAGCCATTGAGCCATATTGTACATGACTAGTTTTGCATCAATTAATCAAAGCACATTTCACAAGATCCTGGTCTATTGTTATTGGTGATGTGTTTCTTACTCTGTTTATTACATTTTCACATTGTTTCATTGTTCTTCTGGGCTTGCATTTGAATAATGGTATAGGATTCACCCTTGTTAGGTGCCCTATGTTGTCTGCTCTCCTTGCCTTCAATGTTTTCTGCTCTATGTGCTATCTGAGAATGGTTTTCAGTTGATTTAACCAGCACAGTGGATGTTATTGCCTGCTGGCTGATGTATGAATTAGTTGAAGCTGTTCTTAGATGTTCTTGAGGGGTTTAAGCTGGAAGGTTTGGGAACACTGGGGATAAGTGTTAGCCCTGTCCACTAGGATCCTTGCGCGACCAGCTGGCCCTTCCAAGATCAAGCAGACCTGGAGTTAAATGACCTCTGTTCTGATCTATAAGCTGCCCCTTTGTCCACCTTTGAGAGCTGCCATTGAGTATGTCCAAGCAGGTATGGAGTTAAATGACCTCTGACCTGATCTATAGACAGAAAATTGGTTGTCTTTCCTTCTCCCACTTTCTCTCCTTAATGTTCCATTCCACCATCTGCCTAAAAGATCCTTTAGTGTAGATGACTTGCCCTTTGAAAGATCCTTTTATGACTCCATAGCCCAATGGATGGCACTGTCTTGACCTATCCTCTTTGCTGAAGCCTCCTGCTGTTTTGTTCCCTTTCTCCCATTACGTTCTCAGTCTATGATCTCATGACTCAACCCAGCAACCAACCAACCAAATCATTTTAAACCCCCTTTGTGCTTCATAACTAGCCTAATATTTCATCTTGAGCTTCAAAGACAAATCATTCTTTGTTTATTGGAGAGATCCCTCTCTGGGTCCGGGAGGGCTAGATCCTAGGGCCCAAAAGTGGTTCTGATGTTGTCTCATCTTTTGGTCTTGCCAATCTGACCAAAACATGGGAACCCCAACATAATGGCGACCATACTGGGGATAATCTAAGATTCAAGGACCGCTTCGCCTCTAGATTGGCTTCTAATTGCTGATGGTGGACAGCATCCTGCTTCAAATATTCATAATCATCCACCTGGCGACTCCACACTCCCTATGATCCAAAGACCCGATGGCTCCACTGGTAGAAGACTTCGAACTGGTTGAAAAGACACAATGACCTCTTTTTGATTTACAAACATGCTTCCACGCATACAGAGAAGATATGCCCCAATGAGCAGGGAGCATATCCTTGGTTTCCCACACAAAATGCCTAAAGTGGACTGGTTAAAAAACCTGCCTATTTTTCAGGGTGAAAACGCTGAGGACCCCTTGCTACATCTCATCAAGTTTGATATACATGTGTGGAAATTTAAATTTGAATGGCATGAAGACTGCCTAATGAAAATGTTCATGGCAACGCTAGAAGGAAAGGCTAGGATCTGGTATGAATGGTTAGAACCTAGGAGTTTGTTTTCTTTAAAGGACATGCACCAAGTATTTTACAAGAATTATAAAGGAAACTCTCCATCCTTATCATGGGATGGTTGTGATAAATCTCAGAATATCATACAGTACCTGTTAGACATTGATGAGGATTTGGTTAATACGCAATCTAAAGATCTGTTGACAACCATTCAAGAATTTCATATGCATCCTAGCTATCAGAAGAACATGGATGAGTTGGCTGAGGAAGGAAGCAGTTAAGAGATTGCGGACATTCTTCAAGATATTCCCGAAAATTCAGATGCTGACTTACCCTCCCTGATAGTTGAGGCTCAAGCTGACACCCTGCCTCAAGGCCAGTCTTCAGAGGAAACAGAGAGCTGTTGCACTTCTACACAAAGGGACACCAGACTGTCCTCCCCTTTGACAGAGGAAGAAATAGATCAAATCATCAATAGACAGCCAGCCTCTGAAATTTTTTGCAGATCAGACATCCTTGCCCATTCATCTGATGAGCTTTATTGCACAGAGTTGGAAAGCTCAAGTGTAAATCAGAATGAAGAGAAATCTGCTGACAATCCAGTATGTCCGGTTGGCAGCATTACTTGCATTTACGATTTTCCTATTTTTGATCTCTCTGATGATGATGTTCCCCAAACAGAAGAAGATCTTGTAGGGTCATCATTAGTAGATTTATGGGAGGGAAATCAATCCTTGTCACTTCCAGAGAATAATGAGCCAACGCAGGATATTTATGACACTGATGGGGAGAGCTATGACAGTATAATAGCAGATGAAGATTCTTTGAATCTTCATTCTGCTTTACCGCAGATCATCAATGAGATTGGCAGCCAGCAAATTTTCCTTTCAAAAGAGGAGGAGGAAAGCGAAGAAGAGATCCTTGAGCAGAACGAGAGCAAGGAGCCTTCTCTTGAAAAAGAGGAGGAGGTGGAACAAGACCCTGCTCAAGGATACATAGATCTCTTCACAGAGCTCAGCACACCAGAGCAGAATGCATCAGAGCTCCAAGAGGACAGCACTGCCATATATGACGAGTCCTCCAGTTCAGAAAGTGAAGCAGATGAAGGAGATTCTCTTTCTCAAGAGAGTCTCATTCTTGAGCCAGTGGAAGAAGAAGATATCCTGGTCGAAGCCAGCCTGCCAGACATTTGTAGCCAGGTATCTTTTCATGATCCTTATGCACATTTCCTGCATACATTTGAAGAAGGATCAAAGGTCTTGTTCAGCAGCATGTTGTAGACAGAAGGAAAATTTTTCAAGGCTACTATGATTGAACAAACAGAGTGGGAGCTGCCCTGCCTATCCAGCATGCTCAAGGCGTTGAGCAGAAAGGACCAGTCATGGGATCACTTGATGGACTGGTTACATTGGAAGACCATGTTTGTAAGCTAGATTGTAAATATTTCAGTTAGGGTAGGGTAGGTAGGAAAGCTCAATAAAGCTCAGTCTATGAGCTAGTAGATTAGTTGTTTAAATTTCTGTCTTAGAATGTAGAGAAGAAACCTGCTAGACAGTCTAATCCTAGTAGGTAGTAGTGTAGGTAGAGAAGCTATGAGACCAACAGTCTAATATGTTCTCATGGATTAATAAGGGTAGAAATAGAATAGGTTTATTTTTTCCTGTTTGTAAAAAATTGATGATGTGAAAGGGTCTGCAAGTCCAAATGCACCCAAGAAGAAAAAATGTTAGGACTATAGTATGGGTAGGTAGTTGTGTGGGAGAATTTTACTGCTGATATGATGTCTTCATAGCTTGTGGCAGTAGATCAAAGAAAGAGATGGATGGTTCAAGCAGCAGGCACCTGGCCTACACCAAGAGATCAATTTCTGAATTCTTGACTCCTTCAAGAAGAAGCCATCCCCATGTGGAGCCAGCAGTTATCACCGTTTTTGACAAGCAAATAGTGGGATAAATTATTTTTGAGTCTTCAAGGAATGCATTTCCTCTGAAAACACAGTCTCCTTGAAGCCTCTTTGTGTCTTTTATCCTTTGATCAAATCCCATCTACTGGTTCCCCTTTTAAAGCCTCTCTGCTATGTGAAGAAATGCCCAAAGGCCCCTTTTTTTTTCCTCTTATTTCATCCCCCAAAGCCTTTGTTTTCTCTCCCCTTTATTCCCCCTTCTTCCCCATTTACCCCTCAAATCCTCCCAAAATCCCCTTTAATTTCTTCCCCTACCCTTTGTTTTCCCTTCTTCCCCCTTTATTTCTCTATCGTTCCCCTTCCCTAGCCCTAAAATCCATTAAAATGGGCTAAAAACCCACTTCCCGACCTTATTATAAGGCCTAGCCCCTTACCGCAAGTCCCTTAATCACTTCCCCACATATGACCCGACGCTGGGACCAAGCGCTTAAGTCCCGAGCGCCAATCGCAATCCACAATCGGAGTTGTCGGCGGGGACGCGTTTCCTTTATGTCCAAAATCCCGATGCGATTGGGATTCTGGCGTTAAGTCCTACGATGTTAACATAGTTGATGTTTGATCTCCGGATCTAATGGTGGGCGCCCTAATCACCAGCCGGCTCGATGTAGTCGGAAACAGTCACATTGCGCCCCTTCGATTAATCACTGGCCGAATTTCACTCGGAAACCTCCAGGTTGATCGCAGGTCTTCCGCCCGATCCCCGATCAGCCATGAGCTTTGTCTTCCAATCCTCGCGATCGCGTCATCCTCCGGGTTCATCGCGTGCATCCATCCTTCCTGTGATGCGACGACCGGTGCTCGATCGCTTTTCCTCCCAAGTAAACTACATGGTCTTACCCATCATCACCGAATTTAATGGGGTGTCTGTCTCCTCGCAGTCCTCGACTCGGCGCTAATCGCTGTCTCGTTCCGCCGCCTCTCCCGTCTCCCTGCGATTAAATGTGGACCGTCGATATGATCCCAGATCCGACGATTGGTGTCTAATCGCAATCGGAACTTTTTGAATATGTGTTGCGTTCTTCCTCTCGCTAAAACCTCTGGGTGTGATTGCGGAATTTCATCTTCGTAAATCGTCTCCTCCGGGATACGACGACTCCCGTTCAATACTTCCTCCTTCTTTAGGTCACTAGTTCATTCATCTCTGTCGGGTTTCATGTGTTTTGTATATTGTTTGCCCGTTTCACATATTGTTACACCGCTCAACCTCCACCGTTGATCTTTGTTCCCAGACCAAGATCTAACGGTCTGCGCTGCATATTATCACCAAACTCCATTGTTCATAAGGTTTCATGGTTTCATTGCCGATGCTACCATTGTAGTAAAAGCACCATTTCTCCACCACTTTTCATTCTTTCCATTGTTTCTCCAACTATTCACCGCCACCATTCCTCCGCCTTCACTGCATTTCCTCCGCCACCACTGCCCGAGTTTTAAACAAGTTTATTTCAAATTGTGCAGATTGCACATAGAGGTATTCTCAGCACTGCCAGCAGATCAGCAGATGGTTTCAAAGGGGTTAACACCTTCTATCGACATAATCAATGTTTAGCCCCACTTTCAAAGGATTAAGGTCCAGTTGAAGACTAAGAGCACACCAGCAAGTCATAACTGCGCCACCTAACAGCAGAGCGCGTTTACTCCAGAAGTACACCTTCCTACAGAAGATCCATACCTCCTCGAGCCCATAAGCAATTAAATACACAGACAGGAGCTTCATTAAAGATTGTCTGAGCCGCAGTGATGGAGGAATGGAGAAACCGTGCAGATCTTTAACCAGTTCATTTATTTCAGAGTGGCAGCATAGAGCTCCAAGCTCCAGAAAGGACTCCAAAGAAATATCCGAGGTCAATCTCGGCCTGACAGAGACTCCCCAGACAGATTACAGAGTACAAGCAAAGCCACAGAAAGCCATTAAGTGGTATGGGCGTGAACACTTCCGCCTTACTGTCTTAATGAGACTCATTTATTTGCTTATCTATTGTTGTTTCTTCCTCTTCTCCTATAAGAGATCCCCGAGAACATATTGTAAAGGTTTTTGTTCAGTTGCTGCGTAGTTTGTTGTTAGAGGGATTCATTCTTGACTGTTAGAACAGTCGTGGGAGGGAGTAGCAGAGTAGTTGTATGTAATAGGCTGGGAGGAGAAAGTTGGGACTGTATTAGCCATTGAGCCATATTGTACATGACTGGTTTGGCATCAATTAATCAAAGCACATTTCACAGGATCCTAGTCTATTGCTATTGGTGATGTGTTTCTTACTCTGTTTATTACATTTTCACATTGTTTCATTGTTCTTCTGGGCTTGCATCAGAATAATGGTATAGGATTCACCCTTGTTAGGTTCCCTATGCTATCTGCTCTCCTTGCCTTCAATATTTTCTACTCTATGTGCTATCTGAGAATGGTTTTCAGTTGATTTAACCAGCGCAGTGGATGTTATTGCCTGCTGGCTGATGTATGAATTAGTTGAAGCTGTTCTTAGATGTTCTTGAGGGGCTTTAAGCTGGAAGGTTTGGGAACACTGGGGATAAGTGTTGACCCTGTCCCTTTGAGATCCTTGCGGAAACCCATTGCAACCTTCGAAGATCCACTTTTGGCCCTTGTCTTGTCTCTATTTTTTTTTCCCTTGGTGTTGCTAAAGAAGACCTAGAGTTAAATGACCTCTGGTCTGATCTATAAGCTGCCCTTTTGTCCACCTTTGAGAGCTGCCATTGAGTATGTCCAAGCAGGTCTGGAGTTAAATGACCTCTGACCTGATCTATAGACAGAAAATTGGTTGTCTTTCCTTCTCCCACTTTCTCCTAATGTTCTATTCCACCATTCCGCCAAAGACTTTAGTGTAGATTATTTCTCCTTGAAAGCCTCTGCTAGTGGATGCAGCACTTCTTTATGACTCCATAGCTCAATGGATGGAAACTTAATATTTTCGACTCTATCCTTCTTCTATTTTAAGCCCTCCACTGTTTTTGTTCCTTTCTCCATTACGTTCTTAGTCTATGATCCATGATCAAACCCGCAACCAACCAAATCAAATCATTTTTAAACCCTCGTGCTTCATCCAGCTCATTATTTCATCTTGAGCTCAGTGCATGGGCCTGCCTTTGTTTATTGGAGAGATCCCTCTCTCGGTCCAGATATGCATGCCAGATCCTAGGGCCTGCAAGTGTTCCCCGATGTTGTCTCATTCTTTGGCTTTGCTAACTGCCAAAAATGAAACCCCAACAACATGTATTATTGTGGATACTAGGACCAGCAGAGGTCTGTTGAGCCAATTTAGGATGACAGAGTCCCAAGTTTTGAATGAAATGAATATCGTGAGGTGTAGATGGAGGAGTCTCTTTATCCCTACTGTGTTGACCACTGTGAGGTGGTGAACCGGGAAACTCAAGGTTTGGCTGGTTTAGAGCACTGAATGATCTAGTTCTAGGTAATCTGTGTGCAGATTCTAGATAAAAAAGAGGATCCGATAGAGCTGTAAAGTCTTCTGGTGCAGAATTAGCTCTATGGATGTGCCTGGAAATAGTTGGCCTTCTAGGTGTAGGAGATTTCCTAAGAATGTTCTCGGGGTTGTCAACTATCTCAGGTGGGTTTGGGTTAGGATAAGCTCTTGTATGAACGGTTCTTGAAGCCAGAATGTTGTTTTTAAATAAAGGAGCTTAATCCTACCTATTATTTCTATTATGGCTGATGTTGCTATGGAGGCTGGTCTCCTAGTGGAGTCTTATGTGAACCAAGATAATCAATAGGCCTACTGATCACCAGTGGAGTCTTTAGTCGTTAGGGAACTATGGAGTCGCCAGGTGAAAGGTTTAGAATGTTTCAAGAATGGTATATTGTCCACCACAGTGATTAACCACCAAACTAAGGCTACTGCAGTCTCCTTTGAGTTTGAAAAGTGTATAAAGGTGTGTCTTACTCAAAGAATCCCCAGCGGAGTCGCCATTATGTTGGTGTCCCATGTTTTGGCAAGTTTGGAAATACTAAAAGATGAGACAACATAATAACCACTTTCGGACCTCAGGATCTAGCCCTCCTGGGTCCAGAGAGGGATCTCTCTCTATAGGAAAAGATTTTATGTCTTTGAAGCTTTGTTTTAAGGTTTAGGCTAGTTATAAGACGCAGGTTTTGTTCGTTTAATTTTTGTTTGGTTGTTGGGAATCAGGAAAGAAGGGTTCAGTATAAGACAAGGATGAGAAAAGAGGATTTTAGTCAAAGAGAGATAACTCAGAGAACACTTGAGACCATTGGGAAATGGAGTCAAGAAAGGGTTTACTTGCTATTCAATATGCAGGCTTTCAGTTGGGCTAGTCATCTAAAGCATTGGATCTTAAAGATGATAGTGTGGCTTGAAATGGTAAGAAAGAAGGTGAAAGGCAAGGAAACCTCTAAGGTGACATTTCAGCAATCAGATCCAAGGATAGGACATGCCATTGGAAAACCTATGATCCAAAACCTAAAAGGTTAACTCTTCAGACAAGGAAACATTAAAGATTTAAACACAAAGGTGAAGACCTGAGATCAGAGAGAGACTTTGAACTCTTAATGCTTTTGCATCCAGCTTAAGGGAACTTAGAAAAGTTCAATTAATTGAAAAGGACCCTAGTGAGACAGTGACAGAGTTCTAAACTCCCAGTATCCCAATTCATTTAATTAAATCCTAACTAGAACATCTAAGAACAAATTCATTAATTCATACATCAGCTAGCAGTACATATTAGCCACTGCACTGGTTAAATTAACTTGAATAAGTGCTCAGATAACACATATAGCAGAAAAAATTTAAAGGTAGGGAGAGCAGAAGCTTAGGGTACCATGCGAGGGTATATCCTAAACCAGATTTCTGATGCCTGCCAGAGAAAAGAAATGTGATGAATTACAAAGGAAAACAGAGACAAAGTAGTAAAAACATCATTGCTGCTTTAAATCGGGATCCAAAGAAATGTGCTTGTCATATTAAAGAGAAAAAAAAGTCATGTAAAACATTGCTAACAGCTTTATATTTAGTCTGAAAACATCTTCCCTGGCCTATCTTACAACTTTACATAGAGAACTATGTCTCAAGAGAAACAGCGTACAGTTCACAGATATCCGATCAACAACCATTACAATGTTTTCTCATGAGTTTTTATATCTGAAAGAGAGGCAGAGGAGGTAGATGAAACACTAAATGAAACATTAAAATAGAGTAGGAAGAGGGGCTCGAGGCCCATTCTATTTTAATGTCTATGCATTAATCTTTAGTACTCTTTGGGTGAAAGAGTGGTCTTCGACAGGCTGAAATTTACTCCAAGTATGTCTTTGATGTACTCTCGGCTGTAGTACTCTACAGTACTCTGGTGGATAAAAAAAACGTAGATAAATTACTTCAAGGTTTTCCATACCACATAACAAATGCTTTGGTAGCATTAGGATTGTTCTGTTAGGGTGGAAATCTTCTCAAGAACGCGATATAGAATAAAAATAGTATGGGTACTGTGTCCTTTCTCGGGAGGAAACTTCTGCTGATGTGAAACCTTGATAATATTGTTTTCTGCTCGTTAGGCCTCATTAGGCCTTTCGTGTGAGTCATGAAGTCTTCGATCTGGTATTTTTCCTTTAAAACACTGAATTAAGGCTTAACATCTTCAATAATGTGCATTAGAACTCCTTAACTCTGTACTCATACTCTTTGCCGCTTCATGACTGTCTCTGTCAGTGAGATGTGAGCTTTGGTGGAGCTAGAGAGGTTTTACAGAGTTTAACTCTGTCATTTAATGAAAATTATGCTCTAAGCACCCTCTCAAGCTCTTCTCTATAATATCAGGCTCTGAACCCAGTTTTCTCTGTGCTTTGTGCCACTATAACAGTGACTATGAATCATGGCAGTTTCTACCGCCAGTAACCCTGCAAAACACGTAAACATGTTAAGAAATTCATGAATGGGGAGGGTGGATGCAGTGGAGAGCCGTGAAAATGGTAGCGCAACTGAGGTGAACGCAGTGGATGCAGCAGAAAACAACTGAAAAATGCAGTGGAACAGTGAAAAAATGGTCTGGCGAAAGTTTGGTGGAAGAATGCATGTGGACCATCCGATCATATCTGGGGGCGATGATCGACGGTGGAGATTGACTCATAGGATGACTTTGGAAGGTAGGGCGTTATAACATAAACTTTTAATGTAAAAACATTAAAATTAGACCTTTGAATGAAATATGCTAGGATGTATGCAAATGCAACGAAATGACTTTGAATGGTGGGACCCGGTCATGGGCGGAGGGCGATTCAACTAGGGCCGTCGGATCCCAAGAGGAGGTCGACGGCTGTGATATAATCGGAAGGGAGTGACGGGAGGATCAACACTCTGATGACTGATGGTGCGATTGGCTTATGACCATTGGATTAAAGGGGAATCGACGATGTATATTACAATCGGGGGATCGAAATCATGGAGTGCAGCGGGCGGCACAGTTTAGGAGTTGCGATTGCGATCGACGCTGGCTGTCAGATCTAAGAACAGATCAATGATTGATATGTGATCGGAGGGGTGAGCGGGGAGAATTAAAGGTGCATTCTAGAAATAGTGCGAACCATCAGATCTATGTTAATTGACAGCTCAGATTGCGGCGGGAGTCTATGGGCCAAACGCGCCATCGCATCGAAGATTTTAAGTTCACAAGGGTACAATGTGTTCCGCTTCGAAACTCCGATGCGATTAGCGCCTTTCGACTTAGCGCTTGGTTCCGGTGCTTGGGTCATGTAGGGAAGTGGTTTTGGGGTTGGGCCGAAAGGTGCTAGCCTGTAATATGTTAGAAAATGGGTTTTTTAGGTTGGAAACAAAGTTTTAAGGCTAACATTAGGCTTTCGGTGGGGGGAAAAAGGGAATTAAAATCAAATGAAAGGATTTCACTTGGTTTTTAAAGGGGAATTGGGTGGTTTGGGAGATTTAGGAAGGGATTTTAGGAGTCAAAGGGGAAACTTTGAAAATGGGGAAAAGGGTTAAAATGGGAAATTTTGCAGGGACACAAGGGGAAAATGAAGGCCTTTCTGAGCACAATTTTTTTACAGTCAGTGAGGCTTTTTGGATGGAACTAGCAATGAGGATCTTTTTAAAGGCAATGGACACACAGAGGCTTCAAGGATGAGAGATTTTCATAGAAAATGTATCTCTTGAAGGTTCAAAACAATTTAGCCACCTATTTTCTTGACAAAAAATTCATAGGTGGCTAACACCCACAATTTTCTCTTTTAGTGTTTTAGTTTCCTTAATTGTAGAACAATTTACTATTTTTGGCAGTTTTTCGGGTCTTTAAATTCTGGGGCCGTTTTGAGGCCCTAAACAACATTTTTTTGAAAAAACATGTAAAACATTAGTCAAATTAGTTTTTGACTAATGTTTTCCACTCGAAAGTTTTTGTTCCTCTGAGAGATATTTCTAACAAGGTTTACGACCCCAGGATGTTGATGTACCAATTTACCCAAACGGGGCCCATAGTTTTGGCACTTCATCTCCTAGTGTTAGGTTTTTGGATGTTTAGGTTTTTCCATTGTTTCTCAATAATAAATAGGCCTTCGAGCTACATTGTAACACAGTTCAAAGGCATGGAGCTTCCACATCTATTCTCAGAGATAAGCTACAATCGCCCAAGATAGTTTATTTCCATTATTTTTGTAAGCTTATTTTAATACTTGATATTAATGAAATGAAGTGTTATTTCTATTGTGTCATTGTAGTTATGGTTGTATCTATAATTGTTTGCGTTCGTGTTTAATTTTGGATTAGTCATGAGTTCTGAGTGTACAGGTTAAGGAATTATGGCTTGGAGATTAAAAGGATAGGAAATTGGGTGATTATGGGTTACGGTATTAGGGGTCGTGATAATGGGGCTCCTAATCCCCTTATCACCAATATTGGGGGTTCCCCTATTAATTCCTCTCATTTCCTTTTCTCTAGGTCCCTTAGCCCATATGAAATTAGATCATAAGCCACCTTCTAATTCTCTAATGCTAAGATCATAGAACTTACTAAACCATGCTTGGACCTCCCTTTGCCCTATTCAATACACACCAATATAGGTCCCAACCACCTTTTTGGTCATACCATTGAAATTATCTTCATGTTATGAACCCTAGCCAAATTTGGTCCCAATGTCCCTACAAATACACACTTGGGCTCCCTTGGCTAAGTTATTAATTAGATGCATTAGGGTTTATGGGTTGTGATAAGGGAGCTCCTAATCTACTTACCAAAACTATTGGGGGTTGCCCAATCAAATTCAAATTTATGATATAGAAGAGAAATTGAGAGAAAAAGACAAGGAACTTGGAAAATTAAAAGCAGTTGTTGAAGAATTAACAAAATGAAAATATACCATGGAGGTGGGGATAAAATGGTGGATTTAATCCAAAACCATCGAACAATGTAAGAATTACAAGTGTAGGTTGTTTAATTTTTTATATATGTTTGACCTATGTTTGATAATAAGTCTTATTTTGACCTATGTTTTCTCCTCTTAATGTATCTTCTAGCCACACATATTTTGGGTGTATTAGTGTAATTATGTTTAGAAGAAAGCCATTCCTAATTAGTGAGGAAATATTCTCACTAGATGCAAAAGGAGGATCGAAGTGTAATATTTCCTTGGTAAGATTCGTAGTGAAGGCACAAAAAGAGGGTGAACCTAGATATGGATAGCTTGAAGATTGCATCATTCATGTAGTTGGATTTCTTGTTTTAATTTCAAATAGACTTGGAGAAAACAAAGGGAATTTGAATGTTGTTTTCAGCATGCTGTGGAAAAATCCTTTGAGAAATATTATAGACTTGTGTGGGACTGTTACCCATACATTTGGTAAGAGAATGGACTAGTTTTAAAGGATGATGAAAATTAAAGGGACATTCTTATATCCTCTTTTTATTTTGAGTGGACATGAATTAAGTTTGCGTCATGCATGGAGAAAAACCTTACTTTATTTCTATGAAAGTAGATGTAGTTGTGTACATTATAAGACCATATTGTTTCCCTTTGAAATCAAATATGTAGAGGATATTTGGGGGAAATGTGACTAACCATAAAATGTAGATAATATTTGGGGACCTTGTGGCTCTTTTTCTTTGACCCTAGTAGTGCTTGGAGGTTGTATTTGGAGTGGTTAGGAGACAAAATAATAATATGACCAAGGATATTGGTGTTGGAGCACCTAAGGTTTGGGACAAAGGCATAGGGGTTCTATTAGTTAAGGGGTTTAAGGATTTAGGCATCAGGGATCTAGGATAAAGGGTAAAGGGTTAGGGGTTACGGGTTTGAGGGCCAAGGGGTTGATTTCTACTGGATTTAAGGGTTACAAGTTAATGGCTTAGTGGTTAAATTTTTTAGGGGTTAAGGGTTAAGCACTAAGGGATTAGGGGTCAGGGGATTTAATGGTTAAGTTCTTAAGGGTTATGGATTTAGGTGTTAAAAGGTTAAGGGGTCTAGGGGTTGGGGGTTAAGGGATAGGGTTTAAGAGGATAAGGGATTAGGGCTTAGAGGTTTCAAGGATTCTAAGTTAGGGTTTAGGCATTAAGGGGTTAGTGGCTTATGGTTTATGGGATAAAGAGGATAATGGGTTATGAGTTATGAGTGTAGGGGTTAAGGGATTGTGGATTTGGGGTTAAGGGAATAGGGACTTTACTGATTATGGTTTAAGGGCTTATGTATTGTGATAATAGGGTCCCTAATCCCCTTATCACAACTATTGGGTGTTACCCTATCAATTGATATCGTTTCCTTCCATACAAGCACCCTAGCCCCTATGCCATGAGGTCTTAAGTTTCCTTCTCATTCTCTAATACTAGGATTATATATCTCAATAAACATTGCTCAAACCACTCACTTCTACCCATCCATGCTACCCTTATGTCCCCTTCTCCTGTTCAATACAAAAAAATATACCCCTCCCCAAAAATTCATGGGAATTGAACAATTGAAGGTGGTCATTTTACAACCACCTATAAAAGCTTAATTCTATTGAATTTTTTTTGGGGGGGAGGGTTTTCCAAAATTGTCTCCAAAATTTACATTGTCATTACTTTAAAGGGTGGTTCAGGGACTCTACGTTAGGCGTTAGGGTTTAGGAGGTTAATAGTTTATGGTTTAAGGGATCAAGGGGTTAATGGGTTATGAGTTATGAGTGTAAGGGTTAAGGGATTTTGGCTTGGGGGTTAAGGGGATAAGGAATATAGTGGCTATAGGTTGAGGGCTTATGCGTTGTGAAAATGTGGCCCCTAATCCCCTTATGTCAACAATTGGGAGTTCACATATCAATTTCTCTTATTTTCTTCCCTTGAGGCACACTAACCCCTATTCCATAAGGTACTAAGGCCCCTTCTCATTCTCTAATGCTAATGTTATATATATTAGTAAACCATGGTCAAATCTCTCCCTTCTACCAATCCATGCTGCCCTTATGTTCTCTTTAGTCATCCAATACACTAAAAGATCCCCATCCCCAAAAATTCATGAGAATTAAACATTTGGAGGTGGCCATTTAACAACCACCTATAAGATTTTAATTCTAATGACTATTTTTTTTTTTTTGGTGGTGTTGGGGGTTGTCCAAAACTACCTCCAAAAGTTACAGTGCCCTGACTTTTAAGAGGGGGTTATCAAACAAACCCCCTTAAAATACCAAGAATCAAACTTTTGGAGAGGGATTTGGACACCAGCCCCACCCATAAGAGTCATCATAATTGAAATTTTAGAGGTGGTCGTTAAATGACCAGCTGAAAATATACATTTCTCGTGAATTTTTTTTTGGGGGCGGGGGGGTTCAAAAAATACCTCCAAAAGTTAAATTTTTATGAATTGTAGGGGCATTGTAAAAAAAATGCCATTAAAAATGTACCAAGTTTTAATAAACACACAATAATTATAATATAACAATTAAAACAATAAATGAATTAACACATATTAACTAAAGTACATGACTAACCTATGAACCATTGTGATGAGTCAATTCTAAGTACACCATCACATGGCTTTGTAATTATATCATTCATCTCATATCCTCCATTTTTTTAATACATGAGAAATATCATTATATTCCATATGTGGAATATACATATTTCAGTCCTCAAGGGATTTCTTAGACAAAAAGTCTCATATCCATTACAAGAAATACTCATTATGAGTTCAACACATTATCACATGTATGAATTCTCCATAACACCTGCTCTAAACCTAAATCACTTTCCAAGAGGAATTTCCTTATATTTCATATAAGGAATATAATTTTTTTAGTTCTTGATGGATTGCTTAACAAGTCTTGAAGCCATTAAAAGAAATACTCATTATGAAATTTGTTAGACCTTTACAAAGTATTTATTATTCAATTAAATATTCACCAAGATCTTACAAGATTATATAATTTAGTGAAAGATTTGCCATGATTTTACAAGATAATACAATCTGGTGAGAGATTCGATATATTTTACAAGATAGTATAACCTGGTGAGAGATTCGCCAAAAACATTATATATACATATTATATTATTGATAAAATTGCCTTTCATTTTTCCATGTATCATGGGTATTCGCCCATTTATTATACATATAAATTTAGGGGGGTTCTTAAAATTTTCCCTGGGGAGAACCAAGAAAAAATGCAAGGAAAGGAACACATAAGAGGGTTAATAAGTCAGAACTTCACCTTTTTCAAAATGGGCATGCTAGGAACACTAACAATAGGTTCCAATACATGCCAAGTTCCAATATGTTCCAAGTGCTAATTTATGTCAATGCATGCTAAGGTGTTTGAGTGCATGCTAGGGACTACAAGGAATGGCAACTCATGCTAGGGGAGTGCTATCTTATGCTAGGTCATGCCAACATGTTCTTGGGCATCATAGTCATAACAAGATGTTCCAAGACCTGTGAGGTGCCAAGGAATGTTAGTGTGTCCCAAATCATGTCAAGGTATGCCATGAGTGTTAAGGAGTGCTATGTCCCTCTCGTTAATAGAATTAACTGAGATTTATTATGTATTAAATAACATGGTTACTATACACACTAGTGGAACTTCATCTAAAGGTAATTTTTTGACTCATAGGAAAACTAAATTATCAATACTTGAGGGAAATGATACACACTAACTACTTAATAGCAAATTGATTGAATCTAACCACTATGGCCTTGGGAACATAATAAAAAATACTCCATAACAATGGTCTTAAATCGTTATATTTTGATAAAAAAATATAGCAACAATCACATAACGTCATCAAAAACTCATTGGCATGATTAATGATGACGAATTTTTTTTTACTGTCACCAAAAGTAACCAAAAACAAAATTGGTGAGGGCCAATAAAAGATTTTCAATAGAAGTGTCACCAAAGAGAGAATTAGTGATGGGCCTTTAACAACCCTCACCAAAAGTGTTACTGAAAATGGCTTTGGTGACAAACCTTAAAGGAACATCACGGTATGCACTTAAAAGAACACTTTTTAAGGACCCTTGCCATATGCAACATTGGTGACGAACCTTAAAGGTCTGTCATAGGAATGAACCTCACCAGTAACTTTTTTTGTTGTAGTGATAGGGGTCTCATACTTATCTAAGAATCGTTAAGGAGAATTTTTGCCTCACCATATTAGTTGCATTACCATCTATTAAGTCATAGATTCATTGTTCATTCATTTACAAATCAAAACATGATGAGAGCCATACATCATGAATATCATAGAACAAATTCATAGCCAACAAATAAACAACAGAAATGACAAACATAGAATAGCCATATAAGCCACATAATCACAAGCATATTTAGGCATCAATACAAGAGGAAAATAACTCTTATTTCCAAAAAAAAATGGTTCAGTCAAATCTCTCTTTAGCCAGTCACCCCATGTTGGAGCAAGGCGACCTGGGGTGCATTTCTCGGTTAAGTTTTGTTTAAGTTTTGTTGTACGTGTTGCACGCAAGTATTCAAAGGTGCTTTGGGGTGGGTGAAAGTCCCTTAATCATTGTAAGTGGTTAATAGTGAAAAATCATGAGTCTCAAACCATGGTTTGAGACCATGGTATATGCATGTCTAGATAATATAAATATGTAATGATTGAGTTGACTAGAGACAAGTAGTATATAAGATGTATGGTTGTTGTTAATGTTTTGATATAAGTCTGGGTTGTTTAGGTAGAAAGGCTCTTGTTGGTTGTGTGCATAGAAGGATTTTATGTACTGATCTACATATCTCTTACTAAAGAAGACAGTTTTGTTGAACCTGGACTCTTATGTGATTTTGTGTGTTGATTATTTGTTGTTTACTTTAAGATCTGAATCTATTATGTGTTGCATATTTACTTATGTTATTGGTTAATTTCTTTTCTGCGGGAATATAATTTGATGTTATATGAATAGAGCTGATTGAGTTATATTGACTTACTGTGCGCAAAATATATTAGAGTATTTTGTGATAACTTGTGGAAGGGTTTGATCTGTTGACTACATATGCACAAATCTGTTATAGTAACTGCAATAAGTCTGATTAGAGCCACTACATCAAAAGCTTCCTCATGGTTCCGAAACCTGGTTGCAACACCCCCCCATATTGCTTCGTGTGAGACTTTGATCTACACAAGCAGATCACGGCCGAAAGGTCCAATAGTTGGAGGGTTTTTTTGGTTGCACGATAACTATGAACCTAGGTGAGGACCCCTCAAGCCAAAAAATGGTCCCTTTCGAAAGGAAAAGAGGCATTATTGGAATTTTATTTATGAAAATAAAGGAAAATAGGATAAAAGGGAGATGAAAGGTCATAGGTTGCATGTGAGGAGGAAAACAAATGAAAATAATTGAAAATGTAGAAAATAGAGGCCACATTAACAAAAATTCTTCTAAGGATTAGTTGGAAATAATTTGTTAGGTCTATGGTGGAGCTATGTTCTATTCTCTCTCATACTCTTGGTCACATGGATTTTCTTGGAGCACTTTTAGAGAGTGTGGCATACTTGGAATTTTGGAGCAAAAGGCAAAAAAAGAGCAAGAAAGTGAAAGCGTACACTGGGATCAACGACTACAATTTTTTTTTCTTGCAGGTACTGAGTTGCATGTATGATTTCCTCGCTATTTTTTGCATGCATGAAATATGCTTGTGGTTATTTTTTTATGATATGTCATTGGAATGGAGGATTTCCTATATTGATAGTCTTTTTTCCTATCCTTGCCATTTCCTAGATAGCCATGGTGTTGTGGGTTTTACTTTTTTTTTCCCTGGTTCCTTTTCATGTTCCCTTGGACGTCAGTTGATTTATTAGTTCTTGGAAGCCTTGGTTGGAAAAACACTCTGGAATCCCTGTAACAACTTGGGTTTATTTATTAGTCCTATAATACTTGGTTGGAAAAACACTTTGGAAGTCCTTGATGGGTTTATTTAATAGTCCTGGAAGCCCTGGCTAGAAAAATGCTCTAGAAGCCACATGATAGTTGTGGGTTGAGTTACTTGTCATGGAAGCCCGATGACATCTTTGGGTTGAGTTACTAGTCTTGGAAGCCCTGGTTGGAACAAACACTCTAGAGCCCTAGACAGCTTGGGTAAATACTAATCTGGTGCTTGTTAGTGATTTTTAACTATGAGGTGGAATTACTCATTGAAGTTTGAGGTGTTTTTTCCACTAGAAGACGTGGTTTGGTTTTTGACCAATGTGTTTTATGAGATCCCACATTCATGATTAGAATATGGAATTGTGGTGTTGGCTTGAGGGGTCCTGACCCAGGTTCGGAGTTATTACGTAACCAACAAAACCCTCCAACTATTGGCCCTTTTGGCAGTGATTTGCTTGCACAGTTCAAAGTCTCACCCGAAGCAGTATGGGGGAGTGATAGAACCAGGTTTCTACACCCTAAGGAAGCTTTCAATGTAGTAGCCCTAATTAGACTTAATGCAGACACTATAAGAGATTCACACATACAGAGTCAACATATCAAACCCTTCTGTAGGTTATTAGAGAATACTCTAATATATTTTGTGCACATTAATTCAATATAATTCAATCAAATCTATTTATCTTACATCAACTGATACTCACACACATAAGAAATTAAAAAATAAAATAAGTGAATAGGAAACACAAAACATATTCAAATCTTAAAGAAAATAACAAATAATTCAATACAAAAAATCACATAAGAGTCCAGGTTCGCCAAAGCTGTATTCTTTATTAAGAGATATGAAAATCAGTACATCCAATCCTTCTGCACACACAACCAGCACATTCGGCTCACAGCCAAGACTTAGGTCTCCCCGCACACAGCCAGTAGGAGACTTTATACCCAAACAACCCTAACTTTGATCAAAACATTAACAAAAACCATACATCTGATATACTAGTTGTCTCTACTCGAATCAATCCTTACATATTTATATCATCTAGACGTGCACATACCATGGTCTCAAAGCATGCTTTTTCCATTTTAACCCCTTACAATGAATAAGGGACTTTGACCCACCCCAAAGCCCCTTTGACTACTTGTGCACAATGCATACAACAAAAACTAAAGAAAAGTTAACCCAAAAATGCACCCCAGGGGACCCCGCTCCAACAGGCCCCCAACATAATCTCGTGACTTGTCCCGAGTCACTGTTGGGTGGTTGCCTTCATTTTTTCTTTCAGTGTGTCAATAGAGCTTTGAAGTCGCAAGATGAATTCGATGCTCTACATGGCAGCACTTTGCACTTCATCAAAATTTTTTTCTATTGCTAGCCCCTCAACTGCCAAATTGATGCTTTTCTCTATTTGTTAGAGGCTTTTGAGGGTGCCATCAATATTCTCCGAGAGCTGCAGGACTTCCTCAGCCCAAGGCCACATCCTCATTTCCAAAAATTTATCTTGGTGGCACAGGTCTTCAATTTTTGTCTGAATTTCCTTGTTGTCATGCAATATGGCAAGTCTCTTCATTGTTACCAAAGTGGGTGTGGCCATCCTAATTTCTGTAAATTGTTGTTCCTTAATGCACAACTCATTTCTTAGCTGTTGTACAGTCATTTTGAACAGTTGTCCAAATTCTCATGGCTTCATCTAATAACATTCCACATGTTTCCACTATGGTTGCGGCACTATTTTTGGCAACCTTTACCTATGCTGCGCTCTGACCTCTAACAACATCTCAGGCTAGAGCTTCATATGTATGTAATATTCCCAATTAGCCATGAGCTAGTTGGAATATCAATTTTTGTTTTGCTACTTTGTTTTTAGAATAAGAGGACAATGGAGGTCCATAATTCTCCTTAATAATGAATAAATCAATGCCAATGTGAAAGAGATAGATCTTGGCAGCCTAAATTGAGCACCCTTAGGTGTGAAAAGGGGCTGAAACACCTTGACTGGGTCAAATTTGACCAAATCAACAACATTGTCATGGAGGAGTGGTCATCAATGAAAGACATCGCAGTTTTAGATGGAGATGCTTTGTGTGGAAGTAGTGCTATTATTGGATGGGGCTTAAGGATTGTAAGCTCATATCTTATTTAAGGAAGAGGATGGCATCCATTCTTCATTATGTTGATATGTTGATATTATTTTTGAATATATGGTCTGTTTAGACATATATCTTTCTCTTGGTGTTAAGATGAGATTGAGTGTTGTTTAACACTGGGTGTTCCTGATCGGGAATCCCACCTATTCCATTGAGGAGATATTGGAGGAGTCTTATACTACATTTTCCACTATAAGGCTTAAGGCCAAGCTTCTTCTTTCATCTACAGCATAGATCCTATTGAGGGTTTGGTTGTTTTGTAGGTTGCAGCAAGTGGAAACTAGATCTGGGTCATTTCATTGCTCATTTTCAGTGGAGGAGGCTTCCTTTCCATTGGGAGGATAGTAAGGAAGGCCCTTGAGCATATTTTCAGATATTGGCATCAGGCCAACTGTTTATTCATCCCTAAAACACAATTTTCCTCCAGATCTGTGTTATTTCTATAGGAGGAGTTGTAGGGTGGTTTGGCACACCATTTGGAGAGTTGATTTTCTAGTGAAGGGGATTTGCCTTTCACTTAGAGGATCTATTGGAGGGGGCTATTTTATTTATCATATCATATTAGACACACTCTCCAAATCTATATTTTGTAGTGGATCTACAGCCCTAGGGCTTATATCTACATATTGTATATGGTGTTTTGCTGAAAACCCTTAAGGGGTTCTTCAAAGGGGTTTGTATACTGCTCATATCTATAGTAGATCTATCTTTTGAGGCACATATTAGCCCTAGATCTGATGTATACTCATTTTCTATAGAAGTGGCTTTAAAACAACGTTTTTGTAGTCTTGCAACTTTTTCTATATAATAGTAACACCTCTTTTGAGGGATTTTTTCCATTGGAGGCTTGCTCTTTCTTGTTGTACATCTTATGGCTCATTTATTATGTATATTTTTCTGCTGTTATAACATATGAAAGGTCTCCATATTTTCCTCTTGATTTTATATGATGATTTACACTATTGTTCCAACATTATGCACTATATTCCTGCTTTTCCCATTTGGGAATATTACAGTGGTATCAGAGCATAAACTTGGCACAGCCTGTGCATCTTGAAAATCCAATATGTAATATAAAGAAGGAGAGCCTCCTAAATAAGGTCTGGCATGTCTCATCACTGGAGTGATCAACCAGTGCAGCAACAACAAGTTTCCCAATGCTCTACAATTCTTACATTCTTGGTTGTGGGAAATGAATGGTTTCAAGAGCAAGAATCCCTTGAAGACTATTTTATGGAGTATGAGTCTCAAACTCAAAGATTCAAGGAAAACTTGAATTTTCAAGAATTTTGTGAAATCAAGGACAATAGAAGACCAAGGCATCATAATAGAAGTGGTGGATTCATTCAGAATCATGATCAACACAACACTATGGGAAGATTTTTCTTACGCAACATTGATGGGTCATCTAAGTGCACTGCCAAATCATGGGTAGAGAAGCTTGACATCTACTTCCAGTTGAACAAAGTTCCAAAAATGGAAGACATTAAGATAGCAGCATTGCACCTTGAGGGTGAAGCACAAGATTGGTGGTTCCATGGATTTTCTACATTGCGTCATGCCAATGTAACTGCATATTCAGAGTTCACTAGGAGGTTGGCAGAGAGGTTTGATAGAAGATATCCTGAAGCAGCATTCATGGGGCTTGCAAAGCTAAAACAATCAGGTAATCCAAAAACTTACATTTTTGAATTTTTAAGACTTTCTATTGTGGTTCCTGATTTATCTACAACAAGAAGGGTGTATATGTTCATTGATGGGTTAGATGAACCTCTTCATGGGTTGGTTAAGTCTACCAAGCCCACTACCCTTCAAGATGTCATTGAAAGGGCTAGATATCTTCAAGATGCCTTGCCAAAAGAAAAGGAAACTTTTCAGCACAAGCCCTCTTTTCCATCAAAGGGAAAATAAGATAAGGCTCCTCCTTCAAAGGAGGGTCAATAAAAAAACCTCTTGATGATGATGTCTGAAGAGATTTAAGGAGGAGGAAGCTTTGCTTCACATGCCAAGAAGCTTGGGCACCCAGAAATATATGTACAGTAGGAAATGCACATTCCATAGAGGTCTTCTCAGATGATGAGGAGGAATAAGAAGATGAACCAAGAAGAGGTCACAGTATTGACACTACAGGAGATGAACCAACACCATCAGGAGATGGGAATGGGGCATTTTCTCCAATTGGAGGGGATCTTGCATAATTAAGAGGAGTTCCTAAGTACTTGACCTTAAGAGTTCAAGGTTCCATCTTGAATCAGGTGGTTTCTATTTTGGTTGACAATGGGGCTACCCACAATTTTATTGATGCCCAACTAGTACAAAGAAGGACAATACCCACTGATGCTTTTGAGGGATTTTTGTTTTGGTCCCAAGAGATAGAACTATGCAATTCATGCATTATGTTCCATCCTTATCAGTCACCATGGGAACATACACATTGACTTATCACTTCTTTGTGGTTGACATACCTGACACCAATGTGATATTGGGGGGTGCAATGGTTGATTGCTTTGGGGAAAGTCATGACTGATTGGGAGACTTTGCAGATTGAATTGGTGGATAGGAAGAGTGGAAAAGCTAAAATGATTAAATACATGCACACATATCCCTCACATACCACTTCCACACAGAAAACAGAGATGGATTTGTGCAGTGGAAGCAAGGACCTAACAGTCCCATCTATTATGCTTATGATATTGCTGCATGGAACACTATTATTTAGTGGAAAACCACCTGGAAGGCCACCTAAATCAGATTTGGTGAGAGATATCTCACAAAATTATGCTCCAATATTAGATCCAGTAGGGATGGGAGCATTATAAGACCATGATATAACACTAGGAGTCTTAGGTAGACTCGAGGAAGAGGGAGGCATTTTCCCAACATCATCATTACCCACTCTCATTTCATATTATGCACTGTGGGAGGAGAAGCATGGAAGGAATGACCTTCCAACATATAGCTTTAGCATGGGATATGTCAAGGAGAAGAACATCCATATGACATACATTATTTTTGATAGATCATCAGTGCTATCAGTATGGAATATTGATTCATATTGGAAATCCCAACTGTTGGTGGATTATTCAAAGGATCTTTTTACATGCATGATACTTGATGCCCAACTACATGAAGAGGGCTATTCAATACAAGATTAAGTCATATATTATCATGGTAGGAACATCTTATCTAGAGCCTCCAAGCTCAAGGAGAAGTTGCTACAAAGGGCTTATGAAGGTTTCTTTTTCAGGCACACTTATTCCATGAAGGCCTACAACACTATCATGGAGAACTACACTTGTTAAGGCTTTGAAAAGGAAATATATCAAAATTTTCAAAGATGCATGAACCATGTGGAGTTGGAAGAGATACATGAATCAATGAAGGAGTTATTTCAGCCACCTCTTTCCTCTTTTGGAATGAGAGGGGGTTCATCTATGAGCCACTCCATTTGTATGAACATAAATTTTGGTAAAGAACATGCTCATGTAACTAATGTTTCACTTGATTATTATTTGAAATCCTTTAACATGTATATGTAGGCCATAGATCCAAGAAGGAGCATTATTCCATATAAACTTCATGGCCAACTTTGGGCCATAAACATTTCTGAACATGGCCACTCCCTTGGAGGACAAAGGGAGATTTTGTGTCACTGTGGGTGCACTCCAAAAGCACCAAACATATCTCACACTTTCAGCCATTGTGAGAAGACATAGACATGAAGTAAGTGGTGGTGAAACCACTTGCTGTATCATTATCTGATGCAGTTAGGAAATTTACTGCACTGGTTCCACATGTGGGACTATGACCCACCTCCATTTATAAAAATTTATGTTTGTATGTACTTGGTTTTGATCCCATACTTTGATGATGTACTTATTATTTTTATGGGAATGATTGGAGGGAGGATGGGAGGAATGTATGTGACCTATGGGAGAGATATTATCCATGTTAATTATGCTACATGTTTCAAGGAGAACATTGGGCAAACCCTGTTTGTTTCATTTGAGCTATTGTCTCCTTATGGGATGGATTATTTGCATCTCATGACAGCTTTGGAGGAGAAATTCATGGAGGGATGGATTGGTAGACACTTAGCTTATGAGGGAAGCTTATCACATGTTGGTGTCACCAATGATGGAGAGTTACAACACTCACCCTGTCAGTTGCTTGAGGACAAGCAACATTTGGGAAGGGAGGACTGTAATATTCCCACTTAGCCATGAGCTAGTTGGGATATTAAATTTTGTTTTGCTGCTTTTTTTTTCTAAATAAGAGGACAACGAAGGTACATAATTCTCATTAATAATGAATAAATCAATGCCAATGTGAAATATATATATCTTGGCAGCTTAAATTGAGCAACCTTAGGTGTGAAAAGGGGCTGGAACACCTTGAATGGGTCTACTTTGACCAAATCAACAACATTGTCATGGAGGAGTGGTCATTAATGAAAGACAACGTAGTTTTAGATGGAGATGACTTGTGTGGAAGTAGTGTTATTATTGAATGGGGCTTAGGGTTTGCAAGCTCATATCTTATTTAAGGAAGAGGATGGCAGCCATTTTTCATTATGTTGATATGTTGATATTATTTCTGAATATATGGTCTGTTTAGACATATCTCTTTCTCTTGTTGTTTAGCTGAGATTGAGTGTTGTTTAGCACTGGGTGTTCCTGATCAGGAATCCCAAATATTCCATTGAGGATCTCTTGGACGAGTCTTGTACTACATTGTCCACTATCATGCTTAAGTCCAAGCTTCTTCTTTCATCTGCAGCGCATATCCTGTTGAGGGTTTGGTTGTTTTGCAGGTTGTAGCAAGTGGAGACTAGATATGGGTCATTTCGTTGCTCAGTTTCAGTGGAGGGGGCTTCCTTTCCATTGGGAGGATAAGGAAGGCCCTCGAGCATATTTTCAGATCTTGGCATCAAGACAACTGTTTATGCATCCCTACAACACAGTTTTCTTCCAGATCTGCATTATTTCTATAGGAGGAGATGTAGGGTGGTTTGGCACACCATTTGGAGAGTTGATTTTCTAGTGAAGGGGATCTGAATTTCACTTAGAGGATCTATTGGAGGGGGATAATGTATTGATAATATCAGATCAGCCACACTTTCCAGATCTGTATTTTGTAGTGGATCTATAGCCATAGGGCTTAGATCTACATCTTGTATATGGTGTTTTATTGAAAACCATTAAGGGGTTCTTCAAAGGGGTTTGTATGGTGCTTATATCTATCATATATCTACCTTTTGAGGCACATATCAGCCCTAGATCTGATGTATACTCATTTGCTGTAGCAGTGGCTTTAAAAAAGCGTTGTAGCAGTCTTCCCTCTTTTTCTATATAATAGCAGCACTTCTTTTGAGGGATTTTTTCCATTGGAGGCTTGTTCTTTCTTGTTGTACATCCTATGGCCCATTTCTTATGTATATTTTTCTGTTGTTATAACATATGAAAGGTCTCCATATTGGCCTCTTTCTTTTATATGACGATTTACACTATTGTTCCAGCATTTTTCACTATATTCTTTCTTTTCCCATTGGGAATATTACACTGTAGGTTGGTGATCTATTACTCAAAATTGGCCCGGACCATCTGTATTTAGATGCACGATGGCTTAAAGGCAGCGTCCAAGCTCTCTAATTTCATGGTTGGCATGACTAATGTAGGAATAATGACCTCTAGCAGGTCACCACACTTGTTCAATCATCGCCTCTAATGCAGTGTGCCAATCATCAGCTGTGAGGTGCACCTCTTTTACTGTCTCTTGCTTCTGCTATAACATTGTTGCATGTTGTTGAGACTCATTTTTGGTGTGATAGGCATGGGCCTCCCAGTATTTCAATTCATACACGATCATGTTGTGGATCACATGGAGCTTTCTGCCTGGTAGCACCTTTGGATCAATGCTAATATCTCAATAGGCTCTCAGGGAAGCGGGAAAAGTAGGTGGTTTCACTATTATGGTTGGCATGGGGATTTGAAGTAGGCAGCTATCCCCGAGAGATGGCAGCACCGGTATGATGGACTGAATACTCATCTACCCCAAGATGGAAGTTGTCATGCTCGCTTGTAGCTAGCTCGTTTTCTTCACGCTCGCTTGTATCACAATCACTTGCATTTTGAGCTCCTCGATACCCAATTGTACTCCCTCGAGCATAGATTTATACTGTGCTTCCATGTTGGTCCAGATATCATCCATTTCCGACTTGATTTTCTCCATAAATTAGAGGTGATATATCTAGAAGGCTTGAAATATAGTGTTATAGGTTAAGGGCTTATGGGTTGTGATAATGGGGCCTCTAATCCCCTTATCTCAACAATTGGGGGTTCCCATATCAATTGCTCTTTTTTTCTTCCCTCGAGGCACACTAACCCCTATTACATAAGGTTGTAAGGTCCCTTCTCATTCTCTAATGCTAATACTGTAGATCTTAGTAAACCATAATCAAATCTCTCCCTTCTACCCATCCATGCTACCCTTATGTTCACATTCGTCATTCAATACACTAAAAGGTCACAATCCCCAAAAATTCAAGAGAATTAAACATTTGGAGGCGGTCGTTTAACAACCACCTCTAATATTTTAATTCTAATGACTATTTTATTTTTTATTTTTTTTATTTTTTTGGGGGGGAGGTGGTTGTCCAAAATTGCCTCCAAAAGTTACATTGTCGTGACTTTTAATAGGGGATTATCAAACAAACCCCCTTTAAAATTACCATGAATCGAACTTTTGGAGAGGGATTTGGACACCAGCCCTGCCCCTAAGTGTCATTAGAATTGAAATTTTAGAGGTTGTCGTTAAATGACCACCTGCAAATGTTCAATTCTCATGACCTTTTTTTTTTGGGGGGGGGTGGGGGGGGGTTGTTGTTCAAAAAATACCTCCAAAAGTTAACTTTTTGTGAATTGTAGGGGGGTTGTCAAAAAAATGTCATTAAAAGTTTA
Organism: Pinus albicaulis; assembly: GCA_034641835.2. Lineage (NCBI taxonomy): Eukaryota > Viridiplantae > Streptophyta > Pinopsida > Pinales > Pinaceae > Pinus > Pinus albicaulis. The sequence continues at coordinate 271,883,292 of CM076570.1, read as the reverse complement.
TTTTGAGGAATTCATTTAAACCCCTTCCCCCCCAAAAAAAATCCATGAGAAAACACTTTTAGAGTTGGTTGTTAGAAAACCCACCCCCAAAAGGAAATGGAATTACTTTTCATGACTTTCGAGGGGGGGGGGGGGGGGTGTTCAAAAAAATACTATGAAAAATATATTTAGGGGAAATAATTTAAAATCCCCCTCCAAAAACCATCAGAAAAAAATTTTAGTGGCATTAAATTGCGTGCCAGGTTTTGAGTGTTAGTGCATTGTAAGTGACAGATCTTCCTCCGTTACTTCTCTCCTACTTTCCAAAAATTGATTTCAAATAAATTTAATCTTAAACCATGTCAAACCGTGTCAAGACTTGCTAAATCATACCAAGTCATTTCCATACATGCCAGACTTTAGAAGAATTTTAAGGTAAAAAATGGGTCTCCTAAGGAAGTTATAAAATAATAGTGGAAATAATAAAATAAGATTAGATTAGATCATCAAATGTTAGAGGGAAAAAATAAAAAACCACTTTTTCAACTCATATTTTAAACTTATCTCCCTTTGGGATTATCGTTGGATGCAGAATTTGATTCCTCATCCAAGGAGTACCCATGTTGCATACTTTCTATGGACCTTAGTAAACGGAAAATGAGCAATACATGAAAAACATGATTACAGTCACGTTTTTTCATGTATTTATAATTTTTCATGTATCTGTAATTTTTCGTGTAGCACAATCAACAAATTATATGCAACATGGGTACTCCTTGGATGAGAAATTAAATTTTGCATCCAAAGAGTACTCCCACTTGAAATTTGAGTAAAACCTTAGCGAGATAAGTTGAAAATACAATTTGAAAAAGTAGTTTTATTATTTTATTATTTTTTAATATTTTTACTTTTTTACCCCAAAAATGGTTAGTCATCCCCCATGGATGACACAGTCATCTTGAATTCTACTGGTTCTTATAATTTTTATTTTGGTTGTACATTTTTCTTAGGAGGCATATTTTAGACCTCAAAAGTTCTCTAATGCATGCTAAGACTTTTCAAGTGCCAACACATGCCAAGTGCCAATGTGTGTTAAGGAGTATTATGCATGCTATGTAGTGGCAGGGCATGTTGAAGAGTGCTAAGGTGTGACAGAGAATGCCAATGCATAACAGGGAGTTCTAGGGAGTACTAGGGCAACATAATGGTGCACTAGGTCAAAATGTGTGGAAACGAATGAATATGAGGATGTGTTAATGAGTGCTAGGTGTGCCAAGGAGGGAGTGAAAAGGTATGCTAGGTAGTGATAAGGAATACTAGGGGATACTAAGGCATGTCAAAAAGTGTTGGAGTGTTATAGGGAACTCCAAGGTGTGCTAACATGTGCCAATTATTTCCAAGGCATGCAAAGACATGTCAGGTGCTAAGACATGTCAGGATGTGCAGGGTGTTATAATGTGCCTACATGTGTTAAGTAGTGTCAAGGTAAAAAAAGGGAGAACCATAGAAAATTTTAGGGCCAAATCTTAGCCCATAGGTGAAATTTAAGGATTTTTATATTTTAAAGGGATGAATTTTATATATTAGACCCATTTTCTATAGTTAGCTCAAAAATTATTTAAAAAAAAAAAAAAAAATTATATTTTTGCCTGTAAAAATAACACCATAATATGTGTTTTTGCCTCTAAAAATTTATTTACCAAACCCAATTTTCCCTATTCCATTTGTTTTCACTTGTAAAAAATTATTTCCAAGCCAGATTCACCTATTTAGGGTGGGATTTTCTTCAATCATCCCCTATTTCTAGGTCCTAGAACCCTCTACCATGAGTGATAAGATTAATACCCAATCGAGTGAGTGATTTCTAGAACTTTTATGTGTTTTTTCGGTGCATAACCACAAAGATAAAAATATTGAATTAGAAGTTATTTTTGAGGCTTTTCAAGGTTTGGACATTTGAATCCAACTTCAAATTGGGGTGTAGGTAGTAGGAAGAAAGGCATCAAAGCCATTTTTCAGGCCAGATCCTGTGTCAGGAGAAAATCAACTAGTAGCACCTATAGAGGCAAAGGCATCATAGAAATTGCCATAATAGGCATTGTTAAATTACTTCTTTCCATCCTTTTGTCTCTACCCCACTAATAAGGCTGACACAAGACCTTCTAGCAGCAAAATACTGGGTTAATCGTGTTAAGTAGTAAGAAGGACCCTTGCCTAAGAGACTAAGCCATGACCTACGGAGTATATTTGGGAAGTCGTTTCTACACCTGTTTCAATTCACCTATGGGCAACAAAGATGAAATACTTGATATGTTTCTAGGTCATAATATTCTAATAGGACATTTTCGTTCCTCTCCCTGTTCTAAAACCATATGAGTTATTAAGAAATACCAACTCGAATAAATCACTAAAGATTGTAGGAATGACTTCCATTACTATAATTTTAGGAGGGCTTGGAATGGTGATAGGTCAAAGTTACTGAATATAGTAGCCCAGATTCTCCCTTCTCATATTCAAAGGATCACTGGGAGGAGAATAACTTATCGAGACGAGAAATATTGTGTATAAGGAGGGCTTCTCACATAGAAGGTATTCCAAAAGATATGTGTTTCAAATTTCAACTTCAAAAATATTAAATTGTATTTGCATGGTAATTATTTCTTTTGGTATAGTGAGAGATCTAGGCTAAACTACAATGAAAATGAATTATTATCCTCCATAAATATGGGATCAAGAATTTAATAACACTAATATTGTAACCTTTAAGCAACATTTAGCTTCAAAACTTCGTTGGAAATCCAATTTTATTTAGTTTGGGTTGATTAGAAAATAGAATTTCAATTTTTCAAAACTATTCGGCTCTTCAATGAAAAGGATTTATTGTAGTTACATTTCTTGAATGGTACATTTAGTTACATAGATTGATTGAAAATGGGACAGAACAATTTTTTTTTCCATGGAAAACAATATGATGTAACTCTGACTAAAATTCCATTTGTGCCAGCCAAGTACTACAAACCTACTTAAGCCCATATATTGTTATTGCAACATTGGGATTTGTGCCAGGTTATCTACAAACCTTATTTCTTTTTCGAAAATTCTTGGAACTGTCATTCCCATGGTAAAGAAAAAATTGTGAGTCTTTTCTGTGTAACTTTTCATATTGTAGTTATATTTATTTTCTTTCTTTATGTGTGCATGTGCACATATTATTCTCAACAAGAAGAAATATCTCCTTTTCTGTATCTATAACGAATGTATTCATGCAACAATAACATCTAGTTTCATTTTGGATTCTATTTATGGCAGATTAGTTCATTATCCTTGTGATAGTGTGATAGATTAAGTTGTTTTGTTTACAGTCATAGGTGGAAATTTTCTGGTTTGTTTGGGATGCAAGCTGCAAGATGTGTTTCAAATTTCAACTTCAAAAACATTAAATTGTATTTGCATGGTAATTATTAATGTTGGTATATTGAGAGATCTAGGCTAAACTACAGTGCAAAGTAATTTTTTTCCTCCTTAAATATGGGAGCAAGAATTGGTTAGCACTCATATTGTAAGCGTTAAGCAACATTTAGCTACAAAACTTAATTGGAAATCCAAATGTATTTAGTTTGGGTTGATTAGAAAATAGAATTGCAATTTTGAAAAACTATTTGGCTCTTCAATGAAAATAATTCACGACAGTTACATTTCTTGGATGGTATAATTAGTTACATAGATTGATTGAAAACTAGGAAAGAACTGAAATTTTCTGTCCGGGGAAAACCATATGATGCAAATGTGACTAAAATTCCATTTGTGCCAGCCAAGTACTAAAAACCTACATAAACCCATATATTCTTATCACGACATCTAGATTTTGGCCAAGTTATATGCAAACCTTATTTATTTATTGGAAATGTTGGGAAATTCCTTTGCCATGGTAAAGATAGAACTGAGAGTATTTTCTGCGTAACTTTGCCTATTGTAGTAATATCGACTTTCTCTCTCTATGTGTGCGTATGCATATATTATTATCAAAAAGAAGAAACATCTACTATTCTGTATTTGTAACGCATGCATTCATGCAACAATAACATGCAGTTTAATTTGGAATTCTATTTCTAGAAGATTAGTCCATTATCCTTGTGATAGTGTGATGGATTAAGCCATTTTTTTACAGTCATAGGTGGAACTTTTGTGGTTTGTTAGGGATGCAAGATGAAATATGTGTTTCAAATTTCAACTTCAAAAATATTAAACTATCTTTTCATGGTAATTATTTCTGTTGGTATAGTGAGAGATCTAGGCTAAACTGCAGTGCAAAGGAATTGTTTTCCTCCTTAAAGATGGGAACAAGAATTGGTTAGCACTCATATTATAAGTGCTAAGCAACATTTGGCTACAAAAATTCATTGGAAATCAAAATTTATTTATTTTGGGTTGATTAGAAAATAGACTTGCAAATTTGCAAAATAATTCGACTCTTTAATGAAAAGGATTTACTACAGTGACATTGCTTGGATGGTACAGTTAGTTACATAGATTGATTGAAAACTAGGGCAAAAATAGGTTTTTGTCCGTGGAAAACCATATGATGCGACTATGACTAAAATTCCATTTGTGCCATCCAAGTACTACAAACCTACTTAAACCCATATATTCTTGTCGCAACATCTGGATTTTGGCCAGGTTATCTACAAACATTATTTATTTTTTGGAAATGCTGGGAATATTATTTCCCATTGGAAGGACACAAATAGGAGTATTTTATGTGTAACTTTGTATTTTGTAGTCCTATTTACTTTCTTTATATATGTGTTTGTATGCACATATTATTCTCAACAATAACCAACATATCCTGTTCTATATTTGTAATGCATGCATTCATGTAGGAATAACATCTAGTTTCATTTGGGATTCTATTTCTTTCATATTAGTACATTCTCCTTGTGATAGTGCGATGGATTAAATTGTTTTCTTTACAGTCATAGGTGGAAAATTTCCATTTTGTTTGGGATGCAAGCTCCAAAACGTGTTTCAACTTCAACTTCAAAAATATTAAATTGTCTTTGCATGGTAATTATTTATGTTGGTATAGTGTGAGATCTAGACTAAACTACAGTGCAAAGGAATTTTTGTCCTTCTTAAAGATGGGAGAAATAAATGGTTAACACTCATATTGTAAGAATTAAGAAACATTTAGCTACAAAACTTCATTAAAAATCCAAATTCATCTAGTTTCGGTTGATTAGAAAATAGACTTTCAATTTTGCAAAACTATTCGTTTATTCAATGAAAATGATTTATTGCAATTACATTGCTTGGATGGCACAGTTAGTTAGGTAAAACATTCCCTTTTGTACTGAAAAAATTATTCAACAATATTCAATGAATTTTTATATTTTGTAATAATTCCCTTGATTCTGTAAAATTTTCATTCCCCCATCTCTTCCATTGAATCAATTGTCCATAAGTCAATCTATTTAGATGCACAACTAAATTTCATCATTGACCATAAATATTTGAGTTTCCTTAAACCAAATTGTACAGTGAATATTAGAAGGGGTCACCACAGATTTTTACATCGAAGGTGTTCCTATGATGGATTTTCTTCAGCATATTCAACCAATTAAATCTTTTGATTTTCATCCTCCTCCCTCTAATAAATGTTTACCACATTGCACTTTCAAAGGTGTGGTTAGGATATAAGTTAAAAGAAGCATGTGGGGGATTTTTGTCAAGTATAATGTGACAGTCAACTTTTATCACAAAAAACCAGGCAAAAAGAAGAAGGAAAAAATACAAAAGCAAAAAGAAAAATTGAACTTCATTAATGAGCTAGATAAATACCAATTTTAATGGAAAAATGATAGGAGGGGCTGAGTTCGATTTTTTTTGAATCAGAGAGCCACATAGGAGGGTCACACCACCTTCCAGAGCTTCATGTGTCCATTGCCATAATTTCTTTGAAAAAAAAACATGCAAGAAATTTAATTTTCCAGAAATAAAACCTTTATCTTTCAGGTTTTTTATTAAGGAACAATAATACCAATACTTAATGACCGATACATAGAAGAGGTCATGCAATTGCCACCATTTGTTTAGGTATATACCCAAAATGTGCTCCCTATATATGGATTGATGAATTTGTGTGTTGCAACACATGAGACTGAATCTGTTGGAGGGCTTGTTTTTCATTAAGGTAAGTTCATTTTTTTTGTTTGATTGCGTGTCATTCTTGGTGTCAGAAACCGGAATTAGTTTGTGGATTTATTTATTTTTCTTTGCATGCGTGAAATAATAACACCTTTAGATTCAAACATTGTGTTTGCTTTTCAATTGAAGCATTTGCCTCATTCGGTTAAGGATAACATCAAAAAGAGTTGAATGTAGGTGTTTCTAGAAGTGGAACTGAACACCATTAACTTCCCATTTGATTTGGCAGGTTTCCCCAACTGGGGCAAGGAGTGCCTCAACAAGAATTGAACTTATATCTTTCTGCAAGTAGATTTTACTCATTATTGATTGGAAATGGATCCGACATGATTTTCTATGGACTGGGGTAACTTGAAATTATGAAAGCTTCATCACCTCTTTCTCGCTAGCTTGTATTGTAAATTGTTCTCTCATGTAATTCTCACAAAGCACATTTAGCTAATATGTTATCAGGATCCCTTTTTTTCAAACTTTCTCTTTCCATGGGGTTTTCAATTTCTTTAATGTTTTTCATGTTATTAAGGAATTATCTCATTTAAATTCGTCACATGTAGATGCATTTATTGCCCAACAATAGATATAACCAGAGGATAGTTTCAATTTTGATATCTTTACTTCCTATAAGGCTATTCACTTGGTTTCTAGCCATGGTAGGAGTTTTCACAATAACTTCTTCTCTTGTTTTTATTTACTGATTGTATGTTATTGAATGTTTATTTCATCTTAATTTTTTTGGAAACATATGTCTTTGTTTTATAAATATATCTCACTAGAAAATAGCACCGCTAAAAGTTGTTGTGTTGTGTTCCTATGTTTGTGTGTCCTTGTCACACTTTTATTTGTTTTTCTAGATGAAGATGATATTTTGTCCTTAATTCCTTGTTAGTTCATTGAGTGCCAAGTTACAGTTCATTCATAACATTACCTCTTTATTTTTATCCAAGTGAAGTCCCAAGTTAAGTTGACATAGTTTCACTGTGGAATATTTAAATAAAAAATAGGGTCTTACATTAATATCTTGAAATATGGGTCATCTGAATGTAGAAATTATGCAATGTTGATTGCATAAGGCTACGTAGATCCTTCAAATTTGAACTTTCTATTGAACTATTCTTGCCATTTAATTTAAATCAATTGAGTGTGTTTTTTACCCAAGGATATGTTGCAATCCCCTTGAGCCATGTATTCATATTTCACTACTTTGATACTATTTGGCACATAAAATTTTTTTTCATACCTCACTTGCAGAAAAATTGTCCCAAAGAATACATCTTTACCCCTAAAACAGGGAATTTGATCCTGATTCATTTTTATCCACAGACTATCCTACCAACTTATACAATTATCCATGACTGTTTAGTATCATATATAAACATAAAGGAATAATATGTTGGCTAATATGTAAAATGAAATTTTAGTAATACCCAAATTTTTGCTGAAGTAATTAGAAGCTGGACATTTGATCAAAGTAAGGTATAGTGAGGAGTAATTGGAGGAAGAAGAGCTTCTGAATATGAAATGGAGAATTCGAAAGATGAAAGGATGAGAATATCATGGTCTAATAATGAGGAATTAGACACATTGATTTCTCTTATTAATGCCTTGAAAAGACGATATTTTACTAAGCCTAATATATTAATGTACATCATGAAGAGCTTAACTTGAATGTTGATTGACTAGGTCTAGCCTTCCAGGAAATAGAGAAATATTATGAGATGGAAGAGAGTACAATAAATGACTCAATACCGTTCAAGTATGTTGTAACAATCTAAAATCTCATACGACAGTTTATGGTGGGAGAACTTATGGAGAAAAGAATTTGATAAGGGAAATCAAATATTCTCACCTAGCTCGAAAGGATAAAGAAGTTAAGAAATATATTATTTTTAGCTGATTATAAAGAAACTCTGTTGATACAATTCTAAAAATTGCAAAAAAAGGAGTTTTCCAGAAAGGTATATACTAAGAAATCCATCAATGGAGTGCTTGACCTGACATTGTAGAGGAATCCCTGTGGGCGAGGAGAAAATGTCCTTTCATTCCTTCACGACTTTTTCCATATGCTACTGCCACATAGGGGAGCCTTTTTTGGAGGCTGTGGCCATAATATTCTTCTTTCCCTATGGTAGAATCGTAATTAAAACACATTTATTGGTTTGGGAAATAATCTTATTACATTTCTTTGCAGTACTCAAAGAGATGGCGGAAGGCAGTACTACCTCTAGTATCATGTACAAATTATTTCCCAAAGTAATAATAATAGAACGAGGAATAGAATCAGACACTTCAAGAGGAGAAACATCACACAATACCTCATCCATGAAGGGCTTGATGCTGTACAGAAGATGACACTGTTGGCAGACATAGAGATCTCTTCCTTGGTGAAGCCACCCAATGGTATATGACTGTGGGTATGATGTGGTAGGTAGGCAAAGATGCTTCATGAACTCTGCTAAAATGAGGTCCTTTTGGCTTCTGCTATCAACAAGGAACTATAGTGGAGAACCTTCACTCACATGTAGGAATGGAAGAGGCGTCCACCTCCTCTGCATCCTCGGGCTCCTCCCTCTGGAGCTTGGTGGTGCAACGGTGGCATTAGATTCTACATCAATGATTTTCCTTCATTTTTCATTCTCCTTGTCTAGTTCTCACTCAAAATCAGAACATGCATTTGATTCAGATGAAGTCACTTCGGCCACAAGTGACTATTTGGCCTGACATTCACTTGTGTTGTGAGTGGATAAATTATTAAATTCACATCTCTTCCCCATGTCCTTCTTTGGCTTTGCGGTGTTTTTCTAAATTGCCTCACTTTGGCTTTGCCACTTATTATGCGGTTCGGGGGCACCTTTCCCTGGCTTCGGATTCATGGATCCAAAGTCTCTCTTATTTTGCTTAAATTTATGCTCGATCTTGGAAGCATATACATATGTCATGCCAAGCGAGGTAATTTCAAGGAAATCCACTACCTGCTCAATGTATCTGTGAAAATAGGTGCAATACTTGAGCACCAAATGTTTCTCTGAATATTTAATACCCAAATTTTTCCGCAAGGTATGAAAAAATTCATCAACTCGTGCACATCTTCATCCCTTTGCTACCACAACATGGTCCACTGGATTTACTTGTCCTCATAGCTCCACATGTGGTAGTATTGTTCCTTGATGTAATCTCGGAATGAATTCCAGGTGGGTGCGGCTAAAAAAAGTGAGGGTTATTCCTCATCCCTCTATTTAGAGTAGGTTTCCCACCAATATTTGACATGGGGGGTGGCTTTGAGGAGCGCAAAGGTAATCTTCTCTCAGTCGAAGAAATCATGGACTGAAAATTACCATTCCAGCAAATTCAACCATATATCTACAATGTATGCATCTATCTAGCCTTCAAATACAGGAATGTCAAAGTTGACTTGTACCTTGAAAGTAGTGGCACGTCTAGAGTGGCTACTGGATGAAGGTGCGCCATCGGTGGGTAGTTTTTGAAGGATTTGGGCAAAGTTATCCATCATCACATTCCTTGTTTATATAGGGCCTCATCGAACAATATTTTGATAATATCTCCTACTCCCTCATCTTTCTTTTCGTCCCCCATAGGAGGCCTTCGGGGTTTGTGAGGCTGATCTTGCAAAGGTTCAACCAGATTGAGCCCTAACTCCTATACCCTGACCTCGTTGGGGACATGCAAAGAAAAATCAAGAAAGACCAAACCTCTATGATACCATTGATCCATATTAATGCTGGAACACAATAAAATACAAAAATAAACATAAACGTAGAGATGCAGCAGAAATAAAACGTCATTTCATTAATATCAAATAACTGAAATATGCTTATAGATAATATATATATATATAATAGCTAGGGTGATCGTAGCTTATCTCTGAGAAGCTATGTGGCAGCTACATGCCTCTAAACTGTGTTACAATGAGGATCAAAGGCCTATTTACTATTGAGAAACAATGGAAAACCGTAAACATCCAAAAACCTAACCCTAGGGGATGAAACACCAAACTATGGGCCCCGTTGGGGTCAATTGGTACATCGATTTCCCGGGGTCGTAAATTTGGCATACGATATTCATTTGATGAATATGATACCTCATTGGAAAGATCTATCCGAGGACTACAACTTCCAGCAATGAATATATGGCCAAGGACTCATATTTGTGGAGGTGATTTTCCAAAAAAAATTCATTTAGGGAAAAAAGGGCTCCAGAAGTTCACAACCTGAAAAACTGCCAAAATTAGTAAATTGTGATACAATTAAGGAAATTGAAAAACTGAAAGAAAAAATGGTGGGGTTCCAAGTGGAATAGGAGGGTGGCCACTAATATCCACCTGGATCAATAAGAAAACCATGTTGCCCACATATTTTAGGACTCTCTTATCTCCACTTTGTCCTATTATGAATATATGTGCTCTGGCCTATCTTTATGTGTAGAGTAAGTTAAGAGAAAACTTTTAGCGATCAAAGAATTATAGGTCTAAAATATGCCTCTGGAGGAAAAAACTTCTCTGCTCTCAATAATTTGGGATACCTATTCCACCCATGAAAATAATAAGTGCCTATGCACATTTCTATGAAAAGAAAATAAAATAAAAAAGGGTGAAAGAAGAGAAAGGCTTCCTGTGCAACAAGGTAAAGAAAGTGATTTCTTGGGGGTACTTTCTGAGCTCGTTGGCAGCGAAGCAACGTTTGTGTTCCTAAAGTGACTCTGACAAGGTACTTTCCAGGTCTATTGGCAATGGATCAATGCCAGAGATGTAAAAATCATATGCTGATTGTTTCATTCACCATACAATATTACCCTTACCTACATTGACAAGATAATGATATGGCTTGTTATATTGTGGTGTTGTTCCAAGTAATGGAAAAAAAGAGACTATATCATTAATCGAGTAGAATGGGGATATGAAATTACCCACTAATTGAATTGATACTTCCTGTAGAAATGAGACTTTGTTCTTACAATGAAACAATTTCAGAGAAGCTAGGGTTATCTTAGTGTGTTGCCAAGTGTTGTCGATGCGACATCGATCCTACAAAATTTTTTCCTATGTCAATTTTGGAGCCTGCACTAACTATCATTTCAAGCCCCATTGTGCCATCATGTGATTTGATTTGTTATTTGTGTGTTTTCTCCTAGTGTCGCATCCTCCAATGTCAATGTTTCCTAAGTGGCATCACTTAACCATTAGAAGCATTTGAGTTAGTAAGTTTATGGTTAAGTGAATTCATCATCTTTCTATACTTAGAAACTTTCCTTATTGCCATGCACACACTCCAAAAACACTCAAAGAAAGAAAATCTCTCTAAAAAAAATCAAACTTTAAGTTGATGAAGGCATGCACTTGAGTTGAGCACACTCCTTCGGGTGGGAGTGCACCCTAATTGAGCACACTCCATCATGTTGAGAAAGTGTGCCCTACCTGGGCACACTAATTCGTATTGAAGACATGCACCATATCTATTTGAATGCATGATCTAAATTGCTTCATGGGTGTGCATTCCTAGAAAATAAGAGCATTCTCAGCTCCTCTTAACTAACCCTTTCATGCGATGAAAAATGACACTCATGCATGAATACATTTTTCATGTTATTTTATTTAAATAAACTCATTTAATCATTCTTTTCATAATTATTTCCCCTAAGTTTAGCACATAGCTCGAGAAAAAGAAGTTATCCATCAACCAATGCTTCAAGTAAGCTTTCATGCTAAATCCTTCCATTGCATTTCATTATTTTAGTGTCAAATATTTCTTTTCTTGTTGTTGATCTATTTTTTTTTTTCAGTTTTTTTGCTGACATTTATGCTGAGGCTTCATGTTGCAAGGGTTAATCCACTGTTGCATGCAAAAAAAACTCAGATTCAAGAAACCCTTCATCCTCCACCATGCATGCAAAAACAATTATAAAGCCTTGAATATACTTCTCCTCCCCATATTAGCATTGAATCCTATTGATTCAACATATTTCTGAGCTTATAACAAGTATAGTGAACTCTTAGAGGTCAAAGCCCCATCAACCTCGGAAATTGTGCCATGTTTGACTAAGTTTTCTTCTTGAGTACATGAGAAAAAAAAGAAGGAACGAAGCCTCACCATTCAAACCTTCAACATGCAACAGTCTTCCAGCCCAAAGCCTTTTTTATGTCAACCTTTGTCCCTTCTGAGTGCAAAAATGCACCCTCCTTTTCTCCTTGAGTGCATGGGTGCATAGGGATGACCCAGAGGTCCATTTTCCCACCCATGTGATGCTTCACAATGCGACAATGTTCCCTTGTTTATTTTTGTTTCTTTCTTGAGTGCATGAGCACTCTACAAAGCCTCGAATGACCATGCATATTGCTTTCATGTTTTGGAAGTTCCCTCATAGTTTGCATGCATATTTTATCTTGTATGCAAGTTATTTTAGGTTTTCGTTCACAAATTTTCATGATATATCGTCTATAATGGATTTTTGAACATGATTTACAAATATTTCTACATAGTTAGGCTATTTTAAGCTAATACTATAACTATGAGGGTGTTTCCCCAAATAGGTTCTCATTCTACAACTTTTTCCATTTTGTCATCATCTTTTGGAGACATGTTGCCTCGCAAAGTGATCTCCAGAGAAATTTCAAAAGAAAGTGCTAATGAACTTATGGAAGTTACAAGGCCTAATGTTCCCATAGACGCAGATACTTAGTGCTTCATTAATAAAGCCACACTTGTCACTTGGATAAAAATATAAAACATGTTCATGCTGGAGAGGTTTCTTAGGGACTTAGAATATTTGCATGCATATATCAATATTAAGAAGTATATGATGATCAGGATCGACTGAAGATTCTTCATCTTGCCATGTGCAAAATTAATTAAAGGGATCATTACCCACTTGTATGATTCTCACATTGTGCTATGTAGTAAGAGTAGCAGTCAGCTCACCACCTACACTGGTGAGGACATGTATAAATATTATAAGATTCTCAAGCCCACTGAATATTCCAATGATGAATTTTACATAATATTGGAAACCGCTGAAACTGTTGATGTTATCAAAACATGGTGTCGAGATCCAACCAAGTTCTTCCATTGCCCCTCTGCAGTGTATCCTACGATGATTCTAAGACATGTCTACGAATACCTGATAATTATGTATTGTTGGTTATATGGGATTAAGAATAATGAGGTGTTTCAAGAGAACTAGATATGTAGGTTCAATATAGTTATGACCCATAGAAAGGTTTTCAACTGTGAAAATATCCTATCATTTGAGTTGCAGTGTCAGCTGGGACAAGAAAAGGCATGTTCACAAGCAAACCGCTCACCATAATTCTAGATGTTTGCATTTATCTTAGAAAAAATATGTGCAAAGTATGCATTCCTAAGAATGAAGTGGAACTGGACTCCTGAGGAGAAGTTCCTATTTTACTTCCACTGCAAAGTGTTATCCAATTTCAGCTTCAGAGGCATATATGAAAAATTATTTGAACACTTATTTGTTGTAATATTTCACATGATTTTTTGAGATTGATCATCCTTGCATGACTGATCAGGTAAAGGAGTTACTTAAAAATATCATAGAATAGTTTACAGCTCTAGAGGATACATTTGGTATTTCCATTATAAAATATCCCCTCATCTTATGCTATGATATGTGACTAACAAAATGGTCATGTAAGAAGTTTCAAATCAGATGGACACGACATTATCAAGAATTCTTGACTAGACGAATAAATCCCCTTGGTCTATCTTTCCATTGAGGCCCAGGTTGTATGAATTAAAGAGTCACAAGTCTAAAATAACAAAGATAAAGGAGTTTGGTCTCCTACACCTTTCCACTAAATATTTCCATTGATATGATCTTAGGAAAATTGTCAGGAAATATTGTGAAAGGATCAATTACAATACAGGGTACACATCGATGTCCATAACATAAGATGATAAGATAAAGTACTTGTATAATGCCAAAATGAAGACAGATCCAACCATAAAGACTAGTTCACCCCACGATCCACCAACCAAATATTTTCAAGAGCGGGAGGAGGAGGAGATAACACCTCAAGTAAGGAAACTAGACCCAAAGAAAATGATCAAATATTCCTCGTGAGGAAAGGGAAATAAGAAATGGAAAATTGATCCCTTAAGCTCAGGAGCTATACAAGCATATCAGGAGAGAGTATAAACAAAAGAAGAGAAGAGGAAGAGATAGCAGAATGGGTTTCTTGTAGAGAAAGGAGAAGAAGAAGAAGAAGAGAGGAGGGGCATAGAAGAAGAGTAGTAGAGGCAGTCCCAGGAGGAGGAAGCAACATAAATATTGGAAGTAGAACAACTCAATCAGGGGTTGGAAGAGGAACTGTTCAAAGAAGAAGATACCATCTGGGCAATGGAGGAAGAACTAGGTACTCTAGGGGAGCTTCCCCTCACAAGAGTTCATATTCCATTTAGAGAGATAGGGATTACACCTCCACCAACAAACTGAGTAACAAACATATGCAGTGTAACATTTGATCAATGGAAGAAGAGGATCATACAAAAAAGGCATAGGGATTTATTACAGGATCCTCATAATCCAGTTTTAGTGTCCACATAGAGGGTAATCATTCCCAACGTCATGAGAAATTGAAGGGTATTCATGGCTACAAATGTTTCTTTCACTACAGTGGCATAGGATAAATCAAAATAATTTTTGAATGAGAATGCCATGTTGAGAAGAGAACTTGTTGCAGTTAAGAAACAATTAGAGCATTTTGTAGCAGAGAATCAATGACTGTCATCACAAAACTTCAATATCGTGGAATGGAAGTCAACCATTCAAGAAGAGTTGGGACCAATGGAGGATATTATGGCGTGAATATATGTTGAGTTGATACTTATACAAAAAGTTATGGATCCTCTCATTTTCATTCAGAAGAATGAACATGAAGTGGTGAAACTCCTAAAAATAGAAAATAAAGAAGTTGAGCAGATGCAAGAGTGGGTTTCCAAATATGTGGATGCTATGCAACATTTGGAAAGGAAAGATAGGGTTTCTGCCAAGATAGACAAAGTTCAGTGGAGTCCCCACCTACAAAATTAATCTCATCTTAGAGCATAGTCAGTTAGTATCATGGTTGCATACAACCATTTTCATAATGTGTTTGAGTCTCTAAGACAGAAGAATGGGATGCCTTCTATAAGGAATCTTGAAGTAGTCAGAGGCAGGGAGGTCATCTTCTATGAGATCAGGGATTACATTGAAAAGATCAAGAAAGAAATAGAATGGGAAGGCTTGAAGGTAACAAAATACATTATTCAACAATATTCCTTTCCACCAATCAAAGCACACATGAAGCTTTCATGGTTGTGGAATAATGTACACTGAAATTCCAAGAACATACTGATGAAGGAATTGGAGGTGAATACTTGCTACAATGGGGACTTTCCATATCGGATCAAATAACTCAAAAAGGAGTTCAGAGAATGACACACTTACATCACAAACAAAATCCATGAAGAAATAAATGATTTATCCATTTGATGGGTTATTTTCCTTTTTAGCAGTTTTTTCTTATCAGACCACCATCGCATTTGTAAATTTTCTTATGTAATAAATGTTATGTAATGAAGTCCAAGGGACACATGTGGAATATGAAAATCAACACATTGGAATGTAAAGAGACACATAGTGAATATGAACAGTCATAGGAGTTCGTGAGTCATGACGAAGCTCAAAGGTCACTGTAAATTATTATAAATAGCTCCCCATAACTCAAGCAAAAGGATTTTTCAGCTGTGGCTTTTGGAAGGCTTTATATTCTAGAGGTCTTTCCTTGGATTCTCTTATACGACATAGGAGATAGATCATTCTTTGGATAAGAAATATGTGGCTTCCTCTTCCACTAATGGAATACATGTAACAATATACTTGGGATATTACACTTTTAATTTAAAGCTCATTGAATCAAAATTATTTCGTACAAGTATCATAGATGTATTTGGATTATTATGGTTATGTTTATGGAATATGTCACTTTATTCACATACTAAGTTAATGAACTATTTTGTTGCTTATCTATGGTTATTATTGAGTGAATGTTGTTATGTTTTAAATATTGTTGCTTGATGTGTGGACTAATATACAGGTACTCAAAAATTATTTCACTTTATTTCTGGGTCCCCATTTAGGATAGTACTATTACTTTTATAATTGGTGGCTTGTTTCCTCACCCATCGCGGATGTTTCCCTCATATACCTTACACTAGATGTCTCACAAAGCTCACATTCTCACTTTTCCAAAGTAGTGTGTGTTCTCTTATGTTGGTTGATACCTAGGGAATATATTTAAATCATTCCAATGGTAGCCAGACTGTATCACCAGATGGGACTCCTACACCAAATGGTGTGAGGTCTAATTGGGACTTCACATCGGGGAGATACACTTACAATTTTTGAAGAATATAACACTTTCAATGGGAAGAAAACATATCATGAAGTTCCCAAATTAAAAAAATTGGTTACATGAATATCATTCCAACAATAATGTTAAAAACGATTAGTGGTGCATATCATAAAACATAAACTATTCAGGTGATGATTGTAGCAGTGATTTGAAAATATAAAAAATATAGTTTATGTAACCTATTGAAAATTATTTTCAAACAATCATAAAAAATGGAATGAAATAACAGTATGTTGCATAAATATTATCATGATCCAAAAAAAATGAAGTATGAGAAACAAATAATCATTTTACCTGAAATAAAATAGGGACATATAGTGATAAGGGCTTGCTAATTCAATCATAATCAGACCCCTTTATTGATAAATTTAAGATACTTCAATGGTAATGATCCATGGAAGGTGAAGTCTAATGAATACAATTATATCTCTCATTAGTTTATGATAAGAAATTAAGTCATAAGAAAGAACCTTCCACAATCATCAAAAGAAGCCATGCTACATTCAAGGTCATAGTTATTTTTATTTCTTGATTATTTAATTTCTCATCCTTTCCATATATCTTTTGGAAAATTGTTTCTCTACATGTTTCATTTGAGATCTCATGGTCAAAGAGATAATAAAGGGGCACATTACTTATATCTATGTCAAAGTTGTATGTCTCTAACGTAGTTAGAATGAAGAAAAATACTCAATTCATATATGGTTGTGAACATAACATGGATTTGGTTTATGAATATCATAGTTATGGTCTAGATCAACTTTTGCACTGAATAGTGGCTTATTAATGTTATATATTTCTTCCTTCAAGATCTATTTTATTTGTAGAGACCTATATCTCCAGTGTGTAACCAACAATCATCATCAAATATTTACCGCATTTGAAAGTCATGGTTATAGTATCCCTTAAAAGAAATAGGCCCTCTTACAAAAGAAATACTTTTTCATGAGAAGTATAATTTGTTTTTGAAACATCATCTAGCTTTACTTCACATGCAACACTATAAAATTCAGCATGGCCTAAAAAATTATTACCCTCATCACAAGGAAAAATAGTGTAAGATTTTGCTATCATCTCATAACCCTCACACGAAAATTGAATAATTTTCATAGGAAACATCCAAACCACAACAATCCATCCCAAACATAATGCAAGATGGTAGTTGTTCAATATAAGCATAATTTGCAGTCATTAGGCAAGATATCCAAATCATTTGCATCAATCTTCCATAAAATAACTACTAGAAATATATTCTACCAAAGAGAACTTTCAATCAAAAAATAGTGAGATTAGTTATTTTACAACAATATGAGGTTCACTAGATTCCAATTTTTAACTTGCTTTCATATTTTTCTCTCAAACAACCTAGCACACACCTCAAAAACATTATATAAGATTGCCGAGGGATTATACAGATCACAGGATTTCATCATCATGGTGGTCACAACATTTAATACGCATTCAAGACCATATTTCCTAGCATGTGGTACTCGAATATATATTTGAGTTCTATCAAATGAATGAAATGAGGTGTCACAACTACATAAGAGGGAATTGTAAGATGTTTCTTTAAGATAAAATTAATATTTCGTCTTAAATATCTACCACCCTCTTTTAACTAATTTATTTCATATTAATTATCTACCACCCTCTTTTTAAAATTTTCAATTCAACATATTCAAGCAAGATATACATTAGGAAATTATCCAAACCACAAAAGGACACCGACCAACATTCATAGATCACATCAAGAGCTTCCTACAATACTCATTCAACCAAAACATGTTGGTGATACACCTCCTAGGGAATTTGGAGGTTAAAATGTTATTTTTCTATGTATTTCTTTGACATAAGCTTCATGAATGTTCTGGCTGGGATGTATATGCAATCGAAAATAGAGTAAAACACATCCTAAATAAAAAACCCACATTTTCATTATATATCATAATTATGCAGAGGCTATAGTCCAACCAAAAAGATTGTCTCTTTGGATAGAGTCTCCCCTTCTTCTATCCCTTATTTCACTTTGGTAGTTTAACCTAAATTATAGCTATGAAGGAAATAAGGACTTATTTCCTTTAGTGCATGGGAGACACCCCGCACCATGAACAAGATGGGTAAGAAGGTACTGGGGGAATAAACCCATGTTAGTTCACCATTGTACCGTCATCAATGAACCACTCATTAGAAAGAGAGAATTCATATTGATCTATTTTATTATACTTTGATGTGGTACCAAGGAATATAAAATGGGTGGAATGGGTCAAAGTGCATAGTGTTTAGGGTTGTTCTCTCGAAACTTTCCACAACACTGGTTTAGGGTTAGGATTTTGTGGTTTCATTTTCAAGAAATTTATTTTTAAACTAACTCTTGGGCGAATATTATAACAACATGCTGCAGGTAAACTTTGTACTTTTCATGATTAATAATATATTAATAAATTCCCTCATGAATGCATATGAGGATGATTCCAATTCATTTCTCCAAGTTTTGATTTAGGGTAATATAAGGGTTTTCTACTTAAATTCCTTCTTAATTTTTGAATTCATAGTATCTGACCTATATTCCTTTTGGGTTTTTAGTTCAATGGTTTTTTTATATGGGGAAGAGTTATATATACTCGATGATGAAGCTCGACATGAACACAAAACATGTTTGACTAGGTATTGAGATTTCATTTCCTTTCCTTGTTACTCTGATTTATTTATCAGTATTAGGGTTAATTCCTCAAAATGTTCCTTATTATTTTAGTTTATTCTATTCTTGTATAATGTCTCTTTTAAGTTTTTATTTAATGGTTTTACATGTCTTTAATATTTCCTATAATTGTTAATATTTGGGTTTCAAAACCGCAATGGAATATATAAAGAGTGTTTCATTCTACTGAATCCCTTATTGTTTCATATATATGATTGAAATCACCACTTTCAACTTCTTGAATTCTAATTATTAAGGGTTTTTATATTTCCAAGGTTTTGCATATGAAATCCATTCCCATTGAGGAAAAATCATTGGCAGCTTCACGTCAAACTTCTACTATAAAACGAGAGATTTTAACGAGGTATCATAAATTATAATAGGCATGCCTGTATACTCAGATTCTATTTGGTTACGTTGAGCCAAACAACTGCTAATAGAGTTTAGAGAACTTGGGTTTAGTTCCTTTTGAATATTATACCATTCAGAACCTTGTGAGTATTATATCATTCACAACCTATCTTTGGGACTCGTACAGTTGTGCCTATCAAGTCTTCATCCATTATGATGTGTTTCACATTGAGAACTTTCCTTCCTTACTCAAAACTATTTACAAATTGAAAAGGATCATTTTCATCGCAAGAATATATGAGTTTGTTTTATAACATTGTACATTTTTTCTCATGTATGGTCTTAAGTATAAGTTCAATCCTTAATGTAAAAGATGCTACTGATCTACTAATGGTGACCAATGATACACTTCATAAATATTTTAACCTGTCCTCCCCCAATTTTATATGAGGAAATTTATTGTCTCAACACTATGTAGGATATGGTTTGGTTGCAAGTTTAAGTGATTCAATTCCTTCGATATATGATCAACTTATTAATACCGAAAACTCTATTATCCCCCAATAATAATTCATTTAACCCAATGGAATTTGTTCAAATCCTGAAAACCTACTATGGTGAATGTCTCTCATGTCTTGGGGACTAAAATGTATTCTTGTTCATAGAGTTCTATGGTTTCTCCAAGTTCTAATGTATTTTTTTGTGATATAGGAGTTTTTATGGGAAAGTATCTATCCAATTTTGAAGATACTTCCAAAATGTAGGACAAGAAAACCTTTACAAGATAAAAATAATTTTGAATTTTTTAGATGAATAGAGCATATTCTATAAGATACCTAATTATCTCGTTTTATAGATAAACAAATTGATAGAGTGATTGAAACTATGCTATTTTTTTCATTTTTCCATAACTTTTCAAGTATAAAACCATAATCTGCACACTTATGTTTGTAATCAACGTTGATTTCCTAGTAACTTTAGCATCCTATGTCCACTTAGGGTATTCTTAGCTAATATCCTCCTACATCCACCTAGGGAATTCTTAGGTAATGACACAAATAGTCTTAAAAAGGGAATTTTTACTTTTTTGTGTGTATATTTTTTCCATCTACTTCCACATATTTTAACTTATTTGATAGCAAGCTCATCGAATTTACTCTTCAAGTTGGGGTTATTCTTAACCAACATGAATTTTATGTTCATCCATATATAGATTTTAATGAGGAAATGAGATTCATGCTAGTACTCTTTTGATATTTTAACTTCAAAATTTTGTTCGCTCAATAAGAAAATTCAAGACCTTGCTAATATAGTGTCGTGGCTATGTGAGAATATCCAATCTACATTCCACAAACCAATTTATTTCACTATTTAAAAAATTTGGGCACATATCGATTACGTTGGTCCAATTCAGATATATAGGTTTGAAGAAACAAATAATTATATGAATTACAAAAATAATCAAATTAGTTCAATGAAACCCAAAGGTACATCAAGGCACAATGGCAATGTGAAAGCGATTAGGGTACACTAATATGGGTTGAGGGAAGAAATGATTGAATGCCACTATCTTCCATTAAGGAAATATATTCAATGATTATTTCCAATGAAACCCAATTAAATGCATATGAGGATGATGTTATTTACTCAAAAAATCAATCTAATAGTCCAACCCAAGTTAATGGGTATGTGACTACATCCCACATCTTCGATGTTTACTTGAAGACTTCAAATAATGATGATGATTTCATTATATGGAACGAGGAGGTGACACAATATGATGATTTCATAGTTTTTTGCAATAAGAATAAATTCTATGTGTAACTTATGAAGTGTATGATACAAATATTCTCTACATCACAACCTCTTATTTGGAGGACAGTCTTAGTTATAAATATTCTATACAATATTCCCTTTTTGGGTTGGAAATATTTCTTTACAATCATTTTGGGAGTAATGAAGTCAAAATCATAGTAGTTATATAATGCAAGAGCATTATCTCTCTTTAAAAACTTAACATTGTTGTTCAGCCAATGATGGGTCTTGTCATTTGATAAGGAATTTAATAATTCCCTTAAAATAATATGATGCAATTATTATAATAATTTAATTTGTTTAATGGGTATAAGAAGTAATGAGTATTATTCTTAAAAATATATATATTTGAAGGATTTAATGATAGTTTGCAGTTAGGGTTATAACTAAGTTATTATATTTTAAGTGGCTAGGATTGAGATGCCTAAATAAGATAACATTGGCAACTTTATAACATTAAATATGTATTATGGATTGAGGAGGATATTTTCAAAATGCTAGTTGCAGAAGTATATGATCCTTTTTAGGGACTGGAAGTAACCATTTCGATGTATTAAATGTAAGCCTTCAGGAATAAGAAGAGAGATGGCTAACTAATGCAAAATCAAGTCAATTAAGACAAGGACCAATCATCGAAGAATTTAGGATATATGATTATGTATGTATAGGCTTTATTAATGAAGGGAATTTTCATTTTAAAATTGTATATTCATGTTTGTGTAAATTATGAACATGCTAATTCTAAATAGAAAATATTGAGAGGGAATTCTATTTTAGAAATTAGTGAATCCTATTCCAACAGGGTTCGAGAAAATCTAATGTGGAAATAAACTGATGGATTTTATGGTTTTTTGTATCTGATATTGAGGTTCATGTGTTCCAAATTCCACATTTGGAAGAATGCATTCACCATATCCTTATTTTCTTGGTGTCAACACATACAATGGTCTACAATGGTTGTGTTGAGCCTCAAGACTGTCTTTATTTTTGACACCTATATCACCACTTTTCCTTTCTTTTTGACATAATTCACAAACCCAATCAGTGTTAATTGATACACTTTCAATCTGATAAGGAATTTAAATGATCTCTCTTTTATATTCTAATGTTTCTTATTATTTGGATGAATTTTATATTTAGCTAGAGAATTCATGCAATTCTGTAGCTAATCTCTATTTCTATAGTTACCAACATTGTTTGACAGCTTCCAAAGATGAAGGAGAGGAGCGAAGCATATGGGTAGTTTTGAAATGATCCATACATGGATTTTTTCCTACTCACTTGTCCAAAATCGAGAGAAATAACACCCAAAATCACGGTCAAAGGATCAGTCAAACAGAGGGTTGAGACCAATGGACGAGAAGTTGGAAGCTTCATGATTTTATCTCCACGTAGCAAATCGTGAAAGGTATGAAGACCATAGTGCTGTTTAGAATTCTACTTCTAATTTTTGTTAATATCTTAAGGTGAGATCATCTCAAAGTTTTGAATTTAATTTGTTATAAATATCTGGTTGTTTTGAATCGAATATAAGTTTAATTTCTGTAATAGTACTATACAACAAAACTCTATTTTTATTAATGCATGGAGAAGGTGATTTCAAGACCATCGATGCATAATTAGTTTCAAGTAATTATTCAAGTCGTTCTATTGCAATGGGCCCCTGCACATAAAAGGTTTTGTAGCATAAATTTCTATTGCTTTCTAGTTTAATTTCCCATTACCGCATAGATTAATTACTGAATTTTTCATTAGTTAAATTGGAATTTTCATAAGATGAATGTTGTGTCTTTCATATAGTTAATTCTTCAAGTGTTTCAATTTCCTGAAATATATTAATGTTATAATCTTATTAACATATGGAATGAATCTATGTTTTTCATTTGTTTACATAGTAATCATATATCTCAGAACAAACAAGCATTTTACCTTTGTGCAGTAGGAAGAATACTCAATTTTCCTTCTTAGTTCAATAAGCCTTTCCATTTACACATCATAGCCATTTAGATAGGATATTCATAAGTTTAATATTTTCCATTTCATTTAATTTAGAATAGAATGCTTTGTTTCAATAGTGAATAGAATTAGAGTTAGTTTAATAATCTATTTTTCATAGGATTAATTTAGATAGTTTTCATTTGATAAGTAGAGAGAAGTTTCCAATTACATATTCTGATAGGATTTAATCATAGTTTGTACTGATGCTTTATTTAGATTTAGAAGAAATTTAAGTAGATAATCTCCTTGTTTAATTCAATAGGTTTAGAAGTATTGTTATATACATTTTAAAGATAATTGCTGGCATAGAATAATATAACATAGAATTAAACATGGTTTCTTTTTTCGCAATATATATTTGTTTTAGATCATTTTTCTTTCTCAACTTTACATTTCCTTTTCTTCCTTCTTGTAATTTTCATTTTCTAGTTATTAGAATATTTTCTTTAGAATAATTTATAGAACAATTTCCTTCTTAGATGAATATTAAACATTTCCTTTTATTCCTTCTTAAGTTTATTTTTCAAGAATTAAAATTCTTCTATATTCAGTTACTTTCTTGATTTTAAATTTCATTCATATAAAATCCCTAAAAACACAAAAAGATTGAAGTTCATTTTCTAGTTCTTTTAAAATCAATTGTTCTTCTTTCTCAATTTTCATCATAGGATTTAATTAAGTTTAGATTTTATTCCTTAGACCAATTCTTATTTTTCCTATTTCATTCAAACATTTAAGATAAAACATAAAACCCCCCAAAAAAACATATAAAATATACACAACGAAGTAAGAGAGATAGGGTTCTAGCATATATAGTGCACTTTCACTTCATAAGATTACTAACTCCGGTGGATAATTTATGATAGAAATTTAAGACATTAAATTGACTAAAAATTTTGGCACCATTTCCAGGGAAGTGTAATTAGGAGCCTTATTTCTTAAATCTAAAAAAAAAAACAAAAAAAAAATGATATGCGTAGAGAAAGATATTCTAGGTGTAGATTTGTAGCTGGAGGTATAAGTTTCATCCTAATAACACCACTTACCCCATCAAGACCTCATAGTGCCACATCACCATCTGAAACTCATATTCCATTCTTAAAATTATAGACTCTCTAAATTTTTAAGGTAATAAATTCAGGCTAGAGACTCTCCAACTTCATCGATTGAAGCAATCATAGAAGAAGAAGATCCTAGATCTCCAACAGAAGGAGTAGTATTTTTAACCTCCACAAGAGATCAAATCTTAGCTCAAGAGATATAAATACCTAGTGAATGGGAGGAAGAAATATTCTTCAACACACCATTGATAGAAGAACCATAATAAGAACAAATAACTCCAATAATAAAACCCTATATTAGTTATGAAGAATATACAATGATTGAAGAAGGAGAAGAAGAAGTACATAATCTGAATGGAGAAAACTTAAGAATAGGAGGAGGAAGAAGAGGTTGAGGAAATAGAGGTGGATGAGATGGAGGAAGAGGTAGAGGAAGAGGTAGAGGAAGAGGAGAATATAATAGATATGACAATAGAGAAGACTCGATTATATTTCCTATCTATGATGAGGATACAACTGCCACAATGAAGAATATTTAACCTCTCATCTTTCCCAATTTTCATGGACTAATAAATGAAGATCCTAGTGAAACATTTCTATTTGAATTTGAGGTTTTATGTAGATCTTATGACTACTTACAAGATTCTCAAAAATTGAAATTGTTTCCTGCAACACTTAAGGGTGTAACATTAAAATGGTTCATGTAATAACACATTCTATTAGGACATGGGAGGAGATGAAGAGTGCATTCTTGAAAAAATACCAAGATTATTTCATACCTCATAGTCTGAAAGATGAAGTTTCTAAGATGATGCAAAGAGACGATGAAAACTTAGAGGACCTAATTAAGACATTACAACTTAAAAAGAGCTAAAATGGAAAACCTGGATCAAGATACTTTAAAATCTCTCATGTTGAAAGCTATTAGAGATGAATGGATAGATATTCTTAATATGATGGGAAAAGGAGAAATTTATCAATTTCCATTACCTGATATATATAAATTATTCATACATCTCTCAAGAGGGAAATGAAGAATTGGAAAAAATACAAGAGATCCTGTTCTCTCTAGAGTGAATAAATCTACAGCTGGAACAGTAAGTAGGGAAGAAATAGGAAATTTTCTTGATGAATTCAAAAGAAATATTTTAGGGAGTCTTAGTGAAAAAATAGACACGTTAAAATTACAAAACAAGCAAAGATCTGAAATTGAATCCTTATCTATCTTATGTCCTAAATGTAGAAAGAAACATGCCTTAAGATAATGTCCTCTTGATTTGAAATTCATAGAGGCCTATGTCATATGTACAGAAAATAATGAAACAAAGAAATTCCCTTCTATAGCAGGTCTTAAAGCTGTCTTCCAAGAAGAAATATCCCCACATACTGTAGATCCTCTTCATTTTGTCTCTAGACGACCATGGAAAGGGCCACAAAATCAAGGTTTTAATACTCAGATGTATACTGAGCCCCCACAGAATAATTTGAATTCATCAATGCCATGGTAGCAACCTTGGTATCAACCTCAACCTTGGGCACAAGGAATGCAGAATCCCTATGGAAGATATTCTCAATATCACCAATATCCACAATCTTATCCAACCTATCCTCCACAACATTTTCTTCAACCAAGTCAACAACATCAATTCCAAAATTATAATCCACAACTTTCAATACCATTTCCACTAAGGCCAAACCAACTACCTTCTCAGCCACTCCCAAACCCAAATAATAAAAATGCACATCCTATCTATAACATAGAGGGAAAATATTTCCAAACTTATATGATAACTCCACTAGATCTTAACAATGTTTAACTTAGATCTGGTAGAATACTAGAAAAGAAAAATCCCTCTGTTGTTATTCAAGAAAAAGTTGATCACTTTGATGAGCAAGTTTCTCCTCAAAATGAAATTTTTAAAACAAAAATAAAAATTTTGGAGAAGGGAAATCTCTTCGTTAGAATCAAAATTTTCAAAATCAAACACAAAAAGATACAATAAACTCAACTCCTATCATAGAGCAACCTTCAGAATCTAAACCCCCATTTTCTGGAAGATTAAAAATTAATAGAGGGTTAGAAAAACAAATTTTGTTTCCTAACTATGATATATTAGATGAACTGAAAAATGTGTGTATCAAAATTCCTTTGTTACAAGCCATTAAGGAAATCACAATCCTTTCGAAAACAATAAAAGAGTTGAGTATAAAGAAATCAGGAAGAAAAACAAAAGAAGTGAAAATAATCCAGTTAGTGGGAAAAATTACAGATATCATGATGGGAAAAACAACCATACAAAAATATTTGGATCCAGGAAGTCCAATTGTAAACACATCAATGGCATTGAGATTCCAAATATATTGATTGACTTAGGAGAAGCCATAAAAATCATGAGTAAACAAACCATGAAACAACTAAAACTTCTAAACCTTCAGTATACACAAACATTAATGCAATTAGCAGATAGATCAGTAATCAAGCCAGATGGTGTATTAGAAGAAATTTATGTATCTTTATACACTTGGGAATATCCAGTTGACTTTGTGATCTTGACTCCCAAGAACAACTTAGGAGGACATCGATTGATATTAGGAATACCTTGGTTAGCTACAACTGATGCTTTCATCAATTGTAGATATGGTGATATGTTTATTTTTGATGGAAATTCAACAAAGAAATTCACTCTATATCCTCCAACAAAAAAAATTATAGAAGTAGATGGATGATGACAATGGTATACAACCTATTTTTACTATTTCCCACATTAGTGAAGAAAATAAAATTCTAAATTCACTAGAAAATTATGAATCATCTTCACAATGTGAGAATAGTCAAAATTTTCAAGAACAATGTAATATCGAATAATTATCATCCAGACAAATGTCTTTATATTATATGGAAGAATTTGGTAATTATTCAATTGAAATCTTTCCAGGTAAAAATTTAAACATAAACAAAAACCTAGAAGAATTTCAAAAATAGGAGTTAATCAAAACGTTGCAAAAACATTCTTCTCCATATGCATGGGAGTACACTGACATGAAAGGAATTAATCCTGAGACTTGCATACATCATATCTATATTGAGGAAAGTTCTAGACCAATCATAGAACCTAAAAAAAGAATAAATCCAAACCTTAGGGAACTTGTAAAGGAAGAACTGCAGAAACTGTTGAATGTAAACTTTATTTATCCAATATCTGACATTTAGTGGGTTTCATCTTTAGTAATTGTCCCTAAGAATAATGGAAAATTGAGGGTGTGTATTGACTATAGGGAGTTGAATAAAGCTACTTTAAAAGATCATTTTCCATTACCTTTCATAGATCAAGTTTTGGATATATTAGCAGCGAAGAAATATTTTTCATTTTTGGATGGGTTCAATGGATACAACCAAATTCAAGTAGCACTCAAAGACCAAGAAAAAACCACATTTACCTGTCCATAGGGAACTTATTCTTATCAAGTACTTCATTTTGGATTGTGCAATGCACCTGCAACATTCCAAAGAGAATTATTAGGAATTTTCTCTGATTAATACATGATTGTGTGGAAGTGTATATGGATGACTTCACAGTTTATGGAAATTCTTTTGAATAGGCTCTTGAAAATTTGGAAAAAGTTTTCATAAGATATAAAGAAGAAAATATCTCATTAAGTCATGAAAAATTCTTTAGGATGTTTACTGAGGGAATTGTTTTAGGACACCGTATTTTAGGAAATGGAACTAAGGTAGACTCATCTAAAGTTGAAGTTATTTCGAAATTAGCAATCCAAAATTGTCAAAAAGATGTTAGGAGTTTTCTTGGTTTTACAGGGTACTATAGAATATTTATAGAACACTTCACAAAAATTGCATTTCCAATCTTCAAATTTCTCACTAAATATTGTGAATTTAGCTAGAATCCTAAGTGCCAAATGGCATTTGAAACTTTGAAAGCAAAGATATCTGAAGCACCCATCTTAAGAGGACTAAATTGGAAATTACCTTTTCATATCTCAACTGATGCTTTAGATACAACTTTGGGATTTGTATTAGGACAAAAATATATGATCCCTTATGCTATCTACTATATAAGTAAGAATTTGACTCCTGCTAGGTTAAATTACACTGTTACTGAAAAAGAGTTTCTATCTTTTGTCCATGCTATTAAAAATTTTAGACATTACATCACTAGCTATGAAACTTTCATTCATAAAGATCATTCTGCAATTAGATATCTAATGAATATATATATCACTAATGGAAGAATCACAAGATGGTTACTACTATTTCAAGAATTCAACATCACCATTCTAGATCGACCTAGAAAAAAAAACATAGTTGCTGAATTTTTATCTATAATTCAAAATGATAACAATGATACACCAGTAGAGGATAATTTTCCTCATGAATATATGTTTTTAATATCTACTAAATCTCCGTGGTTTGCAGACATTTCCAATTACTTGGCCACATGAAAACTACCATCATATTTGTTTCCTAGAGAAAAGAGAAGGATAATTCAAACAAGTGTATCATATTCATGGGTAAATGATGAATTATACAAGATAGGTCCAGATCTCATCATTAGAAGATGTGTTCGAGAAGATGAAATACCTGAACTACTAAAGGCATGCCATGATGAGAAATGTGGAGGACACTTTGCTGATAAAAGGACTTCTTATAAAATCCTTCTTTTAGGATATTATTGGCCTTCCCTTTTCAAGGACGACAAGGAGTATGTTAAAAGGTGTGACAGTTTTCAGAGAATGGGGAAACCCATTCCTACAGATGAAATGCCCTTACAACCATAGGTACTCATCGAACCCTTTGAAAAATGGGCCCTGGAATTTTTTGGATGAATTAATCCACCATCAAGAGAAAAGAGGTATATTATGGCATGCACTGATTATATCACTAAATGGGTACAAGATAAAGCATTTTATTTTGCTAATGAAAAATTTTTAGTTTCATTTCATTTTAAGGATATTTTTACTAATTTCAGAGTCCCAAGGGAAATTGTGACAGATCAGTGAACTCAGTTTACATCGAGAATGTTGCAAAAGATCGTGGAAAAATATAAAATCAAGCACAAAAATTATACTCCATACCATCCACAAGAAAATGGAAAAGTGGTGTCCACCAATAAAGTGATTGAAGCAATCCTCACAAATAATGTACATCTACATAGAAAGGATTGGGCAGAAAGGCTTCCTGAAGCTTTATGGGTCTATCGGACTACATGGAGGAATACGACAGGACATACTTGCTATGAACGTATCTATGGGAAGAAATTCTTGTTTCCAATAGAGTTCCAAATCAGAACCTTCAAAACATCAGTCAAATTGGGACTTGACTTATCAAAATCTCAAAAGCATAGAATGGAGAAAATCAATGAGCTTGATGAAATAAGGCAATATTCAATTTAAAAGACTAACCTAGTTCAACAAAAAAGATCCATATGACATGATAAGTACATAAAAGAAAGAAACTTTCAGGAAGGAGATTGGGCACTTTTATTTGACTCAAAGTTCAAGGACTTCCAAGGGAAATTTCAAACTCATTGGCTTGGTCCTTATGAGATTGAAAGAGTCTTTGATAATGGAGAAGTCAGGATAAGGACTATTGATGAAGAAAAGGTTCCTCTTCTTGTAAATGTGCATCGACAAAAGGTCTATCATAAACCACTGACAAAGTAGAAATTTGTCAAACAATTTCAAGAAAATGCTGATATGAAGTTGGTGAAGAGGAATCCTTCTTCTTCCCCAACTTAGTCTCTTTTTACTTTTCATATCTAAAAAAAAAATAATAAAAAAATAAAAAAATAAAAAAAAATTAAAAAAAAAAAAAAATATATATATATATATATATATATATATTATTCAAATAATAATAAGAATAATAATAATAATAATAATAATATATTTGTATGAGTATGAAAACCAATCATTGATTGGCATCCTTATACATAAAATATAAGGTGAAAATCAGAGTTTATTTTTGACATCTTATATTTTCTTTACTCCCATTCTAAAAATTCGAAATTCTTTACATCTCCCTTTCTTTTTCAGAAAAATAAAGATTAGCTATAGAATTGTTGCATTTCTGTAGCTACTATGACATTCTATAGCTCTTACACATCTCTACAACATAGATGAACATAACTTATTGACAGAAGCTACTGAAGACAAGATTGAATACCATACTGAAGAATGTACTCAAGGACACCTGAGGAATCAAGAAAAAAGAAGAAAACAATAAAGGTTAGCTATATCCAAGGTATGATACAAATTTTTTTAAATAATAAGGTTCAAAACATTGATATATATAAATTAGATGATCATATATTTCCCAACTCAAAAATGTCATCATTAAAATTGATTGTGCCGAATCAAAATCTAAATCTCATGATCCACCACCATGCCTGCATCATAATCTACTCAACGATCAGTTTGATATCATTCATTAATAATTCAACAGTCATGTCTCATTCCAAAACATCACGTATACTGAAACCTCACTCACGTTCCTAAACCCTCACTCATTCACTTCAATTGTTACCTGAACGTCTCCACTTTTTTATGACATTCCTCCTCCACATTTCCAAGATTAGATTAAAACCCTCAATTTGTCCAGTCAGGTAGAGACAGTCTTGAAGGCAAAACGCTCGGGAAAGAGATGGGTTTGACCGTGAGAACAAAGCCTATAGGTAAGAAATTCATGGAGCGATATCCACAGCTAAAGGATATACTGGAGAAGGCACAATCGCTTAATTTCATAGAGAAATTTAATGGGTTTCACAAGGAAGTCACAAAATCATTTTCCAAAGCCTTCAACAGAGTTGAGGTTGAAATTGGTGACATCAATTTTGTAGTCACAAAATATTTGGTGGCAGAGGCAACCATACTTGCAAAGACAGGTGAAAGTTGGTTCAAAAATAGACGAATTAGTGGAGAGGAATGGAAAGTCTTATTGAAAAACATAGGTATGGACACAAGTATTTTTAAGAAAGGAATTCACAACACAACCCTTAAGAATAAATGGAGGAACATGCTTTTGATCATTCAGAAATTTATTACATGTGAAGGAAGATTTGGTTGCATGTTTTTCTATCATGCTAGGTTACTGTTGAATTTTCTAGAGGATAAAGAAATAAACCTTCCATAATTTTTGTTGAATAGTCTAAGGAGGATGGCAGGGATGGTTCGAAATAGGGTTCAGTTTATAGATAACATAATGCATCATCATGCATTAATAAAAATCCTCATTGAATTTCATTTTAAAATCATAGGAGATACTTGGGATGATTTCCTAACCAGAAATCATTTTCAAGAAAAAGAAGAAAATCAACCTAGTGATAACAAAGGGAAAAGAGGCAGAAAGAGAAAAACTAAAATTCTTGTTGAAGGTGAACAACCACCTCAACCAAAATAAGAAGATGAAAATCCTATTGCATAGTTATTTGGAAAGGCTAAAGAACAAATCGGTAAAAAGAGAAGGGTTAGCACGAAATAAAAAGGCAAATTCATAGATACATAAAATCAAAACATTCCATAACCAGTAATAAGAAGCTCAAGACTTTGAAAATTAGCCAAAAATTCACTCCCTAAAGTTACATAACCTATCGATATAAAAGAAAGTCTTGAAGTACTATCACCTATCTTTTCTTCTCCCATACAAGTTCCAAGTAGAAGAACTCCAGATATTGACCCTCTCTAGCAAGAGATCTATGATTACATTGAATCTTTGGAAAGAAGAAATGTAGAAAAGGCATCAATTCATGATGAACAACCTTCTAGTCCATAAGAACCTCTAGTGAAATCTCTAAAGCAAGAAATTTTTGAGCTAGAGGTACTAAATAGGAATATCAAACAAGAAAATGAAGCTCTATATATTTAGAACCAAATTGACAAAACCATCAATGACAATACTCTTCTACATTTGGGGTTATGGTTCAAAAAGAACAAGAAATTGAAAAAGAGGAACATATACTTGAACAAATAGATCATAAATTTGAAGTATAAACTTCTGATGAAGAAACCAAGAGTAGTAGTGGCTTCAAAGAGGGGAAAGAAGCTGAAATTGGATGTCCTAGAAGAAGTGTCAGAACATATGCAAGAATGAGGTGAAGACTCACAATTTTGAAATTTCATGAGGACATGCAATGGTCTCTTAGTGGGGGTATGTTGAGACTCAAAATTGTCTTTATTTTTGACATCTATCTCACCGCTTTTCATTCCTTTTTGACATAATTCACAAACCCAATAAGTGTTAATTGATACATTTTTAGTATGAGAAAGCATTTAAATGATCTCTCTTTTATATTCTAATGTTTCTTATTATTTGAATGAATTTTGTATTTAGCTACAGAATTCATGCAATTCTATAGCTAATCTTCATTTCTGCAGCTACCAACATTTTTTGACAGGTTCCGAAGATGAAGGAGAGGAGAAAAGAATATGGGTAGTTTTGAAATTATCTATACATGGATTTTGTCCTACTCACCTATCCAAAATTGAGAAAAATAATTCCTAAAATCATGGTCAAAGGATCAGTCAAATAGAGGGCCAAGACCAGCAGATGAGAAGCTAGAAGCTTCATGATTTTCTCTCCATGTAGAAAATCATGAAAGCTATAAAGACCACAATACTGTTTAGAATTATACTTCTAAGTTTCGTTAACATCTTTAGGAGAAATCATATCAAACAATTTAATTTAATTTGCTATAAATACCAGGTTGTTTTGAACCAGAGATAAGTTTAATTTTTGTAATACTATTATAGAAAAAAACTCTGCTTTTATTAATGCATGGAGAAGGTGAGCTCGAGACCATTGATGCATAATTATTCACAAGTAATTCTTGAAGTTGTTCTGTTGTAGTGCCCCCCTACAGAGAAAAGGTTTCTTAGCATAAATTTTTGTTGCTTTCTAGTTTA
This sequence comes from Pinus albicaulis, assembly GCA_034641835.2. Taxonomy (NCBI): domain Eukaryota; kingdom Viridiplantae; phylum Streptophyta; class Pinopsida; order Pinales; family Pinaceae; genus Pinus; species Pinus albicaulis. The sequence goes on along the minus strand of CM076570.1, from coordinate 271,849,841 downwards.
ATTTCCCATTACCGCATAGATTAATTGCTGAATTTTTCATTAGTTAAATGTTGACTTTTCATAATATGAATGTTGTGTCTTTCACATAGTTTAATGCTTCAAGTGTTTTGATTTCCTGAAATATATTGATGTTATAATCTTGTTAACATATCGAATGAATCTTTGTTTTGCATTTGTTTACACAGTAATCATATATCTCAGAACAGACAAGCATTTTACCCTTGCACAGTAGGAAGAATACGTTGTTTTCCTTCTTAGTTCAATAAGCCTTTCGATTTACACAACATAGTCATTTAAATAGGATATTTACAGGTTTAATACTTTCAATTTCATTGGATTTAGAATAGAATGCTTTGTTTCAATAGTGAATAGAATTACAATTAGTTTAATACTCTATTTTTCATAGGATTAATTTAGATAGTTTTCATTTGATAAGTAGAGAGAAGTTTTCAAATACATATTTTGATAGGATTTAATCATAGTTTCTGTTGATGTTTTTTTCAGATTTAGAAGAAATTTAAGTCGATAATATCCTTCTTTAATTCAATAGGTTTAGAACTATTTTTATAGACATTTTGAAGATAATTGTCGGCATAGAATAATCTAACATATAATTAAACATGGTTTCTTTTTATGCAATATAGATTTGTTTTAGATCGGTTTTCTTTCTTAATTTTACATTTCCTTTTCTTCCTTCTTAAGTTTATCTTTCAAGCAACAAAATTCTTTTAGATTCAATTACTTTCTTGCTTTTAAATTTCATTCATATAAAATCTCTAAAAACACAAAAATATTGAAGTTTCTTTTCTAGTTCTTTTAAAATAAATTGTTCTTCTTTCTCAATTTTCATCATAGGCTTTTATTAAGTTTATATTTCATTCCTCAGATCAATTCTTAGTTTTACTATTTCATTCAAAAATTTAAGATAATACATAAAAACCCACCAAAAAACATATAAAATCTACACAATGAAGTAAGAGAGATAGGCTTCTAGCATATATAATGCACCTGCACTTCACAAGATTACTAACTCCGGTCAATAATATATGATAGCAATTTAAGACATTAAATTGACTAAACAGGCTACAATATTTGTGCCTTGGCTATGGTTTGTGAAACAATATTTAACCTTGGCTTAAATATATATGAAAATAATATATGCACCCAATCAACCTTTGAATTCGACCTTGTATAAAATAATGCCATCCATCCTTGCCATGGGGGAGGGCACGTGACAGCTTTCGGCTGCTCCACATGTCCCTTGTCCATTAGCTTAATTCCCCAATATAAAAATTAATAATCCACCATATATAGAAATTTTAACCTGAGGATTAGGAGGAAAAACTTCAATTTCCCAAACAACATTGGCAAATCTGACTGTGAGAATTGTGACAGTGTCATTACCTGAAAATTGGAGAATATTCCTTGGATATTCTTGAGGTGCTGGCTGGACTACCAAGTCATCAGTCTGTCACCGCTCTGCACATTTTTTACTTGTTTGCAAAAATGAACAACAGACCATACCTTACTCATACAAACTCGGATTTTGATGAAACTAGTTGCGTTGGAATCTTGGTGACAAGCTCTATTCAGTCATTCTGGTTTGGAGCATTTCTGAGCACTTTCTTTTTTGAGCTAAATACCGAGCCTTCGATCATTCCTCCCTACTAGAAGTATTTTGGACCCCAAAAGATACTATCAATTATTCAACAGGTGAGGGTGAATCTCCCTCACACTTTCACTCTCCATCCATTTGGTCTTGGAAGGATTTTGTCCCTTGAGTCCCACTCTAAGGTATTTGACATTCCCTCTCCTTAAAGTTTTAATTCTTCTGTCAAGTATGAGATCTTGCTGAACTTCATCAAGATACTTCATCAAGATGTTATGGGGATAAATAATCTATTCATGGAAGCTGAACATGCTCTCCTTGATCATCAATCAAAGGAGGCTCAAACAATCCCAAATTATCAACATTAACGACAACATATATTTGCATATAAGGAGGCAAATCTAGCTTAAATTCATTAGTACCAATCTTTTCAAGAATTTTAAATGGACCATAACAGATTGACTTAAGATTTTTACCTTCCCCTTGTAACCTTTATTTGATTATATATAACCAAACCTCATCTCCAACCTAGAATTTGTGATCAATGCAATGTTTATCATGCCTTTCCTTGTAGTTTCTTTGACTCTTTCCAAATAGTTCTTGCATTGTGTGAGGTACCAACTGAATTTTATTAATGAGATTCCTTGCCTTATTTATGTCACTGTGACCATCTATAGCGACATATTTGTCAAATATGAAGTCCAAAGGTGATCTTGGCAAGTACCAAAGACATGCCTCAAATGGCGATGTGTTTGTGGAAGAATGCTTTTCCTTGTTGTATGCATGCTGAATGTAATGCAATTGTTCATCCCACAACTTGGGATGTTTGCTGCAATAGCCTCTAAGAAGATGAATTATTGTCCTATTTACCACCTCGTTTTGACCATATGTTTGCGAATGAAATTTTGTACTCTTCTTCAAATTTGTGTCCATCATGTCCCATAATTTTGACCAAAAATTCCCAACAAATTGGGAATCTCGATCACTTACAATAGAAGTAGGAATACCAAAATGAACCCATGCATTTTAAAATAAAATATGAGCGGTTTGTTCAAATATAAATTTTTTATTACATGGAATCAAATGACACATTTTTCTGAACCTATCTACCACAACATACAAGTAATCATGACCTTTCCTTGACATTGGAAGACCACCTACCAAATCCATTGAGATACTCTCCCAAGGATGTGAAGGAACCAGAAGTGGAGTGTACAATCCAAGTTTCCTATTACTAGGCTTACTTATTTCACATAAAGAACATCCTCTAATAAAATGAGACACACTATCAATCATGTATGGCCAATAACAATGCCTTTGAAGATTCGCTATCGTCTTGCCTACACCAAAATTCCCAACAATCAATGAAGTATGTGCCTCCCTTATGATATTGTTTCTTTCTCCCTGTGGTATACATAACTTTACCAAGTGATACAGAAAATTGTTATGCACATGATAATCTAACTCTTCATTTTGGTTTCCTTGACTCAAGCTTTCATACACATCTTGAAAATCACTATCAGATGCATATTGTTAAATGTAACTTTCATGCATAATGGAATTGTGCTTGAGTATAATAGATGAATTTACAATAGGCCTAGAGAGCATATCAGCTACCTTATCGTAGTTTCCATTTTCATACCCGATAACCAAATGAAATTGTTGTTGAAATCCCATCCATCTGAAATGTCTTGATTGCTGCAACTTTGACTGTGATTGTAAGTAGTGCAATGGCTGATGGTCGGTGTGGATAATGGTCTCTTTCCCCATCAAATAGTGCTTCCATTTCTTTACACTTTGTACCAATGCATATAACTCTTTGTCATAGGTGGAATAGTTAGTCACATCTCCATTAAAAATTTCAGAATGAAACAAAATAGGCTTACCATGTTGCACGAGAACTTCTCCCATGGCGTAATCAATTGCATATGTTTGGATCTCAAATCACCATCTAAGATCCAGAAGAGCCAATACCGGTGTTGAATTTATCTTTTGATTTAAAGAATTAAATAATTTTTTCTTCATATCTCCCCAATGGAATAATTTCTTGACACTTGTCAATGCATGTAACAGAGCTGCAATGGAAGAAAAATTAGTAATGAATTTCCTCCAATACTGTGATGCCCCAAGAAAGCCTCTTAGCTCTGTAACTGTATTGGGCTTGCGCCAATTAAAAATGACCTCTAATTTGTAAGGGTATATCTTCAACTCACCTCCTCCAACAATGTGTACCATATACACTAAACAAGTCTTGCCAAACACACACTTCGGCATCTTTAAAAACAACTGCTCTTTTTTCAAGACATCAAGTACCTTGTTCACATGCATGACATGTTCATCTCTTGATTTGCTAGATATAAAAAGATCATCTAAGTAAAAATGACAAATTCATCTGGAAATGGTCTTAGTACATCATTCATGACTCTCATTAAATTAGATGGAGCATTTGTTAGACCAAATGGCATAACTAGCCACTCAAACAATCCTTTTCTAGTTTTAAATGCAGTTTTCCAAATGTCCTCCTCAGCTATTCTAACTTGATGATAACCACTTCGTAAGTCTAGATTAGTGAGATATCTTGCATACTTTAACTAATCTAGCAAATCATCAATGTGTGGGAGTGGGTAGCAGTTCTTTACCATGATTTTATTCAGTGCATGGAAATCTATGCACATGTGCCAAGTCCTGTCCTTCTTCAATACTAAAAAAATTGGTGAACCACATGGCGAAGTAGATGGGCATATGATATCTTTGTTCAAAAATTAATAGATTTTCTTCTTGATTTCCAAACTCTTCATAATTTACATGCAATACATACCAATGTTTGGAAGTGGAACATCCTGTTGCAGCTGAATGTCATGCTGAATTCCCCTCTTGGGAGGTAACCCACTTGGTTCTTGAAACATCTCACCATGCTGACTTACCACATCAAGAAAATCATATTTTAGTTTTTCATCACATCCTTCAAAAGATTCATAGTCAACATCATCCTTTTTCTTGATCATGAAAAGCACAAAGTTTTTAATTGCATTAACTAGCCTCTTCATTTTCCCTGCATTAACTAAACAAATATTCAATTTTTTGCGATGAGATCTCCCAATATACTCCACCCCATCCTTTAGAAAATGTTATTTTTTCTCATGGAAATAAAACACTGCCTTCCTGTCATACAGATATGGACTTCCCAAGATAATCCCGGAAATTTCAAGTGGAACCACATCTAACATGACTTCATCAACAAAGTTTGGAGTACTAGAAAATCGAAATATGCATTTCCTTGTAACCTGTAAATTGGAATTCTTAACTATCGAACCCAAAGGGTATGGTTTATGATGTGGTACGGTTTGAAGGTTAATATTTTTGACCAAGTCTTCTAAAATTAGTTTTTCTTGTGACCCACTATCAAACAATGCATCAATCTTTGTATGATTTGAAATCACTCTAACATGGAACAATTCAATCCTTGTGTCTTAATTTGGAGTGTTGTTGTGACTATTTGAGGAACTAGTACTTTCTATGGCTTCCTTTCCTTTGTTAACCATGGCTGAGATCTTGGTCTCATCTCTAGAATCAGATCCAAGATCTTGTTGTGTGGTGGCAGTCATCTTTTGTTTCCCCTTGTTATTTGGTTTCTTATGCCTTAGTTCGGGATGGAGTTTCCAACAATGAGCTTCATCATGCCCCTCTTTGGAACAATTTTTGCATGTAGTTTTCTCTGCTTCTTTCTTGATTCTTTCATTCTTATTTCCCTTCCATTTTCCTCCCTTCTCTTTTCCCTTACGCTTGAACGGCTTCTTCTTACTACCCTCTTCCTAATTTTTTTTTCCCCTTGCTTCAAGATGTGTGGCTTGCAAACATACTTCATCTAAGTTGTTTGGGTTAAACATAAGGATATTATGTTTCAAGTAGGAATGTAGACCCCCAATGTATTTCAAGAGTGTGTCTTCATAATTCAAGTTTAATCCTAACAACAAATCCCTCTTTGTAAACTCCTGGGTGTACTCTTAAATTGTTTGGCCTTTACGTTGCTTAAGTTTTTTCCAACTCATAATTTCTTTTTGCATATAGGATAATGAATAAAATGGTATTTTAATGGAAGAAATGAATTCAACCCAATAAATGGATATCTTACCATGGATTCACATTTCCTCTTGAGTCTTTGCCTCCCACCAAACTAGTGCTGCTCCTTCTAGCCTTAATGAAGCCAACTAGATCTTTATGTCGTCCTCTTGTAGATTTTGAATTCTACGATATAATTCCAATTGATGGATCCAATTTTCTAGCTTCTCTGCATTTGATTCACCATTGTACATGGGAGGTTAAAACTTGATGTCCAACTTGAGTAATGGAGTTTTTCCTTTTGGGATTTTTGAACGAGTGTGGGTGGTTTTTGTGGTGGAAGTGGAAGATGAAGATGTTGATGAATATGATGAGGATGAGGATGGAAAATATGGAGGTGGATTTCCTCCACTACCTTTCAAACTCTTCTCTTCATCCTTCTTGTCACCCGAATTTCCTTTTCTATGTGGAGTCTTAGAACCTTCCCCTACTCTTTCGACAGTGAATGCATCAAGCATGATTTTAACCATTATCTGAATGTCCTTGAAGTATCTCTCGGCATATTCTTCTGATGAATTTCCTTGAGTCTCTCCAACACCTGACATAATGGATAAGGATTCAAGCTCAAATCCTGATGCTTGTACCTTTTCAATCACCTCAGCTTCTTGTGCAATTTGTACCTCTTTAATCTCAACTGTTGGAGATAGAACTTGAGGTTCTTCAAGTGCAACTTTGAGTGGAACTTTGGGTGAAGATGATGCTCTCTCAACTCTCTTTCTTCTTGTCCTAATATTAGGAATAACAACCAATAACTTCCCTTCTCCTCTCTGCAACTTAAACCTTGTAAGCATCACAAAATTGCAACTATTAAAATCCTTCTTGCAAAATCTCAAGCAAAGAAAGAAAATAACCTTTGCCCTGATACCAACTTGATTTGAAATTGATTATTATTTAATGTTGTGCTAATATCATTTTAATATTTAATATGAAAATTCTTTGGTTTTCTTCTTGTACAAGGGTTTATACATGTGCTTATGATTGATAAATAAACAAAATTGAAGAGACTAAGTGTATTTCATGAACATAAAGACATGGAAACTAAATGATGAACAACAACATATAAAAACAAAACAAACATACACAACTAAGTCAAATACACATGGTTTTGATGAAGGAGTTCACCCCTCCTGGGCTACATCTCCTTGGTCCAGCTTCCATGGCATGGGCCTTTGTATTAGCTTCAATTGTAAAAAAGTGATGTTTAAAGTATCCTGTTGCCTCTGCAACCTGCTCCAATGGCTCCAAAACATCAAAATATACCAAGAAGGACTCTTCCTAAGCCAAAATTGATCAAAAATTTCCTCAGTTATGGAAAAACCAATTTTTCCTACTATTTTTCCACTAAAACTGGAAGTTCGCCAAATAGCTCCACTAAAAGTGGAGCTTCGCCGCATTTGGCGAACTCTGCCAACTATGCCGCCAGTCTAAATGTGCATTAAAGTTAAGATAAATGTGATTTAAATGTGATTAGCAGAGGAAAAGGCATAAAGCACGTTTGACGCTAACCGCGGAATTTCATGAGCTTAATCGAGATTAGTGGTAATAAAGCATGGTTTATCGCAACTAAAACTCCACCGGTGAAATAGTGCTAGCCCACGTTTCCGAGCGTTCAAATATATGGGAGGGGGTTGGCCCCTTCCGGAACCCTCACCTTAGCACTGACAGGCTTCAAATACATGCAATATCCTTATGTTATCAAGGATCATGGTGATGGTATGATGGTAGGTCTCGATGCTTGTATGGGGGAGGTCGCGGGGTCGACCCCGACCTCTGCCACTCCTCAGTCATAAATTTTGTTGAATGTAACATTGCAATGAACCTTGATATAAATATATATCTGTGGCCTGACTGTGGTTTGTGAAACAATATTTGAGCTTGGCTTAAATATATATGCAAATAATATATGCCCCCAATCAACCTTTGAATTCAACCTTGTATATAATAATGCCATCCATCCTTGCCACGGGGGAGGTTGTGTGGCAGCCTCTAGCTACTCCATGTGTCCCTTCTCCATTGGCTCAATTCCCTAATATAAAAATTAATAATCCACCATATATAGAAATTTCAACCTTAGGATTAGGAGGACAAATTTCAATTTCCCTAGCAACATTGGCGAATCTGACTGTGAGACTTGTCACGCTGTCATTAGATGAAAATTGGAGAATATTCCCTAGATATTCTTGAGGTGCTGACTGAACTGCCAAGTCATTAGTCTGTCATTGTTCTGCACATTTTTTACCTATTTGAGAAAACGAACAAAAAACCATAACTTACTCATAAGAACTCGGATTTTGATGAAACGAGTTGCGTTGGAATCCTGGTGATGAGCTCTATCCGGTCATTCTAGCTAGGAGCATTTCCTAGAAGTTTCATTTTTTAGCTAAATACTGAGGCTTTGGTCATGCACTTGAGTTGAGTGCACTCATTCGAGCTGAAGGAGTTCACCTTACTTGAGAACACTCCTTCATGTTGAGTAAGTGCACACTACTTGGGTGTAATTTTTTGTGTCGAAGACATGTGCCTTACCCAGTTGCATGCGTGAGGCAACTTGATGCATGAGGCCGCACTCCTAGAAAATATGAGCCTTCTTAAATCCTATTAACTAAACCTTTCATGCGAAGACATATAACACTCATGCATGAATTATTTTTGCATGATAATTTCTTTAAATAAACTAACTTAATTATTATTTGAACAATTAGTTCATCTCAATTGAGCGCACCGCTAGGGAATCAAGAATATCTTCATCAACCGGTGTTACAAGTAAGTTTGCATGCTCAATCCTTCCATTGCATTTCATGATTTTATTGTCAAATATTTATTTTCTTATTGTTGATCTCTGGAATTTTTGTTGAATCTTCATGTTGCAAGTGTTAATCAACTGTTGCATGCAGAAAATTTTCACATTCTTGAAACCATTCATCTTCCACCATGAATTAAAAAACAATTATAAAGGCTTGCAGATCCTTCTCTTCCAAAAATTATCATTAAATCCTATTGATTCAACTTATTAATGATATTATAACAAGTAGAGCACACTCTTTAAGCTCGAAATCCCATCAACCTCGAACAGTGCACCCTGTTTGACCAAGTTTTATTCCTAAGCGCGTGAGCGCATCACAAAGGAATGAAGCTTCACCATTCAACCCTTAGGCATGCAACAATGCACCCTCCTTTTCATTGAGTGCATGGGCAGGTTGTGAATGCCTAATCCCTTTCTTACCTCAACCTTCATCCCTTTAGAGTGCGACATTGCACCCTCCTTGTCTCCTTGAGTGTGTGAGCACATAGGGAAGGCTCAAAGGCCCATTTTCCCATCCCTTCAACCCTTCGCAATGCAACAACATGCCCTTGGTTACTTTCCTTTCTTTCTTGAGTGCATAAAAACACTACAAAGCCCCAAATGACCATGCACGTCCCTTTCGTGTTTAAAAGTTTTCCCTCCTAGTTTGCATGTGTATTTTCTCTTGCACGTAAGTTATTTTAGGTTGTCGTTCACAATTTTCATGATCTATCATCTATAATAGCTTTTTGAATGTGATTTACAAGTATTGATGCATAGTTAGGTTGTTTTAAGGTAATATTATCACTACGAGTGTGTTTCCCCAAACATATGGTCGTGCGTCAAATCTTGCCACTTCATCGTCATCTGTTGGAGACATGTTGCCTCATAAAGTGATCTCCAAAGAAATTTCAGAAGCAAGCATTGATGAACCTTTGGAAGTTAGAAGGTCCAATGTTCCCATATACGCAGATACTCAGTGTTGCATTGATAAAGGCACATAGGTCACTTGGAGTAAAATATACAACGTGTTCATGCACAAGAGGTTTCCTCGAGACTTAGAAGATTGGCATGCATATATTAATATTAAGAAGTCCAAGATGCATATGATCACATGCAGATTCCTCGTCATGCCATGTGCAAAAGTAATTGAATGAATCATTACACACACAGATGATTCTCACATTGTGGTACATAGTAAAAGTGGAAGTCAGCTCGCCACCTACATTAGTGAGAAAATCCAAACACATTATAATATGCTTAAGATTACTGAATATGCCAATTATGAATTTTACACAATATGGGAAACCCTTGAAACTGCTGATGTTATCAAAACATGGCATTGAGAGCCATGCAAGTTACACCATCGCCCATCTGTAGTGTATCTAATGAATATTCTCAGAGATGTCTATCAATACCTAAAAGCTATGTATTGTATGTTATATGGGCTTAATAATGATGAGGTGTTCCAAGAGAACTGGATATACATTTTCAATATAGTGGTGACCAGTGGGAAGGTTTTCAATTTGGAAAATATCCGATCATTTGAGTTGGAGCATCAAGTAGGATGGGAAAATTTATCTTTACAAGTGAACCAGGCACCAAAATTCTACATGTCTACATTTCACTTAGATAGAATTTGTGCCCAGTGTGAATTCCCAGGAATGAGGTGGAGCTGGACTAGTGAGGAGAAGTTCTTGGTTAACTTACAACACAAAGTGTTATACGAGTTTAGCTTCAGAGGAATATATGAAAAATTAGTTGAATACTTCTTTGCAATATTTTTTCACATGATTTTGGAGATTTATCCTCCTTGCATGAATGATGTGGTGAATGAGTCACTTTGAGATATCACAGTCTGGTTTGTAGCTCCAAAGGGTACATACATAAGGTGTTTCGATTTTCAAATATCCCCTCATTTTATCCCATGATATGTGACTAACCAAGTTGTCATGGAAGAAGTTGCAAATCAACTCGACAAGGGATGATCATGAATTATTCATAAGAGGAAGAAATCCCCTTAGACTATCTTTACATTGAGGATCATATCATATGAATTAAAGAGTCAAAAGGCTATGGAAGCAGATACAGAGAAGCTTGATCGCCTACACTTTTCCACTAGAACCCACGCGGATTGTCAGGAAACATTATCAAAGGATCGGTTACAATACAGGATTTGCATCGTTGTCCACAATAGAAGATGAGAAGATAAATAACTAGCACAATTCTAGAATGAAGACACATCTAGCCACGAAGATCAGTTCACCCCGTGATACACCATCCCAATATTTGCAAGAGTAGGAGGACGAGGAGATAACACCTCAAGTAAGGAAATTGGCTTCCAAGAAAATGATAAGATATTCCTTGACAGGTGAGAGTAGCAATAAATGGAAAGTTGATCCCTTAAGCTCATGAGTTATACAATAATAGTAGGAGAGACGAGAAACAAAATAATAGGAGAGGAAGAGCTAGTAGGATGGGTTTCTTTCAGAGAAATAAGAATAAGAAGAAGAAGAAGAAGAGAGGAGGAGAATAGAAGAAGAGAAACAAAGTGATCCAAAATATTTTGTTTGAGATGTGTTAAAGAATTACATGTGAAAATTGTAGCTTAAAACGAGAAACTTTAAAGGCATAAACGTAAAAAGAGAGAAGCAATTAACATCATGCAAGAAGACACAGAATTGATGTCAGAGTTCGACCAGGAGGGACTACGTCTGCGAGCCCTACTAAAATAGTGGGGAGGCCCTTTTCTTCATTAGGTGGAAAAATGAAAATACAAGTACAAAAATGACAAATAACACCCTTATACCTATATAGCTGAAAATGCCCGACAATTGCAAACCTCTGATGAAGAAATGGAAAACACTGTTGGATTTGTGGTGTCGAGTAGTACAAAATCCATATAAATTTTTCCTTAATATGACAAACTGAAAAATCTAGCCCCTCTAGAAAATGGCTCAGATCATGGTTCTGCCCCCCTCCTGCAGACTGCTCATGGTTCTGTTGCCTTGGTTTCCATGCCCGCTCTTGACCTGCTAGGGCACACTGCAGAGATGAAGGTTTTTATAATGCTAGGTTGGTGGATTTTACAAAGAGACCGTTTGGGCGAGTTGGTTTCAGATCCGAGTTGTGTGGAAGAGATCAGGTGGTCAAACCCAAACCCCTTCTATTTTAGACAGAAACCTGTTCTTTTGAAAAACGTTGTATTCAAATTTTGGAACTTCACCGTTTTATGCTTACTGTAAAGTGGGGCTTTTTTGGGGTCAGGTCTGAATTGGGTGGTCCGCCCCCATATTCTGGCGCTCTGTTAACACTTGGCATAATAGGGTGTGGGGGACGGTGGGGTTCACAACCCCTGCCCCCATTTATATATACTGCGTACGGTTAATGTGGGCGGGGTCGGTGGGGTCATGACCGCCGACCCTTATTTAATTTGATTTTCTATTATAATATGTGGTTTGGGTGTCATGGGTCCAGAGGGATTCATGGCCTGCCAAACCTTATATAATATTTTTTGATTTTTTTGTTAATTTAAAACAAATTAGTTATTTCAAATTCCCCTGATTTTTTACCGAAGGAGAAAAATTAACTCTCCCACAAATTTGCCCAGAATCTAGCCAGGTTGGCTGGAATTCAGTGGCTAGGTTCCATCAAAATTGTTGCCTCCTTAAGCCTGCCAAGTCACCAAATCAACCTTCAAACTTTGACTGCTCCTAACTCCTTCATACGGACTCGGAATTGAGTGACGTTTACATCGTTGGAATTAGAAGGACGAGATCTACAACTTGAAGCTAGTTTGAGAGACATTCAAACACTTTGATTTTTGAGCCCTTGTACTCAAGCCACTTGTACCTACACCTTTTCGATCCACTTGGATCATTACTCCCCACTAAAGATGTTTTGGACCCTGAAAGCCTCATCAATCAACAGGCAAGTGAGGGAATTGCTCAATCACCTTCTCCTTTTCAAGCCATTTAGCTTTACTTGGGTGCATCCCTTTGAAACCAACATGGAGATACTACACATGTCCTCATCATGAAGTCTTGGTTCTTCGATCGATAATGATTTCCTCTGGTAGTTCATCAAGATATTTTGGTGCGAAGTCATCCACTGTAGAAACTGATCCTACCTCCTCAGTGTCCATAATCAATGGTGGTTCATAAAGCTTCAGATATTTGACATTCATGACCGAGTACATCTACATGTATACAAGAAAGTCGAGTCAAAAATCATTATTCCCAATCTTCTCCAATATGGTAAATGGAGCATACCAGATTGGTCACAATTTCTTTCCTTCCCCCTTCATTCAATCCTTGCTGATGTGGAAACATGCTTTGTCACCAAATTGAAATTGATAGTCGACTTGGTGCTTATCATGTCGAGCCTTATATTAGGCCTGAACCTTTTCCAACTGCTCTTGCACATCTTGGTAAATTGTCTGTATGCGCTGGATGAACCGCTGTGCTTTGTCCATATCATCACATCCATTGGCATCTTCACTCCTTCCATAGATCATGTCGAAAGGGTCCTTCAGTAAGTAACCAGAGCATGTCTCAAAAGGTGAACACTGCATAGAGGAATGCAATGCTCGGTTGTAGGCGTGATGCACATATGGAATATTCTCATCCGACAACTTGGTATGTTTGCTGCAATAGCCCCACAACAAGTGTTCCACGGTATGGTTGACGACCTTTGTCTGTCTGTCGGTTTGTGGATGGAATGTCATACTTCTCTTCAACTTGGTGTCCATCATACACCACAATCTGTTCCAAAACTCTCCAAGGATGCGAGAGTCTTGATCTGACACAATCGATGTGGGCAAACCAAAGTGGACCCAAACATACTGAAAGAAAAGACAAGAAATCTGCTCATAAGTGACCTGTGTTGGTGTTCGGATGTGAACAATCTTCAAACCATTTTTCCACATAAATTATCAGCCCGGGTGCGTTAGCTATTTCAAGACTAATGCGCACAGTATATGTAAGAGCAATGACGAAAATTGCTATTGAATCACAGGCTTTAATTAATGGAAAACAAGAAACTACTGTAACAACAATTAAGAATGATTGCAGAATTAAAAAGGTATTAAAAACAATTACAGAATTACACTAGAACAACAGTTACAAAATAAAATAGAAATATGAAATCAACAAAATAAATATAACGCAACACCTAATCAGGAGAGTGAGCCCACCTCTCTGATCAGAGTTGTGGAAAACTCACAGCTTACAAGTGGGAGAGCAAAACAATGTGCATTAAATTAATTGAAAAACGCTTTTGTTACAAAATTTATCTCTTCTTTCTTAACCCCGATTCATAGCCTGAAGGCCCGCTTTATACATATATTCAGGAAATCATAGATTTCCTCTAACAACTAAACATCTACAATTATACATCTGTTACAACAACAACCTAGTTGCCAAAATGAAACCATGAAAAGCTTGAAAGAGCACTAGGGTAAGATGGAGTCTGTTGCGCTGTTGCATCTAGTTGAGATAACACTGGAAATTAGGAGTTGCTCCATGGATCACAGCTATAATCCCTCTACTTTTTCCAAATCTGTGAAAATACCGGAGTTAATGATTACAAAGGTAAAACCTCCATGACTATTACTTTATTAATCAGATATTCCATGTAAGTTAGTAGGAAGGGGTTTACCTCATGTGTTTTAGAACAATTAATAATGAAAAGAGATAGAAAGGTGGGTGAAAATGGGAGAGAAAAGTATACAAATTTGGTACCCAACATGTCCCCCCAACTGGTCTATCTGCATGTCCTCATGCAGCTCATCGTCTCCTCAGATCTAGGTTGGACTAACTGTGGATGGCATGAAGCTGTGTGAGGTCATATTCTTCGGCCATCTCTGTCCTGGGGGGTTTATAACCTTCCGTCAGAACAACATCCTTCCACCAATCTGGGTCGATGTTGTATGCAGGAGTATATTACTTGGCTGGAAACTAAATAAGGGGAAACTGAAATCTCAGCCCCATCCACCTGACCCCACAAGTCTAAATGCATGCTACAAAATGTGGCACCCTTTATAGTGCCCGTGCAAAGTTAGGTGCTCCAAAAGGTTCTCGACCTCTGACGACTGAAGATGACAACATCCACCTCCTTTGACAACTGTCCAGCGCTTCCTTTCAGAAAGTTATTATCTATCTAACATAGAGGTCAGAACACCATTTATTGGTTGTCAACATGTGTCCTCTAGCCCCCTCAATCTATAAAAAGGAAAAATTCTTGTTATAAATATTTGTTGCATGGCCATGCTCCTTTCTCATCATTAGCGGCCTTGTGACTTGGCTTTCTTCAAACGTATCATAGGCCTTTATCCATTTAATCTGATTGATAGTGTAGGAGGTGAGGGCTCTTAAATGGATATCCCCCACGAATGGAACCGGGTTGAAGGCATGATCATGCCTTAAGGAGTAACCATGCATGTAGATTTCACACATTAAGTGTTGTCCTATGATATCATGAATTTTCAAGATATGAAGAAACTGGATAGGATCCTAAATCTCATGACAAATTTCTTTATATATACTCTCAAGACAAAAGAAAAGAAACTATTCATGAAGGAATAAGGCATAGCTATATGCAGGAGGTCTACAGGCCATTACCTGCTACATCAAGGAAAAAATCTTCCCCTTATCTGATTGCATCAACTGCACTTGTTCCTTTAACTCTTATATCTTGGCCTTTTGTTTTTCTTGCCTCTGTCGTGCTTTATCGAACTGGTCTATGTACCTTGTAACGATCCCGACAGCCTGCTCTCGAACCCACATTGTCTCCTTCTTATGTCCATTTGCAGTGGACTGCCATCTATGGAACCTCAAACACATGTTCGATCGGACCAGTCTGTGTAGCTGTAGAGGAGACCTCAATTTTTTGTTTTACTGCCTTCCACTTATAAACTTTTACCTTCTTCTTCAACCGGGAAACTTGCCTCTTTAGCTCCCAAAATTCCTTCTTCAATCACATCGTTTCATTGAACTGATGTTGATACCTTTTCTTGAGAGGTAATCTCCTTTTCTCACACTATTCAATCCATTTGTGTTTAACAATAAATTCATCTCCCAGGACTGTAACAGATTCAGGAGGCAATGGAATGCTTTCGATGTCATCAAATGGTTTTTTTGCTAGGTCTTTCTGACTGGGCTCCCTGTCTTTAGGGGCATTCTCTTCTACATTTACCTTAGGGAATTATACTCCTTATTCAGCGTTTCCATCGACCATCCTGTGTTCCAGTGTTTCCAAAGAAATTTCGTCTCCTTTGTGAGCCTCTAGGTGCTCCTGTTAAGATTCAGAAATTACTGGGATGATATTGGCCATGTCCTTCCCTTGGTCGAAAAACTCAACACTAGTGGAACAACTATTTCCTCCATTAGTCATTGGGACGATCGAAACCCCCTCGCCCCTGTAGGCATCATAGACTGAAAAGAAGAACGGGGAATAGCTTCGTCATCCTTGTTTCCAATTCGGGCCAAACTTTCATGCACTGCTACTTCAGTCGGGGTCGACACTGGTTCCTGTGGAAGAGTGTCGATTCTAAATATCATTTCATTTCTGTCCTCTTGTCCTTCATGAATTACTTCCTCAGCTGTGGTCATACTGGTTCTTGTGGGACAACGTCAACTTTGTGGGTCATTTCTCCTATGTCTTCCTATTCTTCATGCACTGCTTCTTACTCTACATTCGACACTAGTTCTTGTGGAACAGTGCCAACTTCGTGGATTAATTCTTCTCTGTCTCCATGTTCTAGCTGAACCCAGGGTGGTTCTTGTGTAACACCCCCACTTATTTCAATATTCACCTCTGCTTGGGCAGGTGATGATGTTTCTTGAAAAAAAACATCACTTACCATCCCTCTTTCTGATGTTCCTCCTTCTTGTTCTTCATTAATGAAAGTTGATCACTATAAAATAGTCTCAACTTCATGCACTATATCTATAATTCCTTCATCTGTAGGTTTTTCTGGTGAGGGTGGTTCTTGTCTGACAGCCTAGATTGTATCACCAATTGTCTCCTCCATTCCCATTTCTTCTGGTTCTTCCTGATTAACCTCCATCTCAATTTTTTCTGGTTCTTCTTGGTCTATTTCCATTCCTTCTGACTATTCTTCTTCTGCTAAACTAGCTAGAGATACTGGTTCTTCTTCCCTGGTTCTTCATGAAAAAGTATGGTAAATACGATGAATGAAATAGTCATTATTTCGTATGAGGTGGAAAGGGCTAATCGATCAGTATCATATGTGTATTGTTGATCCCAATGCATCTTTAATGATTATGTGGAAGGACCGTGAGGTGTACCATCACACAAAGTTGTAATAATGGCTTTTGGAATCATAATTACACTGTCGTTTAGTTATGACGGCACCCCCCCAAAATTAAAGGTAACTGTCCGCGACATTAATGTCTTTGCATGGAATATTTAATTAAATCCATAGAAGTCAAGTGGAGACATACCTGGTGGCCTACCTGGAGGAAGTGATGGTTGGTAGAATGACGACGCAGTAATGATGCAGATGGAGTAACAACAGTGCGAGTAGCAGCGTCCAGAGTAACAACATCTAGAGTAACAACATTTGGAGTAACAATATCTGGAGTAATAGCAGTGCGAGTAGCAACATCTGGAGTAACAACATTTGGAGTTACAACATTTGGATTAACAGCAATGCGAGTAGCAGCATCCAGAGTAACAACATCTGGAGTAATAACAATGCGAGTAGCAGCATCCGGAGTAAAAACATAGTGAATAGAAGCGACCAAGGAGTAACAGCATCGAGTAGTAGCAATCAAAGAGTAACAGCAACACGAGTAGCAGCAACGGAGTAACAACATCATGAGTAGAAACAACTGAGTAATAACATCATGAGTAGCAGTAACCGAGTAATAGCATTATGAGTAGCCGCATCCAAGGAGTAACAACATCGATACCTAGAAATTTTTTTGAGCTTTAAAACATTAATCCTTAGTAGTAACTCCTACAAAAAGACAACAAAATAAATAGTTACAATATTTATTAAAAATATTATATATATATATATATATATATATTTGAACAATTCTTTCTTCTTTATTCTTTATATATATATATATATATATATGTGTGTGTGTGTATGTATGTATATGTATTTTTTTTTAAGAGCGAGGATGCAAAGGAAGAGTTCTCTGCGCTGATAACCTTCAAACCAGATTTCTCGAAAAGATGTTTGATGAAAACGTCCTTAGAGGATGGGAAATGGTATAATCTCAAGCAATGTCCATTTGCTATGAATGAAGCACGTGTATCATCAATTATGACTAGCCTGACTGTTCCATTATCAAATACAACATCCACCTCGTATGGTCCCATCCAACGAGTACAAAGCTTTCCTTTAAAATACTTAAAAAGAGAGTCATAAAGTAATGCCCAGTCTCCCCTACGAAACACCTTGTTTTTGATAAACTTATCATGCCATTTCATCCTCTGCTGCTGAATAGCAGTAGTGCTCTGGACAACCATTGAACGAATTTCATCCAGTTCATTAAGCTGGGCCATTCGGTGTTTCTGGGCATGTGACAGGTCCAAACCAACTTCATGATTTGTTCTGAGCATACTGATTTCAAATTCTATTGAAAATAACAGGGATTTCCCATAAACCAACTCAAATGGTGAAAACCTAGTTGTGTTCCGCCATGTTGTTCTATATGCCCAGAGAGCTTCAAGTAGCTTCTAAGCCCAATCCCAATGATGGTATGCAATAGTTTTTGTCAATATATTTTCCAAAGTCTTCTTTGTGCTTTCCACTTGTCCATTCGCCTGGGGGAGGTATGGAGATGTCACCTTGTGCTTGACCCCATATTTTTGCATAATATTTTCTATCATTTGTGATGTAAATTGTGCTCCTCCATCTGAAACAATCTCCCTTGGAGTACCGTAATGAGCAAAAATTTCTTCAAATAGAAAATCTGAAACCACCTAATCTGTTTCTTTTGCAACATCTTTGGCTTCTACCCACTTAGTCACGTAATCAGTGCAGACCAAAATGTAAACCTTTTGCTGGGAGGGTGGGTTGAAGGGTCCAACGAAGTCGATAGCCCATTTCTCAAAAGGTTCAAGGACTACCTATGCCTGCAAAGGAATTTCATCAAGTCAACCAGGCTGCCCCATGCGCTGGCAACTATCACACCTCCAGACATAATTTTGAGCATCCCGAAATAAGGCCAATAATATCCCATTTGTAGCACCTTATGGCCTATTTTTTAATCTGCAAAATGCCCTCCACAAGGGCCATCGTGGGAAGCCTTCAATACTTCATTAATATCATCCTCAAATACACAATGTTGAATCTACTTATCGGCTGTTGTATGAACAATGTACCCTACCAACCAAGAATATCAGGCACTGTGATGAATAATTTTTCATTGTTCCCTGTATGAAAAATGATGAGGTACCTTCCCTATAGCAAGATAGTTAGCAATATCTTCATACCATGGAGGATTAGTGGAAATTGAAAAAATATTCTCATCGGGAAAACTATCTTCTATAGGTGTGCATTCATCATTGTTATCTATTCTAGATAGAAAACCAACAACTACATTATGTTTTCCTGGTTTTTCTACTATTGTGATATCAAATTACTTAAGCAATAACAACCATCTTCTAATGCGGCCAGGAGTGATAGGTTTATTCATCAAATACCTTATTTCTGCATGGTCAGTATGTACAAAAGTAGGATGGATGGTGATGTAGTGCCGGAACTTGTTGATAGCATATATGACATCCAAGAATTCTTTTTCTGTCACCGTGTAGTTTAATTCAGCGAGAATTAAATTCTTGCTGACATAGCAAACTGCATACAGTGTTCTGTCTGCCTGCTATCCTAAGACTGCTCCTACTACTATCTGAGAAGCATCAACATGTATGTGAAATGGTAATTCCCATTCAGGTCCTCGAAGGATTGGAGCCTTGCAAACCAGTCCCTTAATTTTCATGAAAGTTGCTTCACAATCTTCAGTCCACTAGGATTCTAAATCTTTTGTTAGCAATTGAAAAAGTGGATGTGCTATTTTAGAAAAAATTTCTATAAAGCATCTGTAATAACCAACACAAACAATAAAGATGCGTACCTGTGTGGGTCTCTTGGGTACCAGGAAGTGCAATATTACCTCTACTTTGGCTGGATCAACTCAAATTCTAGCAGTTGAGAGCAGATGTCCCAATACTATTCCTTCTTCCCTTATCATATGGGAATTTTACTGTACTCAGGTATACATGGGTCCGCTTACATATTTTGAGCACTTTTTCTAGGCTTTCCAACCCTTCTTCAAATGAATTTCCATATGGAGTAAAATCATTCATATATATTTCAACGCTATCATCGACCAAATCAGAAAAATTTCCCAAAATTGTCCTATGGAAGGTTGCAGGAGCATTACATAGGGAAAATGGGAGGACCCTGTATGCAAAGGTCCCCCATGGGCATGTGAAAGTCATTTTATCCTGGTATTCTGAGGCTATTTGGATCTGGTTATACATGCTGAACCCATCTAGGAAGGAAAAGAACTTCTTCCCAGCCAAGGTGTCCAGGACTTGGTCAATGAATGGCAAAGGGAAATGGTCTTTTTGAGTTGCCTTGTTTAGCTCCCTGTAATATATGTAGATCCGCCATTTACCATTCTTTTTGGGAAAAATAACTAGCGGAGATACCCATTAGCTATTTGAGATAGGGTAAATGAAAACTACATCCAATAATTTATGTAATTCCTTTTTGGAAATGTTCTTTAGTGCAGGATTCATTCTCTGTTAGGGCTGTCTCATAGGGCATTAATATTCCTTAATATAAATATGATGAGTACATAAATTATTAGGGATTACCTTCATGTCGGTATAATCCTAGGAAAAAGCTTCCTGATGGTCTTGAAGGACTTTTAAAAGCTGCTTAGTCTGGGATTCTAACAGATTGGGGTTGATATTTAGTGTTTTCCCTAGTTCAATTTCAATTGGAATAATATCATGGGATGAGGTTACATGAATGTCTTAAATTTCATATTCTTGTTCAATTTTTTCCTGTGTCTCACAGCTCATAGATGATTCTAAAATTTGACGAGTTGAATTAGAAATAGAACCAGGATCATTAATAAAAGTGTTAATGGTATCATCCTCAATTTATGTTTTGAATTGCAGGGCCTGCCCAATGGTGAGGATTAGTCTAACTTCTTCAATTTTAGGTTCAGGCTCTTCTACTAGTAGAGGTTTCTGTCTAGCTAATAGTTTTTTAGATGGGCTAGGTTCTGCAGGGGGTAGAGAGTAAGGTTCTTTGTAACCATCCCATTTGATATAATCATATGCCTAGATCAACACCCTATGTAGGCATATGCAGTTGTGAGCCACGGTATTCCCAAGATCAATGGATGACCACTAACCGAGGATCGAGTCTGTAATACAAGGAGGTCCACAGGGTAATACCATGAATCCACTGAAATAGTCACATCTTCCAATTTCTCTACTAGTTTAATTGTAGACCTATCTGCTAATTCCAAGATAGGATGGGTTGGATTAATTTTTTCGAGACCTAATGCATTCATTATTTCGGAGGTAATAATATTGATGGTAGCACCCAAATCTACCAGCATGTTTGGGATTTAAACTCCATTGATTTGTACTGTTAGAATTGGGTTTCCTGGATCGCCATATTTTACAGGCATAGTCTTTACTAGCATGATGTCGGACAGTATACCCATCACATGAATGGTTAACGGATCCCTTGGTTTCTTCCCAAGTTTCTTGGAGCAGTAATATTTGAATTTTTTTTCATATATAGGTACATCCCTCATAGCCTAGAGCAGGGGTTTTTTGAAAAAAATATTTTGCAATTCCCCCAGGAAGTCAAACTCTACTTAAGGGTTTTGTTTATTCAGGGTCAGTCTTTTAGGATATGGTGGAGTGGTTGGACAAACCTGGTTAAGAACAGGTTGGGGAGGTGTCTGGTTTTTCATGTTTTGGTCTAGTTTATCCCCATGCATCCTCTGTTATAGTTCTATAAATTCACTCTCAATCTTTTATATGATAATAGATTAAGTGGGAGCATTTACTACTCGCCCAGATCGTAAGTTTATTTCATTAAGTCTTGCGGTAGAAATTCTATAAGATGGAAGGTTAAGAGTGTCTGTTTGTTGGACCCCTTTATTATTAGGATTCGGATTGGGCTGGATAGGAAGCTGGGGTTGAAGGGTTGGGTTTCCTGGAGGTATATTGGAGGGAAACTGAAGTTGTTGTTGAGGCATGGACTGGGGAAATTTCCCAGTAGGAGAGGGTCCACGCCAATTCTAATTCCATAAAGGGTTCAAACTAGTCTGGGGAACCCATTTTTTCCAGGGGGGATATTGATACTGAGACCACACATGTGAAAAAGGTATACTGGGGACCCATATTAAAATTATTAAAATATTGAGATGGGTCCTGAGGCATACCTGGATTCATAGCTGGTGGTCGAGGTTTCCATGGATTTTTCGACCCCATGAAGTAAAGTTGATCTACCGCATTTTCTTCACTTTCCCCTTGAAAAAATTCCTTCAATCCTGGCAGGGAAGGGTACGATTTGGTCGCATGAGTCTATTCACAGATTGCGTAGGCTTCCACCATTTTTAATGGGCATTATTTCAATGGATGCTTCTTTTTGCACTGTGGGCGGAATATAGCCATAGTATTCTCCAACTCTATTTGTTTCTATTTTTCTTGCAGAGTGTCCAT
This sequence comes from Pinus albicaulis, assembly GCA_034641835.2. NCBI lineage: Eukaryota > Viridiplantae > Streptophyta > Pinopsida > Pinales > Pinaceae > Pinus > Pinus albicaulis. The sequence goes on along the minus strand of CM076570.1, from coordinate 271,827,597 downwards.
TTGGGCGGATAATGTGCTTAGGATATCAGTTCTTAGGTTATCTAGTAGGTTTCTGATTTTTGCCTTTGTAGCCCCTCCACCAGAAGTCTTTATGACCAAATTCCTTGTCCACTTCTTACAGCCCCTCGTGAACACTGAATGCACAACTTACAGATGGTGTCAAATTCTTCTTTCAAAACATCCCCCTATCCTACTATGTTCAAAAGTTGTAGGGAATCTTCCCTCAGTGCCCAGAGAAGGATGATATTTAGGATATCTTTATCCACGTCACTATGGCCTAATCTCTACAGTATATATTTGAATTGTTCCATGCAATCTTCCATGTTCTCGTCCTCCTTCTGTGCAAACTTAAAAATATCCTCCTTGATGTCATGGTATTTAGAATAGTCCTGGTATTTTTCCAAAAAGACTTCTTTCATCACATCCCATGAAGAAATAGTCTTTCCTCCTAAACCCATGAACCATCACAAGGCTGTCCCCTTTAAAGTAGCAGGAAATATTTTTAGCTTCTGAGCATCGGTGATATAATCATACCCTCGAAAGACAATGTAAAATTCGAAGAGGAATGTATCGAGGCCTTCAGAATAAATCCCATGAAAATTAGGCAGGGCCGTTAAAGGAATGGGATTCATTGGTGCATCTCCTACAATTTTTCAAATTGGAAAATCAATATAATAACTTGTAGGTGCCATAAATATCCTCCAATACTCACTCAATATTTTGACTGGTACTTGGGGTGATTCAACTGTAGGAGGTTTCATAGCACTCCGCTGGTCTCGTGGTGACGCAAAATCTCTCAGGAACTCTCTTTCTAAATCATAATTTCTTAATTAAACTGCAGGAGGCTTCACAACACTCCCTTGGTCTCGTGGTGACAAGAACCCTTTCAGAGGTTCTTCTTCCCAATTAGAATTTCTCAGCTCTTCTGATCCCTTGCCTGCTATTTCTTCCCCTTCTGCTGACGGCAGGAATATCTCCTCTGTCGATACTTTATTTATTCCTCCTTCTGTTGTTGAAAGGGTTTCTTGTTGTACCACGAATGGCACTGGCTGCTCAGCCAACTGCCCTTCGGACTTCGTTTGCACCCTTACCCTGATAAAAACACAATAATATGCTTCAGATTCAGCCTTTGCGATGATCTCCTGGATATATGTCTTCCTTCCCAGATCCCTTCCTTTCTTTTGGGGTCTTCCTCTACCCCTCTTATTCAAATATTTTTTCATACAATTGGTGGGAAGAATTCATTAAAATAACAAAAGCGCTCAGGACCTGGAGCAGGACAGATAGCTTCCTCCCCAGGACGAGAGAGTAGGTTCAAACAAAAAATCAATTAAACTAAAATAAAATCAAAGTTCAGGACCTGAAGTAGGGTGATCAAGTACCCTCCACAGGACAAGAAGTTGGCCCTTTCAAAAAAAAAAATCAAAAAGTAGAAAAGCTGAATTCTATGCTCAGGACTTAGAGCAGGGTAATGGATTCCCTCCCCAAGATGAGAGAGAAGTTCTAATGAGAAATAAAAAAAAAAAAAACTTCACACTACGCTCAAGACTTTGAGTAGGGTAACGAATTCCCTCCCCAAGACGAGAGATCAGCTCTAAAAAAAACACAATGGAAAAACAAAGGAAACAGAGCACTATGCTCAATTATTCAAGCAGGGCAATAAATTCCCTCCCCAATATGAGAGATCGACCCTTAGATCAATTGCAGATCGTGTTCTTGCACCTTGTTAGCCTTCCCCGAAAATGATGCCAAAATGTTGGTGTTCGGATGTGAAAAATATTCAAACCTTTTTTCCACATAAATTATCAAGCCGAGTGCGTTAGCTATTTCAAGACTAATGCGCACAGTATATGCAAGAGCAATGACATAATCTGCTATTGAATCACAGGCTTTAATTAATGGAAAACAAGCAACTACTATAACAACAATGAAGAATGATTGCAGAATTAAAAAGGTATTCACAACAATTACAAAATTACACTGGAACAACAGTTACAAAATCAAATAGAAATATGAAATCAAAAAAAGAGATATAACACAACACCTGATGAGGAGAGTGGGCCCAACTCTCTGATCAGGGCTGTGGCAAACTCACAGCTTACAAGTGGGAGAGAAAAACACTGTGCATTCAATTAATTGAAAAATGCTTCTGTTACAAAATCTGTCTCTTCTTTCTTAACCCCGATTCACAGCCCGAAGGCCCTCTTTATAAAAATGTTCAGGAAATCGTAGATTTCCTCTAACAACTAAACATCTACAATTATACATCTGTTACAAAAGCAACCTAGTTTCCAAAAGGAAACCATGAAAAGCTTGAAATAACACTGGGGTGAGACGGAGTCTGTTGCGCAGTTGCAACAGGTTGAGATAATGTTGGAAATTAGGAGTTGCTCATGCCTCACAGCTGTAATCCCTTTACTTTTACCAAATCTGTGAAAATACTGGAGTTAATGCTTGCAAAGGTAAAACCTCCATGAATATTACTTCATTAATCAAATATTCCATGTAATATAGTGGGAAGGGGTTTACCTCATGTGTTTTATGTTGGGAAAAATACTGAGAGGGGGGGGGGGTGAATCAGTATTTTGAGAAAATTTTTGCTTTTCCTTGCTTTTAAACCCATACACTACTTTACTGAATATAACTCGCGTATACACGCGGATATCATTACGACAACTAGCGTATGCCTAGAGAACTAATTATGCATTTAATTCTTGACTCAGATCATTGCATCATTCATTCATCAGATGTTTAGAAAACAGTAAATAGGAGTAGTAAGAACATAATAAATCATCACATATAATCAACACACATGTACACCAGGATTTAAGGTGGAAACCCAATTCGGGAGAAAACCACCGCTGCCGTCGTCTCAGTCTTCAATATTTATTATATAAAGAAAAATTCTTACAACCATGTACTGGCGCAGACTCATACCAGCATGCAGGCACCCACCTGCAGAAGGCTACAACCTTCTCTCATTTACCAGCCTCTCCTAGAAGGGAGCTACAACCCCCTGCTTCTCGTTTACCAGCCTCTCCTAGAAGGGAGCTACTACCTCCTGATATGAGTACCAGCTTCTACTGGCAGAAAGCTTCCACTTTCATACTGAAGGCTTCAACCCTCAGATTCACTGCAGACCACGTTTCATCAATTTTCAAACTGGATCAAACAGCTTCAACACAACCCTTCAGTTATCAACAAACATACTTTTCCCATTGCTTTAGAACAGTGAAACCACTGTAACCGGAATATCAGAGAAAACCCATACTTCAGAATAGATATGCAGAAACACATTCAACCTTGGGACCCCATTAGTTCAGATACCATACGCGCTTTTATTTAATTAGACCCGTGTATACACGCGCTTTTCATGAGACGAACCTGCGTATGCATCTGTGCATTTTTCAGATAAACCCTAACTACCCATACGCACTTTTGTCTAGACCGATCCGCGTATACACACGCTTTTCATGAAATGAACCTGCGTATAGATATATAAAAGATAAACTTTGCAGAACAAACCAGATCTATGAACTTACCCAGATTTCTTCAATTTCTTCAACAGATTTGTGCCAGGTCTTCATCACTTCTTTTCAGATCATCCTAGAGATTCACCATTTCTAGATCTAGAGATCTTGAACCTTCATCATGTTCATAGATGCATCATAGATTCAGATCTGTCAATTAAGAGTAGAGTTCAACCATGTAGATATACTTCAGAGTGGTATTCATTAAGGCCCAGACACTTGCACCCCCCCTGCACTTATGATTTTCTTCTCCTTAAATAGATTTAGCCTTTGTCGATACCATCAGCCAAAACCACACAACTTCCGATGGTATTCCTGGATGGGATAAAATAGATAATCAAGCGCTCAATACTTTGGGTCAATACCATGGTAATGTCCCCTGGTTTTCTAAATTTAGAGTGCAAATGGGCATACACTACTTGTCACGTACATTTCCGCGTACATACGCGACTTCCCTTTTACAAACCCGCGTATTCCTTGTGACATACCTTGTTCAACATTATTCTGGCACTTTCTGAATTCCTTTCTTCTACTATTTCTGAACTGATCTGTAGATACATCAGATTTACATTATTAACAACTCATCAAGTCAGTTTCCATCAAGGAAAACTTCATCAAGTATGTTTTCATCAAGTACAATAGGTTGCCATCAAGGACAACACTCGGCATCATATTGCCAACAATCTTCCCCCTTGGACTTGATGGCAACCATGATGGTGTTTGATCATCACAATAGATAGATGCATGGATTATAACCATTATGCAAACACCATGTTACTCTCCCCCTTTGACATCAAGGGCAAAGGGTGGATCAAAACCAAGACAAGGTTTTGAAGAGCTCTTGTAGATTTGATGTGCACTGAAGTTACCATGCTCCCCTTGAGTTCATGCTGAATCTTCAATCATATTTTTCAATGAAGTACATGACTCTATGACCTTTCCTGTCACCAAGGACTCATACTTAAATCAATGATCCAACCAAGTGGATTTACATATGTGACACAAGTACCCAACCAAGTGGGTTTACACATTTTGACTCAACTACCCAACCAAGTGGGTTTACAAATTTGAACAAACCCTTATATGACTGAATATTACAATTTACATCACAGGTCACAATATAACCTTTTCATCAAATTACAAATATGACTTTTTATAACCAATGCCAAAAAGAACTCAAGAAAGGGATCATATATCAGAACCATCACAATGCCAACAATGCATTATATTCAGCAAAGCTAATGCTCCCCCTAAAACTGTGCATCCAATGCATCCTTTCCATATGACCAATGCTCCCCCTTAGCTTGTGCATCCTGAACACTTTCAACAGCAAATCATCAAGGCATCTTCACCCAATATCAGATAATGAAACAGAAATATAAGAGCTGAAACATCACCAGAGATACCAAACAGCACTGCAGCTGTGCTGAAGAACGGTGATCCCAAACAAAATTTGTCAGCAACCAACCATACGCGGTTTTCTGTGTATGAACTCGCGTATATACGCGACTGTATTTCAGGAAACCCGCGTATCCAAATTAATCTTCAGAGTTTTAATCAGATCTGATCCTCTGCATGGCAGAGACAACTCCCAGCTTCTGTCTGAGATATTCGAACGCTTCCCTGGGCAGAGGTTTGGTAAATATATCAGCAACTTGTTCTTTGGAGGGAACATACTCCAACTTCACCTTTTCTTCAAGCACTTGTTCACGTAAGAAGTGATACTTGATGGGAATGCTTGGTCTTGAATGCACAATGATTTCTTTAGTTATCAGTTACACTTGTATTATCAACATGGTAATAATGGAATAGGAGGTGAACATTTGATTTAAAAACTTGTAAGGTTTGTATCATCCAAAGAAAGCAAGAGTGCAACACGAAGCTGAACACATACTGGTCGTTATTGTTGTAACATAGTTTCGTTTTCACGAAACTCACACTAAACGAAACTTGTGAATGTACCTACCACTAGTGCTTTTTCGATCATCACATTTCACCGTAATCGCTCTGTACATGAAGAGTAAGACTTACTATTTGACACCAAAGGTCCAAAGTCTTGAGTTCGTAGTAGTTTGAATATTCTTTTGACATCCTCGAAGTAGACCTTGGATTAGGTTTAATTGTCCAATGTCCAACCTCATGCATGTTGTCCAACCTCATGAGATAAAGTAGACTTCCTATCATAGATCTGTATTCTGGTTGATTCATCGTGGGAGAATCATCATGAGAACTGATATTACATCCGGTTATCATTGATGTACTTACAGGTTTGTACTCTTCCATGCCATACTTCTTCAGAATTTTCTTAAGATATTTTGCTTGTGATAAGAATATGACATTTGTTGCTTGTTGCACTTGCAAGCCAATAAAGAATGTTAGTTCCCCAAGTAAAGACATTTCAAATTCTTGCTGCATATCAGAAGCAAATTTCTGACTCATAGACTCTTCATTACTTCCAAAAATGATATCATCAATATATACAACCACAATCAATAGTTTATCATTTTCAGTTTTTGTGTATAAGTTGCTATCAGCAGACCCCTTTGAAAATCCTTGTTGATGAAGATATTTGTCAAGACGATAATACCATGCCCTTGGAGTTTGTTTGAGACCATATAGAGCCTTTTTAAGTCTACAAACAAGTTTTTCATCATTTCCCAAAATGAATCCTTCTGGTTGTTCTATATAAACTTCTTCTTCTAGATCACCATTGAGAAAAGCAGATTTAACATCCATTTGATAAACTTTTATTTGTTGGAAGCTTGAAAAAGAAAGAAACATTCTTATGGCTTCAAGTCTAGCTACAGGAGCAAAAGTTTCTTCAAAGTCTATACCTTCTTGTTGAGCATACCCCTTGCAAACAAGTCTAGCTTTATTTCTTATAACATCCCCATTCTCATTTAACTTGTTTTTGAATATCCACTTAGTTCCAATGACATTTTTGTCATGAGGTCTTGGTACTAATTCCCAAGTGTGATTCTTTTCAATTTGATCAAGCTCTTCATTCATGGCTTGAATCCAACATTCATCTTTGCTAGCTTGATTGACATTGTGTGGTTCAATAGCGGATAGAAATGCCAGATAGCTAGAAGATCCCACAAGAGTCCTTCTTGTTTGTACACATGATCCCTTATCTCCCAAAATTTGAGATTCTGGATGATTCTTTTGAACATATCTGGATGGAGCTTTTTCAGATAAATCATCTTCAGGTTCTTCATTGGGTTCACTGTCTATATCATTGCTATTTGATGTAGAAGGACATATGTCACCATCGTCTTCATTTTTTGTTTGTTTTTCTTCTTTTGGGGCTGCAGGAGACTCATCAATAACAACATCAATACATTCAACAATCTTCCGAAGTCTTTTATTGTAACATTTATATGCTCTACTCGTAGAGGAGTAACCAAGAAGTATTCCTTCATCTGCTCTAGGTTCAAACTTGCCAATTTTTTCATCATTATTTTTGATAAAGAATTTACTTCCAAAAACTCTAAAATGCTTCACAGAGGGAGAATTACCATACCATAGTTCATATGGAGTTTTGTCACTATTTACACGAACATGTGCCTTGTTGAGAATGTTTACCGCTGTATGTGCTGCTTCTCCCCAAAATGTGTCAGGTGTTCCAGAATCATCAAGCATAGCTCTAGCCATTTGTTGAACTGTTTTATTCATTCTTTCTGCTACGCCATTTTGTTGTGGAGTGCCAGCTACAGAAAACTGTCTTTTTATGCCATGTTGTTCACAAAATTCAAGGAATTCATCTGATGTATATTCTCCTCGACTCGGCTCCACAATGATTTTTTTAGATCTAATTCATTTTTCAACCAGCCTTGAAGATTCGAAATTTTCAAATGTCATCTTTTCATGAAGCAACTCAACCTGCACTTTCTAGAGAAATCATCAATAAATAAGGTATAGTATTGTTCACTACGAGGTGACTTTTTCTCAGGTCCACATATGTCGAAGATGAATGAGTCAAGAGGCCTACTTGATGATCCTTTCCGTTGAACCGTACCTTCGGTTCCGTTTACCTAATTGGCAAGATTTGCATATGATACTTTCAGGTAGAGTAATATTGGGAAGACCATCAACAACATTAAGTCTACTTGATTTTTTGATTTGAGAGAAGCTTAGATGCCCCAGCCTTCTATGCCATAGCCAGTTTTCTGAAGATTTACTCAAGTAACATTGTTCTTTGCAGTTCTTCAATACATACAGGTTGCTTGGAGTTCTTTTTCCTTTTATAATTGTTTTACTTGTATCAAGATCACGTACCACACATTCTTTTGAACTAAAGACAACCTCAGTTCCTTGATCACACATTTGACTCACACTTAACAGGTTATGTCTTAATCCATCCACATACATGACATTATTAGCTTTCACCTTTTATTTTAGAAAAACAGACCCTTTTCCCTTAATGACAGCAGGTGTATCATTTCCAAATGTAACATTATTTTCCTTTTCTAGGGAATTATATGCATGAAGTTTGTTTTTGTCACCTGTCATAGGTTTTGAGCATCCGCTATCAATGCTCATTGATTTTTCTTCAATTTTCTGCAAATAAAGGAAAGCACAATTTTCAACCCATAATTTTTTCCATACTTGGGAACCTTCATAAGAAATGTTTCTTTAGCGAACTTTCACCGTATTCCATTCTTCATGGCCAAAGTTATTGCAATAAGCACATTCAACTTCATTTAGAAGAGGAGAAAAGTTGTTATAGGTATTCTTCTTTGTTTCAATATCCATCCTTTTCTTTCTTGCTTCTCTTGTCATGATGGTTTTATATGCAACACATTGAACAGCTTTATGACCAAAATTGTGACATGAAAAACATTGCCCATTGAAGAAGAAATTTCTGCGATCATGAAATCTTCTACTTGAATTTACCTATTGATTGGTGTTTCTTTGAAAGATATTCCTGTTAGTGTTCTTTGATTTGAGATGATCATTCTTTACCTGTAAATATTCTTTATTCCGTTGCTGAGTGGCAGAATGTTGTACACTGGTTGTAGCTGCTTTTAGATAATTTGGTGCTGAAGCTTGAGAAGATTCTCTGGTATATCCAAGACCTGTCTTTATAAGAGGAGAAAGTTGTACCTTTATAATCTCATCTAAGGTTTCCGGTCCTTTAGCAAATCTAAGCTTCAGAGTCTTTACTTTCTCAAATTCTTTCCTTAGACTTACCACTTCACAGTCTAATTTCTCATTGTGTTTCTTCGCTTCTTCAAACTACTTTTCCAGAGTCTCTATGGTTATTTTCCTTTCTTCTAAGAGAATTTTACATTCTTCTAAGCGTATTTTGAGTTGATTGTTTTCTTCAATAAAATCATTGTCCTCTAGAGCATCCACAAAAGTATCATTTTCTTCTCTAGATTCAAATGCCATGAGAAGTCTAAGATCTTGTTCACATTCTTCCTCACTATCAGATAACCCATCATTGTCTTCATGAGTATAGTAACTTTTTCTAGTGTTAAACCGATTCTTATTCCTTCTTTCTACTTCCTTCCCTTTTGCAGATGTTTCTTTATGAGGACACTTAGCAGCATAATGACCAACTCTTCCACACTCAAAACATTTGAAAGGAAGCTTACCTCTGAACTGTCCTGTGCCAAGTTGGAGTTTCTTTACAAAATTTACCTCATCTTCTTTTGAGATATATCCTGATCCTTCTGCTACTTGTACTTCCTTCCCTTTTGTAGAAGCTCTGAAGACAGCCTCTTTAACTTCAGATGGTCCTCCTCTTCTGATTTCATATGCAGTTAGTATGCCATGAAGTTACACCACAGTAAGATTTTGAAGATCCTATTTTTCTTCAAGAGCAGAAACTTTTGACTCAAATTTTGTTGTTAGCGATCTTAAAATTTTCTCAACCAAAGTAGATTTGGTTATTGTTTCTCCCAGATTTCTCATACGATTTACAACATCATGAAGACGTAAAAACAAACTGGCAATATTCTCATCACTATGCATCTTTAAATTTTCATATTCAATTCTGAGAGTTTGAAGTTTTGCACTTTTTACCTTTGCATCACCTTCATAACTTAGAATGATTTTGTCCCATGTCTCCTTTGCTGTATTCAGCTGCATAACTTTGACAAATTCTGATTCAGTTAGACTTCCCATTAGAGCATTGACTTCCTTTGCATTTGTTTCATAATTCTTCTTTTCAGTCGGATCTGTTGGTACTGTAGCTGGATATTGATATCCTCATTCAACAATGGCCCATACATCAGCTCCCATAGACTGAAGATAGGATCTCATCCTTATTTTCCAGAAGATTAAATTGCTTCCGTTAAAGAGTGGAGGCTTGATAGAGGCTGTTCCATCTTGACTGCTCATCTTGCTTGATCTTCCTTCTAGCGGCTAAGCTTTTTCAGAAGGACCTGCTCTGATACCAATTGTTGGGAAAAATACTAAGAGGGGGGGGTGAATCAGTATTTTGAGAAACTTTTTACTTTTCCTTGATTTTAAACCCATACGCTACTTTACTGAATACAACTCGCGTATACACGCGGATATCATTACGATAACTAGCATATGCCCAGAGAACTAATTATGAATTTAATTCTTGACTCAGATCATTGCATCATTCATTCATCAGATGTTTAGAAAATAGTAAACAGGAGCAGTAAGAATAGAATAAATCATCACACATAATCAACACACATGAGCACCAGGATTTAAGGTGGAAACCCAATTCGGGAGAAAACCACCACCGCCGTCATCTCAGTCTTCAATATTTATTATATAAAGAAAACTTCTTACAACCATGTACTGGCGCAGACTCATACCAGCACGCAGGCACCCACAGAAGGCTGTTCTCTCTGGTTACCCGACCTCTCTGAAAGGGAGCTACAACCCACCTTCTTGTTTACCGGCCTCTCCTGGAGAGAACTACTACTGATAACAATTTTGACTTCTGTTGGCTTTCATACTGAAGGCTTCAACCCTCAGATTCACTGCAGACCACGTTTCATCAATTTTCAAATTGGATCAAACAACTTCAACACAACCCTTCACTTATCAACAAACATACTTTTCCCATTGCTTCAGAACAGTGAAACCACTGTAACCAGAATATCAGAGAAAACCTAGACTTCAGAATAGATATGCAGAAACACATTCAACCTTGAGACCCCATTAGTTCAGATACCATACGCGCTTTTATTTAGTCAAACCCGTGTATACACGCGCTTTTCATGAGACGAACCTGCATATACATCTGTGCATTTTTCAGATAAACCCTAACTGTCCATATGCACTTTTGTCTAGACTGATCTGCATATACACACGCTTTTCACAAAACGAACCTGCGTATGGATCTATAAAAGATAAACTTTGCAGAACAGACCAGATCTATGAACTTACCCAGATTTCTTCAATTTCTTCAACAGATTTGCGCCAGGTCTTCATCACTTCTTTTCAGATCATCCTAGAGATTCACCATTTCTAGATCTAGAGATCTTGAACCTTCATCATGTTCATAAATGCATCATGTATTCAGATCTGTCAATTAAGAGCAGAGTTCAACCATGCAGATATACTTCAGAGTGAAGTATTCATTAAAGCCTAGACACTTTCACCCCCCCTGCACTTATGATTTTCTTCTCCTTAAATAGATTTAGCCTTTGGCAATACCATGAGCCAAAACCACACAACTTCCAATGGTATTCCTGGATGGGATCAAATAGATAATCAAGCGCTCAATACTTTGGGTCAATACCATGGTAATGTCCCCTGGTTTTCTAAATTTAGAGTGCAAATGGGCATATGCTACTTGTCACGTACATTTCCGCGTACATATGCGACTTCCCTTTTACAAACCTGCGTATTCCTTGTGACATACCTTGTTCAACATTATTCTGGCACTTTCTGAATTCCTTTCTTTCGCTACTTCTGAACTGATATGTAGATACATCAGATTTACATTATTAACAACTCATCAAGTCAGTTTCCATCAAGGACAACTTCACCAAGTATGTTTTCATCAAGTACAATAGGTTTCCATCACTTTATCAAGTTGGTTGCCATCAAGGACAACAATCGGCATCATATTTCCAACATTTTAGAACAATTAACGATGCAAAGAGATATAAAGGTGGGAGAAAATGGGAGAGAAAAGTATACAATAACCGGCTTTTTACAAGGCATTAACATGCACATTTTACTAAAGTGGTCTATGAAAACATACAAATAGTCATGACCCTTTCTAGACACAGGAAAACCTCCTACAAATTCCATCGACACACTTTCCCATGGATGACCTAGAATAGGGAGTGGTGTGTAGAGCACAAGTTTCTATTAGAGGGCTTTGAAACATGACACATCATACATCCCTTTACAAAACAGGTTACAATGTTTTTCATATGGGGCCAAAAGCAAAACCTTTGCAAATGACATAAGGTCTTTTCGACACCAACGTGACTAGACACAAGAGAGTTATGTGCCTCTCGAATTACATGTACCCTTTCTGTTGTGGGTATGCACAATTTTCCAAGGTGATACAAAAACTTCCCTTGCAAATGATAGTTTTCCACCTGTGAACCATGAGTTACTTTTTCATATATTGCTTTAAAGTCATCATCATTAGCATATTTTTCATCATAACTTTCGAAAGACATCGAAGCATTATGCAAAATAATAGAAGCAACGATAGCAGGGCAAGAGAGCATATCTGCTACTTTGTTACTAGTGACCTTCTTATACTTTATTACCAGATGAAATATTTGTAGAAACCCCATCCACCTGAAATGACGAGACGGTTGTCGCTTGCTCTGTGACTGAAGGTATTGCAAGGGCTGATGATCATATGGCTGATGGTCTCCTTGCCGATCAGGTAGTGTTTCCACTTTTTCACACTTTGTACCAAGGCATACAGTTCCTTGCCATAAGTTGGGTAATTGATTACAACTTGGAAGAAATTCTCCGAATGGTAACATATCGGCTTCTTTGGCTGCAACAGTACAACTCCCATGGCGTACCCACTGGCATCGGTTTCAATCTCAAAAGGCTGTTGGAGATCAGGGAAAGCTAGGACTGGTGCGGTGCTGATTTTGTCTTTCAGTGCTTCGAAGGACTTGTGCTGCTTTCCTCCCCACTGAAAGTCTTGTTTTATAATTTTCAGTGCGTGTAAGGGTGATGCAATAACAAAGAAGTTGGCAATGAACCTCCTTCAATACTATACTACACCTAGAAAACTACGGACCTCTGTTACATTGGTAGGCTTAGGCCGTTTACAATTACCTCAACTTTGGAGGGGTCTATTTTTAATTGACCATTACCGGCAATATGACCAAGGTAAACCAAAGAGGTTTTCCCCAACTCACACTTTGAAAACTTTACATACAATTCTTCCCTCTTTAATACATCAAACACTTTCTTAACATGGCGTGCATGTTCATCCCAAGTCTTACTAAAGACAAGAATATCATATAAATACAAAAGGACAAAATCATCAATGAAATGCCTAAAAAGATCATTCATGACCCTCATGAATGTGGCTGGAGCATTGCATAGTCTGAATGGCATCACCATCCACTCGAACAACCCCTCTTTTGTCTTGAAGGCAGTTTTCCACACGTCCTGCTCTGCAATTCTGGCCTGCTGATAACCACTATGAAAATCCAATTTGGTGAAATAGATAGCATTCTTTAATTGATCTAACAAATCATCAATGTGAGGGAGAGGGTATCGATTTTTCACTGTGATTTTGTTTAGTGCCCGATAATCCACGCACATCCTCCATGTTCTATATTTCTTGGGTACTAACATGATCATCGAGCCACAAGGAGAAGTACTTGGCCGAATGACCCCTTGGTTCAATAGTTCCTGCACCTACTTTTTGATTTCCTCCATCTCGATAGCTGAGATCCTGTACATACCAATGTTTGGTAATGAAGCACCATGCTGCAAATGGATATCATGTTGGATATCTTGTTTCAGAGGAAATCATTTGGGTTCCTGAAACAACTCATCATAGTTAGAAATAAAATCACATAATTCATGTTTATGAGCTGGATCAGATCCTCAGAAAGCATCAGATATTTCTTCATCTCTTGCTCTCACAACCATGAGCAAACACCCCTTGCTGGAATTCACCAATCTCTTCATATGTCTTGCACTTACAAGACTAGTACTGACTTTGGTTTGATGAGCTATTACAATATACTCTACCCCATCTTTTGTGATTTGGTATTTATTTTCATGTCAAAATAAAATTGCTTTCCTGTCGTAAACATAGGGACTTCCTAACACAATACCATGCATATCCAATGGTATGACATCCAGTTCTACTTCATCCACCAGTTTAGAAGCAATTACAAATTTGGCATTAAATTTCTTGGCTACATTTAGTTTTACTTTTTCATATATCGATCCAAGCAGATAAGGTTTCAAATGAGGCTTAACTTCTAAGCCTAAAATTTTAACTAAGGATTCTAAGATTAAATTTTCTTGAGAGCCTGAATCAAAGAGTTTCTAATTTTGCATGATTTATGACAACTCTAATATGAAACAACTCAATTCTCTTTCATTCATTAGGAAGAGGCTCATCTGATGTACTAGTTCTTTCATGCGATTCAAAATTAACATGAAGAGAATGAGTATCTTTTGTGCCTGCTGTTGTGATCAATGCCTCATCGCCAAAGTCGGATCCAAGGTCTTGCTACGTGGTTGCTACCATCTTCTTCTTAACCTTTCATCCATATCTCTTCGGCTTATTTTCTGGGTACAACTTCCAACAATGATCATCGTCATGACCTTCCCTTTTGTAGTGAGTGAAATAAGGCTTTTATCCTTCATCCTTCGTCGCTGATGCCATATTTTTTTTCCTTTCCCTTTCCTTTCCCTTTGAATTTTCCATTTGAAAGTTTGAAAGGTGGTTTCTTTGAATGATCATCCTTATCATTTCTCCCACTGTTCTCAAGATGATTGGCATTTACACTGGCCGAGTCAATGGTAGTAGGTTCAAACATTAATAATGAATGTCTAATGTAACTATGTAATGAACCAGTTCACTTAGTTACAACTTCAAGAGAATCTAATGAAATGCCCAAACTTAGTTCTTGTTTTCTAAATTCCTCTATACAGCTTTGCACGTTCTGTCCTTTACATTGCCTTAGGTACTGCCACTCCATTAAGGCTTTCTACTTATAACCTAAGGGATAGACTTGATCTTTAAGTGCGGCAATAAAATCTGACGATGAGCAACGAAGGTTACCCAAGTTACTACTGCCTCGAAGTTTTCTCTCCCACCATATGAGAGTTGTGCCACTCAATCTAAGAGAAGCCAACTGGATCTTTCCCTCATCCTCTTTAATCTGCCGAATCCTACAATAGATTTCAAGCTGCCTAATCCAATTTTTAGGCTTCTCTGCATTACTTTCACCATTATACACTAGTGGATCAAATTTAACATCTAACTTAAAGAAATTTTTATTACATGCATTTCCAGAATTTTTATTATGAGGGTGATAAGAGTAGGAAGGATTTTCATTTCCTGAAGGAGGTGGGTCTCCTCCACCACCTCCATTTGTTGAACCTTCTCCTTTTGAAACATGCTCCCCTATTTTCTCTAACTTCTCAAGTCTAGCGAATAATTTCACAACCCGATCTGCCATGGTGTAGAAGGTCTTGTGTAAGTTGAGCTCCGCTTCATGTCGCTCCTCATTACTCATGTTCCTTCTTTGATATGCGCGTCCCACTTTGGGATCAAAATACTGAAGCGTCCCTTCGCCTCTTCGTAGCCTGTTTCTAGTTAGAATACAAGCATGTAATTCACATCTACAAACACCTGCTCTGATGCCACTTGATCCAAAATATTTTGTTTGAGATGTGTTAAAGAATTACATGTGAACATTGTAGCTTAAAACAAGAAACGTTAAAGGCATAAACGTAAAAAGAGAGAAGAAATTAACATCATGCAAAATGACACATAATTGATGTTGGAGTTTGTCGAGGAGGGACTACGTCTCTAGGCCCTGCTCAAATACTGGGGAGGCCCTTTTCTTCATTAAGTGGCAAAAATGAAAGTACAAGTACAAAAATGAGAAATAACACCCTTATACCTCCATAGTTGAAAATGCCCAAAAATTGCAAACCACTAATAAAGAAATGGACAACACCATTGTATTCATGGCTTCGAGTAGTGCATAATCCATATAAAAATTTCCTTAATCTAACAAAGTGAAAATATGGCCCCTCTGGAAAATGGCTCAGATCATGGTTCCGCCCCCCTCCTGCACACTGCACATGGTTTCGCTGCCTTGGTTTCCATGCTTGCTCCTAACTTGCTTGGGTGCACTACAAAAATGAAGGTTTTTATAATGCTGGGTTGGTGGATTTTGCAAAGATACCATTTGGTCGAGTTGGTTTCAGATCCAAGTTGTGTGGAGGAGGTCAGGTGGTCAAACCCTGACCCTTCCGATTTTGGACGGAAACCTATTCTTTAAAAAAAAACCGCATTCAAATTTTGGAACTCCACTGTTTTATGCTTACTTTAAAGTGGGTTTGTTGGGGTCTGATTCCACATTGGGTGGCCGGCCCCCATATTCCGTTGCTCCGTTAACACTTGGAACAATAGGGTGTGGGGGGTAGTGGGGTTCAGAACCCCCGCCCCCAGTTATATATACTGCGTGTAGTTAATGTGGGCAGGGTCGGTGGGGTCATGATCACCGACCCTTATTTAATTTGATTTGGGTGCCATGAGTCTAGTGGGGGTCACGACCCACCATACCTTATATATATATATGTATATATATTTTGATTTTTTTGTTAATTTAAAACAAATTGGTTATTTCAAATTCTCTAGATTTTTGACCGAAGGAAACAAATTAGCTTTCCCCAAAATTCGCCCGAAATCTGTCTAGGTTGTTCGGAATCCGGTGGCCAGGTTCCAGGAGAATTTTTGCCTCCTTAAGCCTGCCAAGTCACCAAGTCAACCTTCAAACTTTGACTGCTCCTAACTCCTTCATACGAAGTCGGAATTGAGTGTCGTCTGCATCGTTGGAATCAGAAGGACGAGATATACAATCTGAACCTGGTTTATGATACTTTCAAACACTTTGATTTTTAACCCCTTATACTCAAGCCACTTGTACCTAGACCTGTTCGATCCACCTAGATCACAAAGGAAGTCCTAGGAAGAGGAAGAAACACCGAGATTGGAAGTAGAAAAAATTACTGAGGAGTTGGAAGAGGAGAATTTTGAAGAAAAATATACCGTCCAGTGCATGGAGGAAGAATCAGGTACTCTAGTGGAGCATACCCTCACAAGAGATTACCATCCATTTGGAGAGATGGGGATTACAACTCCACCAACAGACCCAGTCACGAATGTATGAAGTGTATTGTTTGATCAACTAAAGAAGAGTATCATACAACAAAGGAACAGGTACTTCCCACAGGATTTTCAGAATCTAGTCACAGTTTCATAGAGAGGGTGATCACTGCCAAAATTAGGAGAAATCCAAGGGTGGTCATGGAAAAAAATTTGCATTCGCTACAACGACACAAGATAACTCATAATAATTATTGAATGAGAATGCTAGGTTGAGAAGAAATCTTGATTCAGTGGAGCAATATTTAGAGCATATTGCAGTGGAGAACCAACAACTCTCATCATATAAATTTAATACCGTAGAATGGTGGTCATCCATGCAATAAGAGTTTGGAACAATGGAGGGTATCATGGCACGACTATATGACGAGATGATAATTTACAACAATTCATGGCTCCTCTCATTGGAATTCAAAACAATGCACAAGAGTTGGTGAAACTCTTGAAAAATAGAAAATAGAGAAGTTGATCACATGCATGATTCGATTGCAAAATATCTAGATGCTTCATAGCATTTGGAAAGGAAATACAAGGTTTCCGCCGAGATAAAGAGAGTTCAATTGAGACTCCACCTACAAAATTACTCTCATATTAGAGCACAGTCGGTAATTACTATGGTTGTGTACAACCAACTACATAATGGGTTTGAGTATCTAACACAGAAGCATGGGGTCTTTCCATTGAGACTCTTGAAGAAATCATAGGCAAGGATGTCATCTTCCAGGATATTAGGGATTGCATTGAACAAATCAAGCAAGAAAAAAAATGGGGAGGCTTGGAGGTAACCAAAGATATTATTAAACAATATTCCTTTACACCAGTCAAAGTACAAATGAAGCTTTCATGGCTGTGGAATAATGCATTGTCAAGATCCAAGAACATACTAACAAAGGCATTGGAGGTGAAGATGCGCTACAAAGAGGAGTTGACAGATCGGATTTAAGAAATCATAGAGGAGTTCATAACATGGCACACTTACATTAGAAAAAAACTCCATGAAGAAGAAAATGATTTATCCATTTGAAGAGTCTTTGTCATTTTTATCAGTTTTGTCTTATTGGGCCACCGTCTCATTTGTAAATTTTCATATGCAATAAATGTTATGTAATGAAGTCCAAGGGACAGATATGGAATATGAAAAGCCACATATTGGAATGTAAAGAGACATGTAGTGAATATGAATAGTGATAGGAGTTATAGTCATGAGGAATCTCAAAGGTCATTGTAAATTGTTATAAATACCTTCTCATAACTCAAGAGAAAGGATTTTTGGGTCATGGATTTTGGAAGGATTTAGATTATAGAGGTTTTTCCTTGGATTCTGTTGTACTACATAGGAGATAAATAGTTATTTGGAGAAGCAAGTTGTGGCTTCATCTTCCACTATTGGATACCATATTTCATCCATGTAAGAGTATACTTGAGATATTACACTTTTAATCAAAACCTCAATGGACCAAAATTGTTTCTTACATGTATCATAGATGTAGTTGGACTATTCTAGTTATGTTTATGGTATATGCCTATTTATTCACATACTAAGTTAATGAACTATTTTGTTTCTTAGATATGGCTATTATTGAATGAATTTTGTTATGTTTTAATGATCATTGTTTTTTGTGTAACTTAATATGTAGGTACTCAACAAGTCTTTCTCTTTATTTCTAGGTCCCCCTTTGGGATAGTACTATTAATTTTCTAACTGGTGGTTCGTTTCCCTCACCTGTCATGGAATTTTCCCTCGTATACCTTACACGGGATGTCACACAATTTTCACATTATTCCTACCCAAAATTAGTATGTGTTCCCTTTTGTTGGTTGATACCTAGGGAATATCTTTAAATCATTCCAACGGTTTCTAGGTTGTATGACCCGATCATACTCCTACAACAAACACTGTGAGGAAGAATTGGTACTTCACATGGGGGAGATCCCCTTAAAATGTTGGTGGCATCTAGCACCATCAACATTTTTAGCGGTAGAAGGAGGGCCACATGACAAGTTGAGGTTGTGAATTATGTTTGAATTTATTTTCTCTAATGGACTCATCTGAAATCATAATCTCGAGGTGTTTCAATGAAGCTTAAAATATTTCAATCCCCGTGTAGTTTATTCATAAATTATCATGATTTAAATTTTTGGTGAGGTCATAACAATCATTCATGATTAAATTGTTGCATATGTCCAATTATTCTTTTTGAAGGGGGTATTTTCAAAATAAATCCATGCATGTTTGTTTACCCTTACATTAGATGGTCGTGCAAAGAAATGGTGTTACTGTTTACCCACTTATTTTATCATATATTTCAAGAATTTGTTTGACGAACTTATTTGAGTTTTTGACAAGTATAAATATCAATATGTTCTTCATGAAATTGAAAAGATTAGAATGGAACCAAAAATCCCTTGAACACTTTCCTGATCAATTCCTTCATACTTATTATGAGTTCCTAAACGAGGATGTGGAATCAAAGTTCTTACATGAGAAATTTTGTTTTTGAGCTCAGATGTGAAGGAAATATTTTGAATCTAATGCCTCATGTCCTCCTAATCCAAAATAATTTCAATATCTCGAGGAAGCACTGAACATGCGTTTTGTTCCATGTCCTCCATCTTTTGATGTTTTGTGTTTTGAGCCTCAACCAATCATTAAATCATAAGATCAATTCATTGATTAAGAATTGATTTTTCTTTCACATATTTCCTCTGATGGTGATCTGTCTGATCTGATAAATCAACCATCTTCCAATCTTGATATTTGGCCAATAAATCTTCCACCCATTGATCAATATCAACCCTTGGATGTTCATGACCCCGACGATTTTCTTCTTGCTGAATTATATGGTGATGATTTTCCAACTAATATAGATGAATCTTTGTTCTTACATGAAGATTTTTATTTACAACAATTATCGATGAATTATTTTCAGGTATAACTCCTTTTGATCGAAAAAATGATGTGTTTATAATTGAATATTTTTGAGTAATATTGAAAACCTATCTCCTTTTGAATCTCATGATTTTATTAACGAATCTTGTTTTGATAAGAAGTTGACCGTGTTTCCTCCGGTTGATTCTCAATCTTATCAAGATTCAAAATTAAGTCAAGTGAGTAGGACACTTCGATGTATGTTGATGGTTATGTCAGGTTCCTGTCACCTTGATGATATATGTGGTTTTGGTCAGTTTGTGATTCATTTACAAATTTTGATCATTCAGGTCACCATAGAGGATGTTGACTCCCTCGTGAGGGATGCTTATTTTATCCATGTACAAATTTTCAACAAAGAAGAATCTTAATGAATCTCTTTCATCATTAATTGAATAATATCACATGCATGACCACTTGGATTACGGTCAGCCTGATGGTATTTCTTATGACATGGATCTATTTTTGTTTAGTCTTTCTTACTCATCTTTCCCTAAAGGTTGTTTCCATGATCCTAGTGCAAACTTACTTGAAATTTGTTTTAAATATGGACCTATGTCACATTTCTTATACTTTCATACCTTTTGAAAGGTTTTTATGGTCACAGGTGGTGTGACTTTCGCTGTTGTGAAGTCTATTGTGTGGTAGGCCATTTCAGTGAAATACACCATTGGGTTTGCACTCCCTATTTCCATCGGTCAGTGAAGATGTTTGCACAGTTTCTTTTATTCACTGCACTTATTTATATTTTAATTCTTCATGATCACATCTTATGGTCTCCAGGTGGGGAGAAAATTCCATGGATGCATTGGAAATTTAACTTTACGCAACCCAACCCTTCACTGTGTAGGTTACGTTAGGATAGGTTTCATGTAGATAGATGCATTGCATTCTTGTTCTGTATTTTCATCTCTCATGTTTATATTTTATTCTGTTGATTTTATTTGTCTTTGAATAATGTCGGTTCAATATTTGAGATGATGTGGCTTAATATTTTGTGAATGGAAAGTTGAGTTAATGCACAACCATCGTCTTATCTGTTACCCTCTTCCTTGATTCTGTTTATGTCCATTGAGTCAATGATTTTTCAATGGAAAATATGATCCTTTCGTAGGAAAACTATAAGACAAATATGGGTCCCATATATTTTAGGATTCTCTTTCCTAGACTCGGTCTTATTATGAATATGTGTTCTGTGGCCTATCTATCTATGTAGAGTAAGTTAAGGGGAAATTTTTTAGCAATAAAAGCATTAGAGGTCTAAAATTTATCTTTGAAGGAACAACCTCGTTTGCTCTTAATAATTCGGGATACCTCTTCCACCCATGAATATAATAAGTGCCTATGCACATTTCTATGAAAATAAAAGAAAATATAAAGGGTGAAAGAAGAGAAAGGCTTCATGCACAACGAGGTGAAGAAAGTGATTTTGTTGGGATATTTTCTGGGCTTGCTAGCATCAAAGAAACATTTGTGTTCCTGAAGCGAATCCGTTGGGTTACTGTCCAGGCCTAATTGTAGTGGATCAATACCAGAGATGTAAAACTCATACGTTGATTGTTTCATTCACCATACTATATTACCCTTACATACGTTGACAAGATAATGATATGGCTTGTTATATTGTGGTGTTGTGTTGAGTAATGGAACAAAAGAGACTATATCTGTAGCCAAGTAAAATGGGGAGCTGAGGTAACCCACTAATTGAATTGATACTTCCTGGAGAAATGAGACTTTGTGCTTACAATGAAACCATTTCAAAGAAGCTAGGGTTATGCTAGTGTGTCACCAAGTGTTCCTACTGTGACAATGACCCTCCAAAATGTTTTCCTATGTCAATTTTCGAGCCTACAATAACTATCATTTCAAGCCCCATAGTGTCACCATGTGGTTTCATTTGTTATTTATGTGTTTTTTCATAGTGTCGCATCCTCCAAAGTCAACATTTCCTAGGTGGCGTCACTTAACCATTAGAAGCATTTGAGTTAGGCAGTTTATGGTTAGATGATTTCATCATCTTTCTAGACTTAGAAATTTCCATTATCACCATGCACACATTCCAAAAAAACTCAAAGCAAGAAAATCTCTCAAAAAATAAAAATCGCACTTTAAGTTGATGAAGACATGCACTTGAGTTGAGCGCAGTCCTTCGGGTTGAAGGAGTGCGCCCTACTTGAGAGCACTCCTTCATGTTGTTGAAGGAGTGGGCCCTACTTGAGAGCACTCCTTTATTTTGTTGAAGGAATTCGCCCTACTTGAGAGCACTCCTTCATGTTGAGCAAGTGTTCCCTACTTGGGCACATTACTTTGTGTCGAAGACATGTGCCCTATCTAGTTGCATGCAGGATCCAAATTGGTTCATGAGGGCGCACTTCTAGAAAATAGGATCATTATTAGCTCCTCTTAACTAACCCTTTCATGCGATTACAAATGACCCTCGTGCATGAATAAATTTTGCATGTTAATTTCTTTAAATACATTCATTCAATCATTCTTTGCATGATTATTTCATCTGAGTTGAGCACACAACTGGGGAATCAAGAAGCTATTCATCAACCAGTGTTGCAAGTAATTTTTCACGCTCAATTCTTCCATTTCATTTCATTATATCACTGTCAAATATTTCTTTTCTTGCTGTCGATCTCTTTTTTTTTTCCAATTTTTTTGCTGACATTTATGCTGAGGCTTCATGTTGCAAGTGTTAATCCACTATCACATGCAAAATTTTTTTACATTATTGAAACCCTTGATCTACCACCATGCATGCAAAAATAATTATAATGCCTTGAAAATCCTTGTCTTCCTAGTATTATCATCGAATCCTATTGATTGAACATATTTTTGAGCTTTTAACAAGAAGCACACACTCTTGGAGGTCGAAGTCCCATCAACCTTGAAAAATGTGCCCTTTTTGGCTAAGTTTTCTTTCTGAGTGCATGGGAGACAAATGTAGGAACGAAGCCTCATAAATCAACCCTTTGACATGCAACAATATTCCTTCCTCCGCATTGATCGCATGGGTGCATTCTGGAGGCCCAAAGCATTTTTTACCTTAACCTTGGTCCCTTTCGAGTGTGACAGTTCACCCTCCTCTTCTCCTTAAGCGCATGGGTGCATATGGAAGACCCGGAGGCCCATTTTCCCATCCCTTTGATGCTTCAATGTAGGGACCTTAACTTGCTGAATTAACAATCATTCACAAAATTCATAAGTGTAAAGCCCTTAATTTTCATAATTTAACCATCATTCACAACATCCATAATACAAAATTCAGAGTGGGATTTTGAAGCAGAATATATATCAATTAACTAATTAATACTTACCTGGAACCTTTTTTGAAAATGTTCCTGATCCGTCATGGCTCCAGCTCCCGTTACCAAACCGCCGTTTTCGTCCCAGCCTATCTGAGGTCAACCTCTCCGATCCCTAGATCCCGAAGACAAGTCTTCTGGTCCCCGTGCCCAAAATTCCAATAACAATCGAGAGCATTCCATGGTTCTCTTAGAACTCTCGAACTCACTGCTCAAGAACCACGCAGTTAGAACTCCTCTGACAACATCCGGGTCAGTTTTCCCATTCACTACCCATGCTCATCAAGTTTACCCCTCTTCCCTTTTTATACACAAACTCCATTCCTGATATTTATTAGAATATGATCTTTTAATAAATATCTTTGATTTCTAAAATATCTTAAAAATATTATATTTTAATAAATATCTTAGATTTATTAAAATATTATTATTTAATAAATATCTTGGTTTTATTAAAATATTATTATTTATTTGCATAAGTCAATGCTTTTTTTTTTCTTTGAACAAAGTATTAGTTTATGTTATGATAATGGTAGATATAACTAATACATTCATTATATTATGGTGAGTTAGGGAGTTAGTCAATACTTCAATAATTCACTCCTTACTCTACACCGAGTTTCTTTTCATAATTGCTTAGGGCATGTACTAGTGCCGTACACATGATACATGCATATGTAGCGATCATATGCAGGTCTCATATGCATGCTAATATTTCTATGTTCCATATAATTCGAGTTGGGTCGTTACATACACCCCCCTTCAGAAAACTCCATCCCGAAGTTAAGTTTTATGTCGTATATCATTAATTATATCAATGATCAATATAATCATATAAGGTTGGTGTATCATATTTGAATTTTCATTTAATGTGTGAGAACACTTTTAACATTTATGTTTTGATCAGTTATTGGTTTACCAATTTAGTAGTCAATACTTGCCCCAACAGTGTCCCCAAGCTATTCTAGAATCATCATATCCTTCCTAATCTCTTTCGCTCCCATCCTATCCATCCTCTACAGGAATATGCCATGGCATCAGTTTTACTGATCCATTCATAGACCTTAAGGGTAGCAGTGTCGATTACGTCGACCTTATTTATTTGTAGGCATCTGGCAGTCATCATCACACGTCTAGGGGAGCGTGTCTCCTACAGTCCTCCCATGACTCCAGGTTTTGGAGGATAAATGGTGGGTAACACCTCCACCCCTCCTATTAGGACCAGGGTCACCAACCTATCAAGGAATCTTACTGCATCTCAATTGTTCTTGGAGTTTTGTCATCACGCGGCTGGTTTTGTAATGATATCATCTGTAATTTAAAACACTTGTGCACAAATTATAATATATGCATTAATATGTTATAAAAAAATTGCTACCCATATAAAAATTTCCACATATTCCAAATATGTTGCTATATGTGATATTGATCCTTGAGTTCATATAACATACTTGGTTAAAATACTTGTCCACATATGTATCAATATGTTCAAAACAAACTGTTACCCATATAACAATTTCTACACATTCTAAAATAGGTCTGTAAATTCATTTTTTTACTCGAAATAGTCAAGTGCCATTACTCTTTTATTTCAACCTCATCATTTCAGGTCGATATGTAAATTTATAGATACCATATCCATAACATAATTCATAATTTATATTAGTATCCCATATCAGCAATGTTTAAGAAAAACTTTCTTCATATTGGTATCCATGTACCAGCAATGTTTAAGCAATTTAACATATTCTCACATGTCATAGTACAAACTCACAGTCTTAAGTATCCATCCAAAACACAGTAAGATTATAAAAAATTAAGTTTTAAATGCTTATAAATATAACCACAGTTATAAATGTTACATAGAATAATTGAACACGGATATACAAATAAGGATGTAGTCACTATTTTCTATACTCTATTAACCGATTAATCCTTATAAAAGTCACAGGTTGAGACTCTAAATCTAAATGGAGGGATGCTCCAACCTTTTCATATATATAGAAACGAAACGAATTGAAACAAGAGCACAAAACACTTACTGTTTAGTCGAAGCATGATATAATTTCTTGATACAGGTTGATTAAGAACTCTAAAATACAAAACTACGTTTGGATCCAACCAATCTTTTAATTATTGTTACTTATTTGTCCTTTAAGTCTAATTATCTTTGATCTATAATCTGGATCCCAAGAGATAATAATAACATTAACTTCTTTATCATATTATTTCGTTTCATCTTCAACCTAAAATCTAGAAGCCAAGGAGTAGGGTTTTGCAAGGCTAATCATTACGGTTATGCTGACGATGGAGGAAGAGTTAATTGACTACTCTAAATATCCCTTACTGAGAGGTTTATTTTCATTGAAGGGATTTGTTACGGCTTGAAAATGCATTATTCACTTTGAATTATACTTGGTTTACGAAGAGTGTCATGTTTTCAACAAGATGTCAATTGTTGAAAAAATAATAATTTCCCCCTTCAATGAGAAATTCACAATTTACAAGATGTGTATAGTCACAGTATTTGTATGTTGCAGTTTTGATATAGTCTTTTACTTGCAAGTTTTACCATTTAGAGTCTTAACTCTAGTTAGGATATTACTAGCTTTACCATCATTCCTTAAACATTGTTTAATTTCTATTTTATTGACTCATTTCATCCAAACACATAACACATCACTGGTATACCCTCTCCTTATTCTTCACATTACTCATTTTCTTATTAGTCCTTAGGCCTCATCTTATTGCCAAATGTATCTTCTTTTATAAAAGTGTATAATTATTATCTTTAATATTTATTTTTTAAGACATTTTCCCAGTTTATTACTTGCTACTCTTAACAAATTAGGAGTGTTCCCAACTCCTTACACGTTATTGCTTGACCCTTACCAATCATGTTGCCCGTATCTTTAAGAGAATTCTTCTTGATAGAAAACATCCCTTTACTTCCTTATACCCGATATTCCTAATATTCCATGTCTACTTCAATTAAAATATATATATATATTATCACTTTGACTTTGTTTTCTCACCTCTAGTCATCCTGGTTTTCCTTTCTTCTCTTAATGCATACAATTATTACACTTGGAAATGTCGTTACTATTTACAACTTGGGTAAGACTATAAATAAATTCAATAACATGGATGTCGAATGTAATCTACTTATCATTTCTTGTTTTAAGGCATCACGGGATAGAATTTCCCAATCATGCTCCATGATGTCCATAATCCATGGATATAGATAGTCACTTAAGGAAAATTTTATAATGTGACTCTCCCATTAGATGGAGAAACTATTATAGATGTTGCCATGCACATAAATTATCCTATGATTGATCAATTTTATTATAGATTCACTCTTTAATCTAATGTCATTGAATTCTTATATTTCTTTGTGAAACTTCCACTCACTCACTTTTGGTGCTTTTTTTGTCGATCTCAATATTCTAAGTTGATTATGATAACTAACAGTTATTATCATCATTAGAAGTTTATAATTTCTTTCTTTTCTTGTCCTCCCTAGGTATTATATTAGCTATATTATGGTAACAATGGAGATCAAAATTTGAAATTTTCCGTTGTACTTTCTTGGTAACTGTATCGTCTTGTTCTAATAGTGTGTTTGCTACCTTACAAGGTGGTTTCTTACCATCTTTAACATATGTTTTATCCATTTTGTTTTTGTTTTGATATGTACCTTTAGTGAACTATACTTGTACTCTTAAGTTGATTACTTATGATTTCTCCTAACATTTCTTGAATAGTTAGTGTCTTCTTTCATCCACTAATTTACTTCAAACTAGCGTACCCTTTTATGTGGTTGTATCTTACTTTACATCTAAAGGTCTTTTCATAATGTCCATATTCATGCTTTTATTACCATTCTTCCTTTCTTCAAGAGTAAACTTCTTTGGAACAACTCTGCCAGCTAATCCTTATATGTCTAAATAATTACCATGACTCATCTTATATAGTGTCGTAATGTTATGTGCTCATCGTATAGGACTACTGGCTGGTTGGTCATCCATAGGCAAAAATAAATTCCTATGGGTTACACTTGTATGAATGTCACTTCATTACATCAAGTGAATCTTATCTTCCAATACCCTCTCCTAAGTTTTACCATATAATCAAAATACATACACTAAATCATTATTCGAATGTTTCTTTTTGACAAAAAATGCATGCACTGAGTAGGGATTTGTTAATCTACCTCATAACCTTTGTAAAGGTTTAGCTCCTAAACCCTATTCTTAATTTCTTGGACTCCACCTCCATGAACATGTGCTAACTACCCTAATAAAAGTAGAAAATACTAAGTCTTACCAAACACACACAACTTTATGTACAATAATACTGCTCATAAAATATCTCTATAGGAAAAGAGAAATTTGGACATATGTCCAACATACTAAAACTACCACATTCCTATCTCTTCAAATGTTACATTGTTATAGGACCACTTGGCCAACCACTAAAAAATACTTGCCAACTCAGCCTACTAACTAGCATTATTACATCCGTGGACATGTTAATGAAAATGGAGTTAAAAAAAAAAAAAAAAAAGTGAAAAATGAAAGGAACTACCAAACTTACAAAAAAAAAAAAAAACTAGCATTATTACAATGAACCACATGGTTATACTAAGAACACAAATTTATACTACAATTCCCTAATTTCTGATTTATAGATAACAAAAAATAATAATAATAATAATTTTTTATTTTTTTTGAATGCCCATGGCTCTATTTCGGCATCAAGAAAAATAATTTACCTAGGGCTATGCTCCTACTCTACCTTTTCTGCTTCACACCCCCTTTCTAGTTTCATTCATCATTTTTTTTTTCATATATTATATATATTACTTCTTCACCGCTGTTAACTAAAAAAAAATGTTCTAGAACATATTCTAGGCTGGCTAAAATAAACACATTTTTCAACATAATTTATTATTATTATTATTATTATTATTATTTTTATTTTATTAGATCCAACTTTATTATTTATATCAATAATTATTTAAATCATTTGACTATGGTAAAATGTTTGAATATGTTAAAATTAATAAACATGATCTTACCTTAATATGATTAAGGTTAAACTAAGAAAATAAGTATAAGTTGAGCACAATGGATATTAGGTAAGAATGATATCAAGTTACAAATACTATGTTTATTTATAAATCTATATATCACCAACCCCAACACTCATTTACTGAGTGATTAATGACCGTCTTTGAGAGTGATGCTTGAACAAAGATAGGAATGCCTCCCTATGATAGGTGCAGTACAACAAAATCTGCACAACTCCCAATGGTCAATGGACAAAGAGAGGATGGAACCCATTTAAATATATATGGCGTGCAATGAAAGACTAATTAGAATACCAATGGGATTATAATTTGACGCAATGAATACAATTAAAAATTTGAATATATCTCAAAAGTCCAACTACAATTTAAATAGTTAAAGGGACCAAACTTTGAGAACCATTCATCAAACGCTAACTAAGATTCCATTAGGAATAGTAATTAGGACTTCATAGAAAATCACTCAACTTGTTTTCTCTTTTCTAAATGTAGTGTTTGTCGCATTCCTGATTCTTTGATTCTTCTCTCTCTTCTTCTTTTTTTGGTTCATTTTCAAAAAATAAAAAAATCTGATGTAATCAGATATTTAACTTCAATCATTTATAATTAAATGATTATTATAATGATATAATTATAATCTCTTTGACGTTTTGCAACTTGATATATAACAACTAAACAATGCCTATAAAATTTAGCAACCAAACTCTATCGTGATAAAAGCAAACTTGTCATCATTATCCTAAAGCAACTTGTGGCTTACGCACGTCCTGTCCGCCGTCCGATTTGATGGAAATGGAAATGGCGGTGGTGGGGTGTGTGCCTGAGGTTGGAAACAGCGGTCTTGGAAACCGCTCTAAATTATAAATTTTTAAATTGTATATTTGTAAATATCAAGTGGTTCAATGGTTTTACAGGGTGTTGTAACTCCTAGAGACAGCCTAGAGTTGCTATAGACCAGTGCCTAGGACATCTTGTAATATATAGAGAGCATAGGATCTAAAACAACGCTTTAACAATTCAACCAGACAAAACTCTCATACTACTTCTTTACAAACAGAGAATAACATTTGAGTGGGACCAAAACTTCCGATATTTTGAAGAATTAAAGAGTAACACTGAAACGAATGTAATGCTGTACTCAAACACTGCAGTATCAGACAACTTTAAGACAATCCACAGTAAACAGGGCCGGATTCATGGTATATGGCAGAAAAGAGGTATATATAACGATGAGTAATGGGCTGTATAGAAAAAGGAGATATTAACTATCAGGAAGACAACACCAAGAAGAGTTTCACAGCATATGATGGGCTTATACGACTAAGAATCCATATATGCAGGCAACTTTCACCAATAGCACTTCGTAATAGCCAATATAGCAGAAATATGTATGAATGGAAGATGAAACACTGTATTATATCTGAGCTATTTTAAAGTACCAGGAAGCTGACGATATAAGTATCAGAGAGATAAATTTATATCAAAAACAACGGGACACTCGCATTCCAGAATATAACACCAGAGACATGGATGTAAATGAAATGAACAACGACATTGCAATAAGCAGGAGAAAATCACACACTACCATAAAACAAGTCCAGAATCCTCTTTAAAGTGTAACTCCTTATCATTGAAACCCGACAGGCTCTTCACATTATCATTTGAGTCATTACAAAACACACACAAAAAATCTTTACACAGTCAGTTTCTTCTGAAGAATTGGAACCTTTCTTTCTTCTTTTCTCTGTCTTATATAGGATTCCTTTGCCTTTCAGCGAGAAGATATTTCGGGGAAATATCTTCTTCGCATGAACAAAATTTGTTACAAGTCATTATCATAACAACAAAATTTCATGATGGGGAAACAGCCCTCCCATCATGCATAAACAGGCCCCGGGCCAATTTCAAAACCGAAACTGAGACCAATGTTTGATGTAAAAAGTAAAAATGCAAGAGTGGGGGAAAAACAACCCACTCGGAAATTTAAAAAACATAAACTAAATGAAAGTAAAAAGGCCGTTTAGGCCATATCATGAGTAAACTGAAATGTCATGGGTGCTACTGAGTAGAAGCTGTTGCAGATGCTAGAGGAGGCACGTTGGCAGAGGAACTGGTATGCTGACTCATGAATTGTGTCAGTCTCTGCTGGCTATCGGGGGTCGGTTCTGGCATTGCTGAGAGCTTCTCCACTCTGATAAACGCTTCGCCGAGAGTGTGAATGTTTGCCTCAGTTGGGAGCCGATATCTGATCATGTGAAGGAGATTAAACTCATTTCTGAGGACTGTGACGATGGTAGTAGCCTTGAGCTGAGTTGCTTTCCCCATTTGGAGGTCTGACCGATCCCTTTCCGTTTGCAAACGTGCTGTGTATTGATCTGGGAGCATAAGCACGGCAGGGGCATTTGGTTCCCAACAGGAAGGGAGTCCGGCTGAGATGATCTCATTCCAAACCTTGTCGAATTGTTCAACACTGTCAGCTACCTGTTGAAGGACCTCTGAAGCTGCTATCCGGGCTTCCTCCTTATCAATAATCTTTTGACACTCGTTGATTTCCATAAATCAACTGGGGATGCCATGTTTCCCCAAGTCGTTCGCCCTTAGCGCATAAAGAAAAGAGATATAGTCGCCGACGTGTTGAGCTCTATTAGACAGATTACTCCCGGCCTCCTGCATCCTTCTATTTAGATAGGGAAGGGTGGACTTGAGCTCCCCCATCATCGTCAAGAACTCCCACTGCTCGGTTACTGCCGTAATTATGTCCGACCATATTAAACTTCTGGCCTCGAGCAGGGTGAGATTCCCCTTTGCACGACTCTTCATCTCAACAATGGTTTGATGTTGCTCAGCCGTGACCCTTTTTCCTTCCTCGACTTCACTTTGGAGTCCTTCAATTGTTCTGGCCTTCTCAGCCAGGGCGCCCTCCAACTCTAAGACCCTTTGCTTGGCAGTGGATGTCTGTTTTTCTAGCACGTCGATCTCAGCCATAGCCGTGGATAATCGTGCTGTCGCTGAACCAGTTCCGCTTGATGTTTCGACTGCGTGACAACTGTGTGTATCCCACCGGTTCTGTAGCTCCGTGGCTCTGCCTTCTAGCTCGTCGATCCTTTTAGCCATCTTTTCTTTCTCTTCTCTTTCCCTGAAGAGCCTAGCAGACAGTTCATTTTTCTCTTCCTCTACCCACACCAATTCATCAGTTTGTACAGGATGTGAACCCGGTATACGAGCCTGTTTCTTAGCAGCTGAGATATCTTTCTGCAACTTAGCTATAAGGGCTGCTTGTGAACCTTTCCCTCCATCATCTGTATTTCTAATTTGGTCCTGAAGAACGCGCACCTGATGTGCGTTGGCACGACAAGCATTCTGTTCTGCTGTAAAGGAATCCCTCAGATTTTCATATTTCTGTTCTGTCTTCCTCAATGCGAGGGTAATCTAGGATAACTTGTCTTTCATCATGTCACAGACTGTTTGGAACAGGTCAGTCATATCCTGTACTGGTACCTTCTGCATATCAATAGCCAATTCGAGCACCTTATAACTCGGAACATCCGAATTGGGGTCCAGGATGGCCTCCGCTATAGACAATACCAGGCTTTCAGTGTCAGCATTGACAGAAGCGGAGAGCCTGGTATGGTATTTTTCAACGAATCCCCCTAATTCGGCCCTGTACTTGTCTCGGACAGTTTTATTTATCCGCTCCCTTTCACTCGTCCTGGATGGAGTGGGCTCGACAATGGCTTGTGTGACTTCAGTGTAATCGGAGGAGGCGACACTGTCCCTCAACACTGTTATACCCGCCTTGCCCTTATCGAATTGACCAAATTTTGTGAAGGGCTCCAGTATTATCCCTTCTCCGATGACTTCCGCTTCGCTAGTGGCAACCTTCTGCCTTTTAGGTGGTGGTGGTGCTGCTCCTGAAGTACCTACCTCTTGCTCACCTATGCCCTTGTTCACTTCCTCCTCTCCTCCTGTAGCAGACGAGTCTGTCTCCATCTGCGAAAACGTAGGCCAAACTTCAAGGTTAGCCCTCCACTCCAGAAATGGCCTGGACTCATGAATGTAGGGCGTAGACCTATTTCTTTTTCTTTTATTTGAAATAACTTCCCGTGGATCATAAGCCCAGCTTTCCCCCAACTTCAGGTCCATGTTCTGCAGCATTCTTTCAGCAATTGGGAGGGCATATCTAGAGTTTACTACAAAGGGACCGATTTGGACAGGAAGCTTTAAGATGTAGCCTTTCTTGGCCGGAACAAAATGGAGCTGGTCGGCTTTGAGGGCTTGCCGGATGTACTCAAGGGCGTAAACTCGTCGGACGGGGAAAGCTGGTAGCCGGTATGGGGCAACTTCGGCTCCATAGACCCGAATTTCAGTAAATTCTTCAGACAGGAACCAATCACCAGTACACTGGTATCTCCCAGCCTGCAGCCAGCGCTTCATCTCTGGGAAAACCCTAGGGGAAGGTGCGTCGTGAATGATGGTGTAGGCAATAGACATGAAGGTATTCACGAAAGTGGCATAACCCTCTCCCCTAGGTAACTGGCGGATAGAGAAATTCCAGTCGAAGACTGGTTTGGGCTGGGAATTCTCAGAATATATCCTATCTAACCCCAAATGGTTGAACTTCTCTGCATGCTGGAATAAGAAGAGGTAGAACACCAATGAGCAAAAACGAAACTTTCGGGCTTGGGCGAGCTCCTGAAATTGGGTCAGGATGGTCGAGGAGAGAAAACCTGGAATATCCAATGTAACCCCATTCTGTGACATGAGCCAGAAAAAGCGAATGCATAGTGAAGAGATGTCTTCCGGGCTCCCTACCCCCAAAAGGCCGGCGATGAGAGACAGAACAGGTCGAACTTCTTCGGCAAACAGACTTAATGAAAATGGCTCCGATGTAGGCAAGGCAGTTTCCTGGTCGATGGTTATGGAGGATATGAAGGCACGGCGGGCTTCTCTTGACTGCTTATTGAATTGAGCGAGCAAGGTTTCATCTTTGAAACTGAAGTATGTGTCACTGGAAGGGAAACGGAGGGCCTGTCTGATAATATCGGGGGAAAGGGAAAAAATAACGTTCCCCTAAGGAGAAACGAAAGCGTCCCGATGAACATCGTAGGAGTCTCGGAGCCAAATGACGAAATCGACACAGGAATGGACCTGGGGAGTAATATGGTGGTAGAAACCAGACGCGATAACTCGAAAACGGTCGGCATCCTTGCAGTGGCGACTAAAAAGCAAGGGCTTGATACTGCGTATATCAAAGGGATATTTAGGATCGCAGATACCAGACTGCAAGTCATAGAGGGGTTCAAAACCAGGGGGGTTTCTGGACTCACGGAGTTGGGGGGTTTCAGGTTCGTTTTTCTGGGGCGTTCCTCTTCCCATGGCAGACATTTAACAATTTCGAAAAGAGAAAAAGGAAAAGAGGGAAAACGAAGAATGGAATACCCTAATGGGTAGTGGCAGAAAATGCTCGGAAAGTGATGCCGTGGAATCGTGACAGTTGATTCATGTAGATACCCTCTTTCTTCCCCACCCGGGTATTCGCCGAGAAAATCACCTCGGACGTTTTTACCGCAGAGGAATACGTAAATTTGTTACCATTGGGGTGAACTCGTCAGTTAAAAGGTGATACAAGATGGCGGCATGCGGGCACGTAAGGACACCGACAATGGGACACGGCGGCGGCAGGGGGATTGGGTATATCAAGGTGTAGGTGAGCGCCTCGTGTCGGGTTAAAAGCTGGTACGGGTCTTAGTACCAGCTAACCTAATGGACTTACCTTACCTGTTATCCACGTTTGCTGTCCAATCTTTACCGCGCATGATTTCCTTTGCCGGACTAACACTTGTCTTTATCAACTGTGCGGGCCCATCTTTACTTTGCCACGAGATCACATCCCGCAGCCCATCCTTACCATCTCTTTTCCGCTATGAGATCTTGTTGTGCCACGTGTCGTGAGTCCGCGGGGGTATGGGCCTTGTCCTGTCCCCGCTGCTCGACCCCCTCGGACTTACTCCATATGCTGTCATATATAACCCACGGTTCTTTTTAATACATCGTTCATGTGTTTGGCTGGCGTCCCCTTTAACGTTTGTATTCAATGTTCACTTATTATTTCACCTTTCACCGCTTGGTATTGTTTATCAATTGGTTTTAATATGTGGGTGTTTCACCACCTTTTATCCTTTCGACACGATTTAATTTAATACTTGCCACTTGATATTAAACTTCGATGCGAGGCCTGTTCATCCTTCCGGTACTCCCGTGGCTAATGCCAAGAGTTGAACAACATTGGCTCCACCTGGGGACGGTACGTTTGTCCCTGAACGTGTCGAGAACTACGCAGACCGCTTGCACATCTTCTTTGAACAGCACTTCTTGGTTCCTGGAGCTTCCCCCTGGATAAATCATCATGACTCATGCAAAAATTTTAATAAGAAAATGAAAACAGCAACTAATATACACTATAATACAGTCAGGCTTTTTTTGGCCTGCTTCAGAATTGGAAATATGGCTTGAGGAATTTCCCGTTTACAGGGGCTTCCAACAGATCTCCCTGTAAATTCTCCAGCTTAAATGTATTGTTTCTACCCATCTCTGCAATCTTGAAGGGGCCAAACCAAAGGGGGTCAAATTTACCGTGCTTACCCTTATCAGCCCTTCATACATCCCACCTGAGGACTAAGTCTCCCACCTGCAGCTTTCTATCCTTTGTGTGTTGGTCAAACAATTCTTTCATCTTCTCCTGGTAATCCACAAGTTTCTGGTTCACCTGGGTACGCGTTTCTTCGAGTTCAATCAACTGGTTGATTCTTCTGGTCATATCATCCGGTTCTTCTTGAGTCTCCTGCATGAAACGAGCAACAGGCAAAGCTAACTGGATAGGGAAAACAGCTGCCTGCCCGTATACTAGTTCATAAGGATATTTTCCAGTTGCCCTTTTACTGGTTATCCTGTTTGCCCACAGAGCAAATTTCAGTTGGGAGTCCCAGTTCCTCTGATTTTCATTTATGGTCTTCTTTAGAGCTCTGACCAGCGTTTTGTTTGATGACTCTGCCAAACCATTTCCCTGTGGGTAGTAAGCTGTGGAGTGGCCCAGAGTAATGTTATATTGCTGACAAAAATTCACAAATTTAGTAGATTTGAAAGCTTGGGCATTGTCTGTGACTATTCTGGCAGGGCATCCAAACCTAGAGATAATGTTCTCTTCCATGAATTTTATGATCACCGTGTCTGTAGCGTTCCGTGCAGGGGTGGCCTCCACCCACTTTGTGAAGTAATCTGTAGCAGTCAAAATCCATTTGTGTTGCCCACTGGAAGGTGGGTGGATCTCACCTATGAAGTCAAGTCCCCATTGTTTGAAAGGTTCATCAATGTGCACATGAATTAGGGGTAGGGCTGCTAGCTTCTGTTTTTCAGCGAACTTCTGACATTTGTCATATGCTCTGACCCAAGTGAAGACATCTCCAAATAATTTAGGCCAGTAGAAACCATCCTTCAAGATTTTCTGAGCTGTGCTCCTCCAGCTATAGTGTCCTCCACAGGTTCCCTCATGGAATTCGGTTATTATGTTCCCTACCTCACCTTCGATGAGACATAACAGCAGTATGCCTGAAGGATCTCTCCAATATAATTGACCATTAGCTACAGCATATTTCTGAGATTTTAGCCTCAGGGCTCTGTATTTAGACTTATCACAGCTGGGTGGGTAGCTGAGTGTCAGGAGGTACTCAACAATTTCTTTGTACCAGGGGCTAGTGAGATACTTCATCTGTATTTTTTGAGTAGCCATTTCCACCTCTTGTCTCCCTGTCTGCTCCTCAGATTCTTCATTTGCGATCATGGATAAGTGGATGCCCAAAGCTTGGTGGTTTGCCTCTGATAAAATCTTCGCTAGCCCTTGTCCTTTAATTAACTTGGTGGGTCTGATGTCTAGGTCGTATTCTTGTATCTTCGCAATCCACTTGCCCCTTCTGCCTTCACTGTCTCCCTGAACGAGGATGTCCTTAACTGTTGCTGTGGGTACAAAAGCAGTAACGTGAGACTGCAGAATATACATGCAAAATGCCTTTAGGGACTTTACCAGGGCATAAGCCTGCTTCTCCAGTATGTTGTATTTTAGCTCTGCATCATGAAGAACTTGACTAAAGAAAGCAATGGGTTGCTCATACCCCTCCCCATTCTTCTGTAAGAGGACCCCTGCCACCGTGTGAGGTGATGCAAAAGAGAAAATCATAAAAGGTTCAGTGAAGTCAGGCTTTTCGAGCACGGGGGCCTCGGCAAACGCATTCTTGATCCTGGCAAAGGCCTGTCTTGATTCTGGAGCCCATTTTACCTCATTATCTTTCTTTAACATATCTGTAATGTGTCTAACTATTTCGGCATAGTTAGGAATAAATATTCTAAGGAAATTGATACGACCTAGGAATACCTGGACTTCTTTCTTATTTCTGGGGAGAGAGATACCGTTTATAGCTTCCACCCTTTTAAGATCGATTTTGACCCCATCTTTAGTTACTATGTGTCCCAGAAGCTTACCCTCTTCTAATGCAAAGAAAGATTTCTGAGGGTTGAGAGAAAGTCCATACCTCCTGCATTTCTCAAAAGTCTTCTGCAAATGTTGGATGTGTTCAGCGTCGTCCTTTTAAAAGACTGTTATATCATCTAGGTACACTACTAGAAACTTATCCTGTTCTCCGACAAAGGTTATGTCCATCGCTCTTTGAAACGTAGCCCCTGCATTGATCAGCCCGAATGGCATCCTAGCATACATAAATGTTCCCCAGGGCGTGGTGAAAGCTGTCTTTTTCTGGTCCTCCGGGAATACAGCCACTTGATTATAGCCCGAGAACCCATCCATCATGGACATTCTAGAGGCCCCTACCACCTTCTGCAAAATGTGATCCATCTTCGGCAGTGGGTAGTTATCTTTTAGAGACGCCCTGTTCAGGTTTCTGAAATCCACACACAACCTGATTTCGCCATTCTTCTTTCGTATTGGGACTAAATTGGCTACCCACTCAGAATACCTCAGTGGCACTATAATTTTAGCCTTCAGCAACTTTTTTATTTCTTGCTCAATCGAGGGTAGCAACAGGGGATTTATTTGTCTGAGCTTTTGCTTGTGAGGTTTTGCGTCTCCCTTTAATGGAATTTTATGCTGCATCACCTTGACATCAAAGGTTTTCAAGTCTTGATATGACCAGGCAAATACATCTTTATAGGTCTGAAACAACTTTTGGTACAATTGTTTGTATTCGTCTGGGACTTTCTTGGACATCTTTACAATCTTTGGATCTTCTTTTGTACCCAGATTTAGATCTTCGACCTGGTCCTCAGTCACCACTTTGCTTGGCTATAACGGAACATCATTCTTATTGAACAACCTCTCCAAAGGTACCAGCCCTCGGGGAATGACATTCCCTTTCAGCTGGAGGAATCTGTGACCAACTATTTTCTCTTCCAGCTTGTCTTCTGGACTGTCCCTGATTTCTTCTTCTTCGTAGCTGTCAATCTCTAGATTGGAAAAATCCCCAACAGTCTCCAAGAACCTCTTCACCTGCTCCTCATCTTCAAAGACCTGCCAGTGCTTGACATTATCAGGGATTGAAGGCCGGTATCTTACTTCAATTTCGTATCTCAGAAGAGGGTTCTGAGGTGGGCGGAATGTACTAGCAGCTACAGCCAAGGAGTCTTCCATTCTATTCTGTTCTCGGGGCATGAATTGAATGTTAAACGCCAGGAATGAGTTCTCTACCAGGTCCCAAACTTCATTTCTATAGGCCTTTAGCCTAGGATGTTTCGTTTGACATTGGTTTTTTACTTGCCTAACCACCAATTCAGAGTCTCCCATCACTTTTAAATTCTGTATCTTCATGCTCCTTGCTATTTGCAACCCCAATATGAGTGCTTCATATTCAGCCACATTGTTCGTGGCCTCATATTCCAATTTGAATGATAAGGGGACCCATTGACCCATGGGTGAAATAAGCAACACTCCAGCCCCGTTTCCTTCTCAGGAATTTTCTCCATCAAGGTGGAGTGTCCATATTTCCGATCCATAGTCTTGCACTGATAACTCAGTCTTTATCTGACAGAACGAAGGATCATGAGCATATTCCTGATCCTCCTCCAACATTAGACAGGAGAAATCTCCATCTCTGCTGTAAACTGGGGAATTCACTGAATCACCTGCCTTAGTGACTGTCTTGACAAATCTGGTCTCTCGGTACAATCTCCTCTCTTGGCCACCAAAGATAGGAATAGTGGCGTATGATAGGTCCAGCTTAATTGATCCTCCAATTCTGGTCCCCCAAGACCTTGACAATAGCATACCGAAGCGGGCTGGGATGTCAGCCACTACGATATCCATCACCACACTCTTGGCCGGGATCTGAGCCAGGGTGACTGCTAGATCTTTGATCATGCCCAAGCATTTCACTCTTTTGGAATCGAAAGAATAAAGGTCTTTATATGGGCGAGTGATTTGGAGTCCCAATTGCTCCATGACAGACAGGGGCATCAGGTTGTGAGACGCTCCTGAGTCTAACATACAATTATGTAGCAACAGATCATGAATTACTAGAGATACATAAAAGGGAGGGGTGGAGGGATCTAATTCTTCGACGTGTGGGCCGAACACTACCATAGGCCTTTCTTCTTGCAAGTTAAGACTGTCTGGAATGTGTGGTACGTCAGGAGCAGAAATGAAAGAGGAGACTTGTGACTGGTAGGCAGGCTGTCTCAACAATTCAGACAGAGGAACTGGTATTTTAACTTTTTCGAGTTCTTTTTGCAAACTGAAGGCAGATGAAGGCTTCTCTATTGGCACTTCCTTTTCTTTTGACTCTTTGTTCGGCAGGGGAGGCTTAACTTATTTAACTGGAGGTTTATTCACAGGGGACACAGCTACTTGTGAAGACGAAGGCATGTGACTATCAGTTTGCAGAGATTGGTTAAGGGGTTTCTTACCTTTGTCTGGGGATTCTTGAGTATTGGCCTCTTTCTGTGCAGGTGCTGACCTTTGGGGTGCATCTTCCTCTTCGTCTTGAGTGCGTGTTCTTTTCCTGGATGACCTGAGGTCATATTTCCTGTTAAACTGGGCTTGCATGAAATCAACGAACTGTTTACAGTAGTCATCGATCTCTGGCTCTTCAGCATCCTCGTTATTCTTCGCTTCTGAGTGAGGTTGTAGCTCCCCTTCCTCACTTTCTTGCACAGGGCACTCTATGTCATCACTGTCTGAGAAGACGGGACATGTCTCATCTTGCTCATAGGCGGGATCTTCATGAGAAGCCTCCATTTGTCCTTCCAAGTATAAAGGATGCGGTACTTGGTCTTGTTGCTCCTTCTGTCCCCTCTGCAGTATCTGCAAGGGTGGTTTCCTGTATTGAGGATTGAACCCTCTGTTTGGAGCATTCTGGAAGTTCTTAGGTGGCGAATTCTTAGCTTCCATCTCCAGCTTGACCAATTTGTTAGAGAGATTCTTGATCATTTTATTCATCTCTTCAATATTATCATTTGCCGAATCTCTATCTTGGCTTGAAGTGGATACTTCTTCTTTGCCTCTTCTTTTAGTATCATGATCTTGCTTCCCTTTGGACTTACCAGTTGAGACAAAGTTTGCTTCTATTTCCAATGCATCTGTCTGTGCATCATCCAGAGTGGCTGGCTTTCTCTCTCTCAGCGAGAAACCAAACTCAGAATCAAATGCTGCCACGAAAACAACCTTGGCAGCGGTCTGGTGGGGATTCATCTCAGTTGGGAGGCTCAGGTACAATTTGTTAAACCTTCTGATGAAATCTGATACCCCTTCATTGTGCTTCTTTTTAAGGGTGTTAAACTCGGTTAGGACATCCCCGTGATCTTTCCTATCTCCCCACTTTTTCACGAAAGCCTCTTCCATAGCCTCCCAGGTGTTGATGGAATTAGCCCCGAGGGTTTTAAACCATTTTCTGGCCTCTCCGTCTAGGGACTGCACGAACAATATTAGAACCACATCCAAATGCTCCACGTTAAAGTTCTCTGCGAAAGAGCAGAAGATTTCAACATGCTTCTGGGCATCAACGCCATTCTCCCCATTAAATCTGGGAATAATCTTTAAATAGTCTTGTGGCATGTCATTTAGAACTGCAGGCAGCTGTAAAGGGGCGTACCTATTTTGTAAAAAGCCCGGTATATTCGCCATTGGGGGAGGAGGAGGTAGAATGAGAGCCTGAGCAGTGAGTGGTGGAGGAGGTGGTGGGAGTGGAGTATGAATAACGATGGGGATGTAGTGAACAGCAGCTTGGGGGTTTGATGAGAAGGTCGGGCTGTCAACAACAGATACTTCAGTGACTTCTTTGACCTCTTCAACTTCAGGGGTAGGATGAAAAGAATAATGTGGAGTATAACTAGACTCAGCTTCGTCTTTGATATGGACACCTTCCCGATGTGGGCTTTCTGAATAATAACCAGTATCTCTTATAATAGGGTTAGAGCCTTGTATTTGGGCGACTTGAGAAGAGGAGGGCTGAAGATATGGAAAGTTTTCAAGGGAGAACTCAGGAATTTCGGTATGAACTGACTGCCTTTCCCTCCAGCCCCTTCTATGTAGGATTCGCTCTGGGTCAGACACAGAGGGTGTCCTTGACTGAGATGTATCTGACCTTAGGTGTGGCTTACGGGGAGCCAGGACTGCAAATATGTTTATCTGTAATATGAATGTGGAGTCGCCAAGGTGAGGGATGAACAACTCTCAACTCTTCGTGCTCACCTAACTGAAGAGTGGATGGGTTTTGTCGAGGCCCAGGGATTTAAATTTCTTCAACTCCGATCCCCGGCAACGGCGCCAAAAAGATGTTGTAACTCCTAGAGACAGCCTAGAGTTGCTATAGACCAGTGCCTAGGACATCTTGTAATATATAGAGAGCATAGGATCTAAAACAACGTTTTAACAATTCAACCAGACAAAACTCTCATACTACTTCTTTACAAACAGAGAATAACACTTGAGTGGGACCAAAACTTCCGATAGTTTGAAGCATTAAAGAGTAACACTGAAACGAATGTAATGCTGTACTCAAACACTGCTGTATCAGACAACTTTAAGACAATCCACAGTAAACAGGGCCGGATTCATGGTATATGGCAGAAAAAAGGTATATATAACGATGAGTAATGGGATGTATAGAAAAAGGAGATATTAACTATCAGGAAGACAACACCAAGAAGAGTTTCACAACATATGATGGGCTTATACGACTAAGAATCCATATATGCAGGCAAATTTCACCAATAGCACTTCGTAATAGCCAATATAGCAGAAATATGTATGAATGGAAGATGAAACACTGTATTATATCTGAGCTATTTTAAAGTACCAGGAAGCTAATGATACAAGTATCAGAGAGATAAATTTATATCAAAAACAACGGGACACTCGCATTCCAGAATATAACACCCGAGACATGGATGTAAATGAAATGAACAACGACATTGCAATAAGCAGGAGAAAATCACATACTACCATAAAACAAGTCCAGAATCCTCTTTAAAGTGTAACTCCTTATCATTGAAACCCGACGGGCTCTTCACATTAGCATTTGAGTCATTACAAACACACCCAGAAAATCTTTACACAGTCAATTTCTTCTGAAGAATTGGAACCTCTCTTTCTTCTTTTTTCAGTCCTATATAGGATCCCTTTTCCTTTCAGCGAGAAGATATTTCAGGGAAATATCTCCTTCGCATGAACAAAATTTGTTAAAAGTCATTATCATAACAACAAAATTTCATGATGGGGAAACAGCCCTCCCATCATGCGTAAACAGGCCCCGGGCCAATTTCAAAACTGAAACTGAGACCAATGTTTGATGTAAAAAGTAAAAATGCAAGAGTGGGGGAAAAACAACCCACTCGGAAACTTGAAAAACATAAACTAAATGAAAGTAAAAAAGGCCGTTTAGGCCATATCATGAGTAAACTGAAATGTCATGGGCGCAACTGAGTAGAGGCCGTTGCAGATGCTGGAGGAGGCACGTTGGCAGAGGAACTGGTATGCTGACTCATGAATTGTGTCAGTCTCTGCTGGCTGTCGGGGGTCGGTTCTGGCATTGCTGAGAGCTTCTCCACTCTGACAAACGCCTCGCCGAGAGTGTGAATGTTTGCCTCAGTTGGGAGCCGATATCTGATCATGTGAAGGAGACTAAACTCCTTTCTGAGGACTGTGACAATGGTAGTATCCTTGAGCTGAGTTGCTTTCCCCATTTGGAGGTCTGATCGATC
This sequence comes from Pinus albicaulis, assembly GCA_034641835.2. Lineage (NCBI taxonomy): Eukaryota > Viridiplantae > Streptophyta > Pinopsida > Pinales > Pinaceae > Pinus > Pinus albicaulis. The sequence continues at coordinate 271,785,131 of CM076570.1, read as the reverse complement.
CCTTTCCGTTTGCAAACGCGCAGTGTATTGATCTGGGAGCATAAGCACGGCAGGGGCATTTGGTTCCCAACAGGAAGGGAGTCCGGCTGAGCTGATCTCATCCCATACCTTGTCGAATTGTTCAACACTGTCAGCCACCTGTTGGAGGACCCCTGAAGCTGCTACTCAGGCTTCCTCCTTATCAATAATCTTTTGACACTCGTTGATTTCCATAAATCGACTGGGGATGCCATGTTTCCCCAAGTCGTTCGCCCTTAGTGCATAAAGAAAAGAGATGTAGTCGCCGACGTGTTGAGCTCTATTAGACAGATTACTCCCTGCCTCCTGCAACCTTCTATTTAGATAGGGAAGTGTGGACTTGAGCTCCCCCATCATCGTCAAGAATTCCCACTGCTCGGTTACTGCCGTAATTATGTCCGACCATATTAAACTTCTGGCCTCGAGCAGGGTGAGATTCCCCTTTGCTCGACTCTTCATCTCAGCAATGGTTTGATGTTGCTCAGCCGTGACCCTTTTTCCTTCCTCGACTTCACTTTGTAGCCCTTCAATTTTTCTGGCCTTTTCAGCCAGGGCGCCCTCCAACTCTAAGACCCTTTTCTTGGCAGTGGATGTCTGTTTTTCTAACACTTCGATCTCAGCCATAGCCGTGGATAGTCGTGCTGTCGCTGAACCAGTCCCGCTTGATGTTTCGGCTGCGTGACAACTATGTGTATCCCACCGGGTCTGAAGCTCCGTGGCCCTGCTTTCTAGCTCGTCGATCCTCTTAGCCATCTTTTCTTTCTCTTCTCTTTCCCTGAAAAGCCTAGTAGACAGTTCATTTTTCTCTTCCTCTACCCGCACCAATTCAACAGTTTGTACAGGATGTGAACCCGGTATACGAGACTGTTTCTTAGCAGCTGAGATATCTTTCTGCAACTTAGCTATAAGGGCTGCTTGTGAACCTTTCCCTCCATCATCTGTATTTTTAATTTGGTCCTGAAGAACGCGCACCTGATGTGCGTTGGCACGACAAGAATTCTGTTCTGCTGTAAAGGAATCCCTCAGATTTTCATATTTCTGTTCTGTCTTCCTCAATGCGAGGGTAATCTGGGATAGCTTGTCTTTCATCATGTCACAGACTGTTTGGAACAGGTCAGTCATATCCTGTACTGGTACCTTCTGTATATCAATAGCCAATTCGAGCACCTTATAACTCGGAACATCCGAATTGGGGTCCAGGATGGCCTCCGCTATAGACAGTACCAGGCTTTCAGTGTCAGCATTGACAGAAGCGGAGAGCCTGGTATGCTATTTTTCAACGAATCCCCCTAATTCGGCCCTGTACTTGTCTCGAACAGTTTTATTTATCCGCTCCCTTTCACTCGTCCTGGATGGAGTGGGCTCGACAATGGCTTGTGTGACTTCAGTGTAATCGGAGGAGGCGACACTGTCCCTCAACACTGTTATACCCGCCTTGCCCTTATCGAATTGACCAAATTTCGTGAAGGGCTCCAGTATTATCCCTTCTCCGATGACTTCCGCTTCGCTAATGGCGACCTTCTGCCTTTTAGGTGGTGGTGGTGCTGCTCCTGAAGTACCTGCCTCTTGCTCACCTGTGCCCTTGTTCACTTCCTTCTCTCCTCCTGTAGCAGACGAGTCTGTCTCCATCTGCGAAAACGTAGGCCAAACTTCAAGGTTAGCCCTCCACTCCAGAAATGGCCTGGACTCATGAATGTAGGGCGTAGACCTATTTATTTTTCTTTTATTTGAAATAACTTCCCGTGGATCATAAGCCCAGCTTTCCCCCAACTTCAGGTCCATGTTCTGCAGCATTCTTTCAGCAATTGGGAGGGCATATCTAGAGTTTACCACAAAGGGACCGATTTGGACAGGAAGCTTTAAGATGTAGCCTTTCTTGGCCGGAACAAAATGGAGCTGGTCGGCTTTGAGGGCTTGCCGGATGTACTCAAGGGCGTAAACTCGTCGGACGGGGAAAGCTGGTAGCCGGTATGGGGCAACTTCGGCTCCATAGACCCGAATTTCAGTAAATTCTTCAGACAGGAACCAATCACCAGTACACTGGTATCTCCCAGCCTGCAGCCAGCGCTTCATCTCTGGGAAAACCCTAGGGGAAGGCGCGTCGTGAATGATGGTGTAGACAATAGACATGAAGGTATTCACGAAAGTGGCATAACCCTCTCCCCTAGGTAACTGGCGGATAGAGAAATTCCAGTCGAAGACTGGTCTGGGCTGGGAATTCTCAGAATATATCCTATCTAACCCCAAATGGTTGAACTTCTCTGCATGCTGGAATAAGAAGAGGTAGAACACCAATGAGCAAAAACGAAACTTTCGGGCTTGGGCGAGCTCCTGAAATTGGGTCAGGATGGTCGAGGAGAGAAAACCTGGAATATCCAATGTAACCCCATTCTGTGACATGAGCCACAAAAAGCGAATGCATACTGAAGAGATGTCTTCCGGGCTCCCTACCCCCAAAAGGCCGGCGATGAGAGACAGAACAGGTCGAACTTCTTCGGCAAACAGACTTAATGAAAATGGCTCCGATGTAGGCAGGGCAGTTGCCTGGTCGATGGTTATGGAGGATATGAAGGCATGGCGGGCTTCTCTTGACTGCTTATTGAATTGAGCGAGCAAGGTTTCATCTTTGAAACTGAAGTATGTGTCACTAGAAGGGAAACGAAGGGCCTGTCTGATAATATCGGGGGAAAGGGAAAAAATAACGTTCCCCTGAGGAGAAACGAAAGCGTCCCGATGAACATCGTAGGAGTCTCGGAGCCAGATGACGAAATCAACACAGGAATGGACCTGGGGAGTAATATGGTGGTAGAAACCAGACGCGATAACTCGAAAACGGTCGGCATCCTTGCAGTGGTGACTAAAAAGCAAGGGCTTGATACTGCGTATATCAAAGGGATATTTAGGATCGCAGATACCAGACTGCAAGTCATAGAGGGGTTCAAAACCAGGGGGGTTTCTGGACTCACGGAGTTGGGGGGTTTCAGGTTCGCTTTTCTTGGGTGTTCCTCTACCCATGGCGGACATTCTAACAATTTCGAAAAGAGAAAAGGGAAAAGAGGGAAAACGGAGAATGGAATACCTGAACAGAGGGTGACAATGCTCGGGAAAGCGACGCGGGGAATCGTGACAGTGATCTGGATATACCCGGCGTTCTTCCCCACTCGGTATTCGCCGTAGAAAACTACCTGTGACGTTTTACCAGAGAGGAATACGGGAATTTGTTACCATTGGGGTGAACTGCTTGGGTTAAAAAGGTGGATAAGTAAGATGGAAGAAGGAAAGTGTCGTAAGGACACTGACAATGGGACACGTGGCGCGTGGGGATTGGGTATATCAAGGTGTAGGTGAGCGCCTCGTGTCGGGTTAAAAGCTGGTACGGGTCTTAGTACCAGCTGACCTAATGGACTTACCTTACCTGTTATCCACGTTTGCTGTCCAATCTTTACCGCGCATGATTTCCTTTGCCGGACTAACACTTGTCTTTCTCAACTGTGCGGGCCCATCTTTACTTTGCCACGAGATCACATCCCGCGGCCCATCCTTACCATCTCTTTTCCGCTATGAGATCTTGCTGTGCCACGTGTCGTGAGTCCGCGGGGGTATGGGCCTTGTCCTGTCCCCGCTGCTCGACCCCCTCGGACTTACTCCATATGCTGTCATATATAACCCACGGTTCTTTTTAATACATCGTTCATGTGTTTGGCTGGCGTCCCCTTTAACGTTTGTATTCAATGTTCACTTATTATTTCACCTTTCACCGCTTGGTATTGTTTATCAATTGGTTTTAATATGTGGGTGTTTCACCACCTTTTATCCTTTCGACACGATTTAATTTAATACTTGCCACTTGATATTAAACTTCGATGCGAGGCCTGTTCATCCTTCCGGTACTCCCGTGGCTAATGCCAAGAGTTGAACAACACAGGGCACTAAATTTTTATGCATTCAAAAATAGTATTTTAAAAAAAAATTACAAATCTCTTCAAAATTGTGGAAATTATATCCATAAAATTAAAATATTTATTTCATCTATTAAAAAACTATGCCAATAATTAGTAAGGAAGATAAAATATTTTTTAGTAAAGAATAAAGAAAACGGAAACTATGCTAATAATTAGTAAGGAAGACAAAATATTTTTTTAGTAAAGAATAAAGAAAACATAAATATATTTGAAGCCATTTATTAGTTAAAGACATTTCCTTTATCTATCTATTTCTTAAAATGTCAAAAATTTACATAAAATAAAAATAAAAATGTATAATTAAATTTTTAGAAATCAAATCATTATATCAAATTATTCCAATAAGAAATTTCATATCCATTTTATTATATACCATTCAATCCAAATTGTAATTAAATTTTAAATTTTTATTTTAATTAAAAATTAAAAATATGTGTTTTTTAAATAATTTTTTTAATTATTACAAAAGTAGTCAAAAGATTAGTGCTCATTTTATTGAAGAAAAGATAAATATGGCTTTATTTGTTTATTTGTTGTATGTATATTTATGATAATTTAGATAAATGTTGCCCATTAAACATAGAATGTCATTTTTGTTATGTGATGAAAAATATATTTTATTACCAATTTAGATTCATATTAAGATTTAGGATAAACTTGAGATACAAATCCATGATCTATTTTGGCATGTTGACACCTAATCCTATGGATGGGTGTGCACATTTATTTTTGTATATTATTTGTTATTAGGAAATAAGGAAGGCCAAGAGTCATTGGGAGCTGAATCCCAATAGCCTCACCTCCCATCTATATAAGCATGTACATTCTTCAGCTAATAGACATTGCAGTTTTGAGGAGTTACCTCCTGGTTTGACATGGTATCAGAGCCAGCCCCACATTTGGCACTTCTGCCCTGTGGTGTAACTCCCTACCCTTTGCTCAGTCATTTTTATTAATTGTTTTCTGCTGCTCCTAATTGCTAGACTGTTATTCTGCATTTTTTTTTCCTAAATAGCACTGACATTTGCAGCTCCAGCTCCTGCAGATTGCAGGCTCTGTCAATCTGCAAATTGCAGGCTCTGCCAGTCCAGCAGTCCTGCAACTGTCTTCTGCAGATTCAAATTCAAATTTTTTTTGTAACAGCCCTTTTGGGCCTCCTCATTCTCCTTTCCTCACTTTCTCCCTACGCCCTCTCCATTCATTTCCCTACGCCCTCTCCCCTCACTGCAACACCGCCCTCTCCATAAAGCTCCCCCTCCCACGCGGCATCGGTCTCTATCTACCCTCGACCCCTGTCATTCTGCGCTCCCACTCTACGCCTTGCAATCACCTGTCCCTACCCTCCTTAACTCGCCCTCCCAACCTACGCTACGTCGCCCTCCCTCCCTGCCGCGCCCCTCCTTATCACTCCAGCGCTCGAGCTACCACACCCGCCATACATGCTCTCAATGCACAGCAAGCCTTAACCAGCTCGGCCCTCCTATCTACGCCGGCCATCCCTTACCCATCCCCTACAACAACACTTATCCCCTGCCTGCGTTTTGTTTTGGACCTGCGTACCCGCCTACAACACATCTTCCGCACCCTGCAATCACATTTCGACACCCTTATCGCTCCCACTACCAGCTCCACAGTTCCGCACACCCTTATCGCTCCCACTACCAGCTCCACAACCCATTAAAACGCTGTCATGGTATCGATTTTTTAAAACGCTGCCCATTGTATTTTGTCTTATGCGTGGTATCTCCTTGCTAAAAACGCTGCTCAATATATGCTGTCCATTTCATTTCAATACCGCTCCACGTTATACAGTTTGACATGCGCTCCATTTCATTTCAATACCGCTCCATTTCAATACCGCTCCACTGTGTATGCGCTGTCTATTAAAACGCTGTCCCATATATGTTATAACGCTGTCCCATATATGTTACAACAGTTCAATACATATTCGTTACACATTACATTACCGCCTTCATATATTGTCCACGTTGTTTTATATACCGCCCTCCATATATACATGCTATGTCCTTGGTATATTTATACTCAGTTGTTGGTAATGGGCCCTCGAGCATTATATGAAAGTATATGAGCGTTGTGGTATCACCTTTATATATACATCGCCCTCTATTACATCGACCTCCCACCACATTCTTCCCATTCATAATCCCATTTTTTTCACATACACTTTTCCCCAAACAAAAAAAAAAAATACATTTTTTTTATGCAGAATCAGTCTATAGCATAGAAAGTTTTTTAAATTTCAGTCTTCAGCAAAAGTTTTCTGAGCAGATTTAGTTTCCAGAAAGAGTTTTTAAACTCAGAAAATTTTTTCCAGCAAGAGTTTTTGCCCCTGTATTTTAAATATTTCAAGAGTTTGAAGTTTTTATAGCAGAATTTGTTTCCTCTTCAGAAGATTTTTCCAGCTGTATAATGCATTCTCTCATCTCTATTGTTGGGATAGTTCTCTCTGGCAAAGAGAACTATCTTGAATGGTCTCGGAAGATTAAACACACACTCATTTTTAATGAGCCGTGGAGAGGAATCTGTGAAGGACAAGCAGAAAATCCACCAGAGAAGCCCACTTCAGACAAAGAGCTTGCCATCTGGGAAAACAAGAACTGCAAGGCCTATGCCTTGATTGCAGCTTCAGTAAGTGAAGAGGTGAGTCACCATATTTCATCATTCTCAAATGCCTTTGAAGCCTTGAAGAAACTAAAAGAACTCTATGACTCACACTCAGAATTAGAAAATGTTCAATTGATGGTTAAGCTGTTCAGTCTTGAAATGAAGAATGATGATCCCCTTGCTTTAGCTTCAGAAATAAGATCTATAATGCATGACATTCAAAACACCGGTGTAAAAATGGACATACCTCTCATAGCATATGTTAAGGCATTATATCCGACTTACTCACATTATCTTGAGTCTTTGCAAGCAAGTGGAAACCTTGAACAAATCACCTTTGATAAACTTGAGCAGAAGTTTGCAGAAAGAGAGAAAGCTTTTGGGAAGATGACAGTCCCTTCATCTTCCGAAGAGGCTGCATATTTGGCACATAGAGAAAAGAATCATGCTCCAGATTCATCCAGACGAAGAGGTGGCAGAAGAGGAAGAGGAAGAAGGAACTTCACAGAAAGGGGGGGCAGACAAGCTGACAAATCCCATCTTCATTGCACACGCTGCAATAGAGATGGACATGATGCACCCAAATGCAGAACACCATGGAACAAAATTGAGCAGCACAGAAATCAAGACAAAGGTAAAACCAATGACAAAGACAAAGGTAAAGCACCTGAATCCGCTCACTATGTCCTAGCACATTGTAACAATGGAGTAACTGAAAACCTCTTTGATGTTTCATTTACTTCATGGAGAGATGATTGTTTGCTAGATTCAGGAGCAACATGTCACATGACGTTTAGAAAAGATTTTTTTGAAGATTTCACTGACAAAGTTGATGGAGCAGTATATTTCGCAGATAAATCCAAACTCAAGCCATCAGGGCTTGGCACAATCAGGCTTAAACTGCCTGGTCTTCCTGATCATATCCTACATGAGGTTCTATACCTCCCAGAGTTGAAGAGAAACTTGCTGTCCCTGATCGAAATCCGGCAGCAAGGACACTCAATTCACTTGTTTGATGGCAAGGCAGAGGTCAGAACAGCATCAGATCACTCACTTGTCATGGAGGGAATAGAAGAAGGGAGACTCTTGAAGCTGAAAGGTTCATCTGCTCATGCTCAAAACTTTGCATTCAGTTCATATCATGATGAAGGTACATTTCCATCAAGTCTTTTATGGCATGCTAGATTTGGACACTTAAATTATGACAGCCTTCGTTTGTTGAAGAAAATGGTGTTGATGGACTGCCTACAATTCCTAGAAAACCTAAGGAATGTGATGCATGTATTCTAGGAAAGCATAGCAAACAGCCATTTCATGATTCACAATCAAGAGCACATAGGAAACTTGAACTTGTTCATTCAGATTTATGTGGCCCTATGCCTATTGCTTCTGCAAATGGAAACAAATACATGATGACATTTATTGATGACTACACCAGAATGTGTTGGATTTACTTACTGAAGAATAAGTCTGATGCTTTTCAAACTTTCAAGAATTTTCATGTATGGATTGAAAATGATGCACAAACACATATTGGCTCTCTACGTACTGATAATGGAAAAGAATACACCTCAAACGAATTTGAAAATTATCTTCGTCAACATGGAATCAAACATCAAACCACTGTGCCATATAATCCACAACAGAACGGTGTAGCTGAAAGAATGAACAGAACCATTCTAAATATGGTCCGCTCCATGTTATTTTTCAAGAATGTAAAATTGATGTTTTGGGCTGATGCAGTTCTATGTGTTGTTTACATAAAGAATAGGTGTCCTTCAAGTTCAATTAGAAACAAAACTCCTTTTGAAATGTGGTATGGCAACATTCCTTCGGTAAAGCATTTCAGGGTCTTTGGGTCCACCTGTTATGCCTTGATACCCAAGGGTCAAAGGAACAAACTTGGTGCTAGAAGCAGAAAATGTATCTTCTTGGGGTACTCCAATACCTCCAAAGGATAACGTCTCTATGATGAAGCAAATAAGAAGTTTGTGATAGCAAGAGATGTCATATTTCTTGAATCATCCAAGAGTGACAAGGTTGTTGAGCGGCAACTTGATCGCCCGGATAGATTCACACATGCAAAGTCTTTCAAAGAATTTGATAATGTGATTCCACACCTTGAAGGGGGGATTCCGATATTGAATCAAACTGTGGAATCATTTCCTGAACCACACTCTCCCCCACATGAAGAAACAACCACGGATGACACATTGAATGATGTGATTGATAGAATTGGGAGATTGAATCTTGAATCAATCCCAACTCAGTCAAGTGACCAGCCAGGGCCATCTCAGAAAGGTCCCCCCAAATGGCTGACAAAGACACTGGAGGATGTTCATCCTGATGAGGTTGGAAAAACAGGAACAAGAAGTTCCACCCAAGAAATCGAAGGTGATGTAGATAATTCTGATTCCCCTGTTGATATGGATATTGCTTATAACTGTGAGTTGAGTTTGTCTACAGATCATGAACCAACTTCCTTCAAAGAAGTCGCTTCTCATGATGAATGGAAAGAAGCGATGCAGAAGGAGTATGATGCCTTGATAAAGAATGGCACTTGGAAGCTGGTTGATCCGCCTTTGGGAGCAAAACCAATTGGCTGCAAGTGGGTCTACAAGAACAAGTACAAAGCAGACGGCTCACTTGACAAGCACAAGGCCAGGCTTGTGGCAAAAGGATTCGCACAGAAGGAAGGAATTGATTATGAAGAAACGTTTGCTCCCACAACAAAATGGACCACCATCCGGACTCTCTTTGCCTTAGCAGCTCAGAATGGATGGAAAGTTCATCAGATGGATGTAAAAACAGCATTCTTGAATGGAGATCTGAAGGAGAAAGTTTTTATGTCCCAGCCAGAAGGATTTGTGATAAAGGGTCAAGAACACAAAGTTTGCAAACTTGTGAAATCCTTGTATGGCCTCAAGCAAGCACCACGAGCCTGGTATGAGAAGTTGACCGAGCATCTTCTGAGACTTGATTTCAAACACTTTGATCTTGATGATGCAACCTTGTTTGTTAAGAAAGTTGGAAAAACAGTTGTATATCTTGTGGTATATGTAGATGATCTTTTGATAACAGGAAACAATGAGAGCTATATTGCATCCATGAAGAAAGAGTTGAAGAAAGGTTTTGAAATGACTGATTTGGGTCATGTTCATTACTATTTGGGTATTGAAGTAATTCAACATCCTAAATTCATCTTTCTTTCTCTGAAGAAGTACATTGGAGATCTCTTGAACAAATTTGGCATGGATGATTGTAAACCCTTAGGCACTCCAATGGAACAAAACTTGAAGCTCACATCAGTTGAAGGGAAAGAATTTGAGGATGCAACTAAGTATAGACAGCTTGTAGGAAGTCTTATCTATCTGACCACCACCAGACCTGACATCTCATTTGCTGTTGGCATCCTCTCAAGGTTCATGCAAAAACCTTGTGAAGGACATTGGTCTGCTGCAAAAAGAGTACTAAGGTACTTGAAGGGGACTCAAGACTTTGGACTCAAATATACACAGGTAGGCGACTTCATCTTGACCGGATACTCCGATTCAGACTTTGATGGCGACAAAGAAACATGGGTGTCTACTACAGGTTACACCATGAGTCTTGGATCAGGAGCTGTCTCATGGAGATCACGCAAACAGTCAGTTCCAGCAGATTCCACGACCGAGGCAGAATATGTGGCAGCAGCTTAAGCAACAAAGGAAATTGTGTGGCTCCGGAAAATCCTGGAAGATTTGCAGATGAAACAGATGTATTCCACTCCACTCATGATCGACAACACTTCTGCAATAAAGTTGGCCAAGAACCTAAAGTTCCATGATCGAACAAAGCACATCAATACAAAGTACCATCTCATTCGACATCATGTTCAGGCCAAGACCATCCATCTACATCATTGTTCCACAAATGAGCAAACTGCTGACATCTTCACCAAAGCACTTGGAAGAGAGAAGTTTGAAAAGTTCAGATCAATTCTTGGACTCACCAACATCCCTTCGGATTAAAGGGGGGAATGTTGACACCTAATCCTATGGATGGGTGTGCACATTTATTTTTGTATATTATTTGTTATTAGGAAATAAGGAAGGCCAAGAGTCATTGGGAGCTGAATCCCAATAGCCTCACCTCCCATCTATAAGAGCATGTACATTCTTCAGCTAATACAGATTGCAGATTTGAGGAGTTACCTCCTGGTTTGACATGGCACTTGGTAAATCCTTAGTTAAAATAGATATAGGTTGGGCTAATTATTAACCTTCATATATGTTAAGAAAACCATAGGTTAAAAATGCCATGGGAAAAACCATAAGTTGGAATCCAAAAATATTACACATGACATTACAAAATTTCTACCATACTTAACTTGGACAATATTTTATTTAGAATATTTTAATTTAGAAATCTAAAAAAAAATTATTATAGTTTTTTTTTTAAAAAAAAACTAATAACTATTTATGCTTAAGAAATATATATTTTTTAATATCATTTTTTAAAGTCATAATTTGATATTTATAATTTTAAAAAACATTATTGAGAATATTAAAAGTTATATATATATATATATATATATATACACCATTTATCTAAATTTTATTTTGATTTTTTTTTCAAAATAATAAAAAAATATGCTATGAATTTTTATTATATAATATTTATTTTACAATAATTAAATTAACAATTAATTCACTTACTTTACTCTCTAACCACTTATAATATATTATCTTTTTTATAATATAATATTTATATAAAATGTGTTTCGGGGATATCCAATAAACTCTTCCCTTGAACCATTCTTTTTGGGCTAATTGGATTAACCCACCCACTGTAATTTTTAATCACTTATAATACAATACAAAATTATTTAAGTTCTCATATATATTTAAATTTCTATAATTTACAGTGATGATATTTATTATGAAAAATAATGAAGAGAAGAATATACTTTGAAACATTACATATTTAATATTTAATAAAATTAAATTTATAGATTAATTTTTATAAATTACTTAACATAACTAATCATAATAGAAACTAACTTTAATAGTTAATGTGAGTTTACATTTGATCCCATTGGATTCGTACAAGGGTTCTCATAACTATGTCGACTTTAGATAATGTTCAATGAATAAGGGTAGTGGGAGGTAAAATTTGGGTCTCTCCTGAAGTTTTTGGTTTTGTCTCTAGCGTGCCCATGGATGGCCTTTGGATCTATAGATTACAACAACATAGCAGGATCATGACCCTTTTGTGGGATTTTTATATTTCTCTCCTTCCCTCTCTAGTGTTTCCTTTCTTATATGTTTGATGCAAAAGGTGGTATATGGATGTTTTGAATTTTGGGGGCGCTTTGCTTGTTTTCAGGTTAGCGTTGGTGGTTTCCTCTTTAGTGGACTCACGGTTTCAACAGTGGCATGTTGGGCTCTTCAATCACGACTCATAGGAAGGTTTCTATGTATTCCGAGGAGTTTGTTTAGTGTGGCAATTTGTTTTGATGCTTGTCCATGTTCGTTTATTCTAGCTTTGGTGTATAACTTGTATGGCTAGGAGACCAGGGCCCCTTGTAAGGCCCTGATGTATTGGTATTTTATTTATGAAGTTCTTAGTGGCTCATATAAGCGACAAGGGTTGAGGGTCGAGTCCCAATGCTCCCTTTGTGTGCCTAGTGTTATCTATGTAATCCACTTTTCATGAGTAGTATAAAGTTTCGTAGTTTACAAGAAAAAATTGTGAGTTCTCATTCAAATTTGTTGGATGACCATGGGTGCACTTCTGACTATCCAACATTTCCCTTCTAGCTACCAACCTATTGCTTCAAATCATCAATCATATCCACCACTAGTTGTATCCATCATTGTTTATTTTTCAGTGATATACATCACCACAACACAATCAATGATACCATCTCTTAGGTGGCATAAATTCCCTAACTGCGGCATTCATTCTCATTGGGTAATGTTTACCAAAGGTACTATTGGAAACTTGGAAGAAAACATGACTTCAAAATTTAACTAAATGCACACTCCAAAATCTCACAATACAAAAAGTCACATTGGCAATGTCTAATGTGGAATAACATGGAAACATTCCATTGGATATTCATTACAAACCCTATGTTTCACAATTCCTACAATTTAGTGCAATATGCCTTGTGTCATGCCTCTTCTAAATTTTGGTGCAATATATCTTAAACATTGAAAACTTTTATGTATCACATGAAACCAAAATTTGTTGTGACATGTTATTGGAAACATATTTCATGTATATTGCATGGAATAAGACATTGGTGTGGTTGGGTGTGATGTGTCGTAGAGATCAAATGTTTGAGAAGATGCAATATGTCAGATAGAAATAAATTTTGACACAATTTGATGTGTCACATGGAAGGAATATTTGATAATGTGCATTATGGGACATAGGAAAGTTTGGAGCGGTGTGATATGTTTTAGCCAAAGGAATTTTAGGTGCGATGTATCAAATGGAAAGGAAGTTTGACAATATGCAATATGTCACACAAAAATAAAGTTTGGGAAAGCGCAATGTGTCACATTGAAAAAAATATTGATGCAATGGGGTATGTTGCAATGAATGAAAGGTTGGAGAAATATGATCTATCAAAACCCTTTCTTATGATGAAGGAATTTTTGAGAAATTTTGATGCCTCAAACTAAAATAAATTTTGACAAAGGAAATTTTTAGGCAATGTGATATGTCACGTGAAGAAAAAGTTTGTTTAATATATTTCAAAGGACGAAAACTTAAAAAGGTGCCATTTGCATCTAGAAATGTCTTGTAACAATGCCTAGTTGATTTTTCAATGTAAAAAAATATAAGACCAAGGCCATGGGACATGTATTCCAAGTTGAATTGTGGAAAAAACATCCTAGTGGGTGTCACTTTAGGTTTATTATGGCTAAATAAATTGTCATAGGCATTGGCAAAGGCAAAGAGGCATTAATTAGCATTTTATTTATGAAAATAAAGGAAAATAAGAAAAAAAGGGAGCTAAAGGGTCACATAATTGCATGAGAGAGAAATTGAAAGAAAAATGAAGGAAAATGAAGAAAATAGAGGCCTCAATAATAAAAAGGTTTATGAGGACCAATTCATGTCTTTTGATAGTTTTTTGGGTGGAGCTCCCTTCTATTCTCTCATTCTTTCATACTCTTGCACACTTAGAGTATTCTTGGAACATGCTTGGAGCACTCTAGTATTCACTTGGATTTGGAGAAAGATGGAAAAGGAAAGAAAGAAATCACAAGGGAATAGATAGATCAACAACTACAACTAGATTACTTTGCTAGTACCGAGATGAATGTATGATTTCCTTGCTAGTTTTGGCATGCATGGTACATGCATATGGTTTTTTGGTTATGTGTTATCATTAGCATGGAGATCTACTTGGATTGAAAGTGGTTTTATCATTGCCTTGCCATTTCCTGCATAGCCATGGTCTTGTGGGTTTTCCACTTCTTGTTTCTGATTGGTGCTCAGGTTCCTTATGGATGTGGGTTGAGCTACTAGTTCCCAGAGTCAATGGTTTGAACAAATGCTCTCAAATCCCTAAAAAAAATTAGGTTGAGTTACTAGTCTTGGAGCCTAGGTTGGAGAAACACTCTTGATCCCTTGGCGGGTTGAGTTACTAGTCTTCGAGTCATGTTGGAAAAACATTCTGGAGTCATGGAAGCCTATGGGTTGAGTTATTAGTTCCTAGAGCCACAGTTGGAACAAATACTCTGGAGCCATGGACAATTTGGGTAGAGACTGATTTGGTTGGTATTAGTATGCCCGACCATGAGGTGGAATCACTGTTTAAGGTTTGAGGTCGGTTGGCTAGTAAAAGACCTGGTTTGGTTTTGCTTGGTTTGTTCCATGAGATCCCACATTTGTTCTTGGAATATGGCCCAAGGGTGATTGACTAAAATAAATAATTGTTTTAGCCTAATATATGGTCGGGTGGTATGTGCAAGTCCATGACTTGGTTGGAATTTTCATATGTTAATATGAGTTATTTTCCTATTGTGATCTACGGACATGTGTTGATTATGATGGTTATCTTATGGCTACCTAGCGATGGTTTCTATGTTAGTTATTGATGCTGTAACATTCTTCAAAATTCATAAGACTTAAGAGTCTTATCACACATTTACTAAAGGGAGTGGGTTCCCTTAATTATTTTGTTATTTTCCTAAGTTTAGTTGAGTTCTAAAGAGATTTAATTGTAATTTTAAGAATATCTCGTGAGGTGTAGAGATCTCAGGGTTAAGTGAGAAATCCTAGGAAGAGTGAGGATTTTAGGGATCTAGAGGTCTAATGTGGGATTTGGTTGAGTAAAGAACGGAATTGAGAGAAGCTTTAGGAAATAATTGAGAGATTGATGGATCTGAACTGAAATTGGTTCATGAATCCTTTTTGTATATATTTGTAAAGCATTTTGAAACAAAACAAGAAAAAAGAGCAAGGATTGGAGAGTTTGGCTGGAGATTAGAGGTTGCCTCGAGGTTAGATCGAGGTTAGCCGAGGTTGGCTAGTTAAGCGAGTGAGAGTATGATGAGTGAGAAGTCATTTTAATGGGAGTTTCCAGGCTCACAGAAGCCGTAGTATTGTAACAAGATTAAATTTCAATGAAGATTGTATAATTTATAATTATTATGATTTGTTAGCTGGCTTATAAATCGTGTTATGTAATTTGTGGTGTGCATGTTATCTACATAGAACTTCTTTTGAAATTTCAAAGTGGATTGAGACTCTACGTATTAATCAAGATTTTCACAGTTAATTTCTATAACTGTTGGAACCTCCAAACCGAGTAGTAATAGCATAACTTGCAGTCACGTAAGTTTATTGAAGATTTGTTGCAGGGAGGAGCATGGAGCAACGCTAAGCCACACAGGGCTGCAACAACGTGTTTCCTTAAATCTCAGAGATTTCTGAACAAAGGCATGAAGGAGAACGATGAACGGTTACGATGAGAGCGCATATTTGGAAGGGGAAAGATGAATGGATGAGATCACGTCACAAGATTAGTTGGAAAGATGCAGTTTGAAGAAGGGCAGAGCAGGTGAGCACGATTAGATCTCGTTGCGGATTGACGACATAGAGCAAATCGCAATATCGAAAAACAGAGATTTAAAGTTTAAAGACATCATAGGTATATTATTTTATTTGCGATGTGGTAAGGGATGAAATGTGTGATGCGACGATGGGCGAATATGTGTCGGTGTATCGCATGAGCGCACACCGCAATATTTACTGTTTAGCATTATCGGCAAAGGGTTAAGTTTGCAGACATCGATTATAATAAGACGAAGAAGTATAGAGATTGTTGGATCCAGGGTTGGAATTTGGATTTCTCTTTACCCGTCACAGAAATTTTTTTTGACGTTTTGGGTCATTATGCTCCCCTTCAAAAAACGTTATCTTTAAAATTTTGCCCTTCATTGGTGATGTTCTCATAATAAATTAACCCTTCACCAATTTACTAGTGTTTGGTTTTTAAAATAAGAAAAAAATTGATCCACCAAGTCAAAAAAGAAACCATTAAATTCACCATATTTCATCTAGATAATTAAAATTAAAAGTAAAAATTAGAGACCACCCACTGGTAGTTTTTGTGAGAAAGAAATATTGGTGATTCAGCTTTAGTATTCAATTTTCGTCCTCGTTTATGTGGCTAGAAAACCCCGAATCCAATTTGCGTGGAGTCTGTACTTCTGCGTCACCCATAGTCGTATGGTTAGAATCTAGTTTCGTCTAGAGAAAATCACACAAAGAAAAACAAAAATTGAGCATCCACCAAGTTTAAAACAACATGATCGTTTTCTGTTTTCAAATACCAACCACAATCCAAAATTAAAATTAACTCTTTGCACACTTTCATTCATTGGGAAAAAGAAAACTATGTAAGAAAACAACTACAACTATTTATAACCCTGTAAATCTAGTCTTCTCCTATCTCTTCCTTTAACATAAAACGAAATGAAATGAAAAGAAAATAAATGTAAATCACTTAAAAAAACTAGCTACCGATATTAAATTTAATGTTATTTCTTAACAAGTAATTATTGATTTCACCTTCAATTCTATAAAAACTTGATATTTAATTGAAAAAAAATAGAACAGAAGTAATGTGATGTGCATAGTTTTTTTTTCTTCTTTTAGAAGCTATAGAATTGTAAATATCTATTACATCGTTAAGAAAATAAAAAATAAAAAATAAAAAATAAAAATCCATATATATCCAATCTGTTATATTGTTAAGAGAAAAAAACAACATGTCTATGCATACCCAATCTATTAGTTTGGGAAAAAATAAGTGCAGAACTTTCATAGTTTAGGTGGTGCTCATAAAATATTTTCTGTCAGCACATCTACCCATTTTTTATTTGCTGCTTTCAAAAAGAGAACATTGCTGCTTTCAAAAAGAAGACTGGGATGGAAAGATCACCCTACCTCCTTCATTCCAGTTAAATAAATTAGCGGAATTAAATAAATTTTTATCTCTAACTGTTGGTCTGTAAAATAAATTTAAACTATTTGTAGATTTAGTTAAATTTAAACTATTTGTAAATCCAATCGAACAAGCTTTGAATTTGATTGTCTCTAATTTCAATTAAATAAATTAATGACATTAAATAAATTTAAATTATTAGTAAATCTTATTGAATCAATTATCTAAAATTATTTTTGAAAGTTCTTTGCATAATTGAAAGACATAATATGAATATTTTATCTAAAATTCAAAACTCAATTCCACATTAAGTGAAAAATGGCAATGGATTTGGTGAAAAATGTCCCGTCTAATTTCTGATGTTGATTCCTTATCACTGAACTATGAAAATTAAATTACTAGGCATTGAGAGCGCAACTGGCAAGTGTGTTGGACTTTGGACTTACCATGCTACAAGCTCCAACCTCTTAGAAATTTTGGCCACTGGCACCGATTCACCCTGCGTGCAGCAACTCACCATGAAATTTCGGCATCGATTCACACATTACGTGCAGCAACAAACCAAATTTCAACACCAATTCATCCTTGCTGCTTGAGTCTACCTGCAGCAACTCACTATTGAAATTCAATATGATGGGTGTAGAAACTCACTATTGAAAATTTTGAAACTAAATCTTTTGAAGGCTAGCCAAGGCTTTATTCTTTTTTTTGGAAATGAAGTAGTTTTTTTGTAATTAGAATTTGGCAGCACAAATAAAGTTAAGGTTTGTATATTTTCTATTAATGTTTGAATGTAGTTACAGTTGTATTAACATTTAAGAAACAACTAATAGAAAATAGATATATAAGAATATAGTAATATTTAAAAATCAATTGGTAAATGAAAATTTTAATCAATAAAAAATAAAAAATTTAATAAATATAAAATAAACATATAAGAACGTTTTCAATTTTTTTTCAAATGTCAAAATGAAGTTTTCTCTCCTTCCTCACACGTCTGAGAAAACGGGCAACGATATATTTTAACCTGCAAATACATGTAAAATGTTTAATGACGGGCAAAATGCGCGTCAAATTCCATCTCTGGTTGGATCTTGCAAAGGTCTACGGTAGAGACTGGTGCCGCAACTTCGCATCGGTGATTGTGTTGGTTTCCATTTAAGTTGCAACTTATATGTGTTGAGATGCGATAAGCCCTGATTGGCTATCGTCATGTGGGTCCTGAGAACCTGTTCCACGGGTATGTAAAATATTCGAGTATGTATAATCTGTCTAATGTGAGTGATGTTGATTGCTAGTGTATGTATGTTGTTAAACTCCTCGATTGTATTCCACTGTGTAAAAAGAGGAGTTTAATATTTGGGCCCATAAACCATAGGGTCCACGGGGTTATGTTAAAATGCGGCTTCAACTGCATAGTTATATTTTGGTTATATGTTGGTTATATGATGTATATTATCTATGGCTCTAGACATGTTTGGTGAATATATGAATGGTTGATGATTTCTTGGACTAAAAAGTGCTATTACAACTAGCTAGAGAAGGTTTAGAGCCTTCTCGATGATTCCCAGGCGAAAACTATTAGTTTATGATCATATATGCATTCATAACTTGTAGACTTACATGTTTTCCATGTGTTTGATGAAATTCTTTTTATGTTCTAGGTGGTCTAGGTGAAGTTATGCCTTCAAGTTTGTATGTTTAGACTTTTTGTCATGTCATTAATTATTTTGAGAAGTCTCACGAAGTTCTAGGAGGCTGAATCTAAATTAAGGCTCATATCTCGGGACCACACCCTCTGAACTGAAGAATTTCAATCACAAATTACACAATAATTTCTTTGGGAAAGCCACCGATAAAAACCCTGCTATCTATATATTTCATAAGTTAGAAATATCTGTCTCTATCTGGCTTCATATATATATAATTTTATAACTTTCAATATTCAAAAATCTTAAGCACAAATAGTTATTAGTTTTTTCCAATTTAAAAAAAAAAAACATAATAAATATTTTTAAATTTCTAAATTAAAATATTCTAAGTAAAATATTGTCCAAGTTAGGTATGGTAATACTGTTGTAATGTCATGTGTAATATTTTCAGGTTCCAACTTATGGTTTTTCCCATGGTATTTTTAACCCATGGTAACTTTTCTTAACATATTTAAAGGTTAATAATTAAACCAACCTATATCTATTTTAACTCAAGATTTACCAAAGGCCAAAATAGATCATGAATTTGCATCTCAAGAAATTTTATCCTAAATCCTAATATAAATCTAAACTGGTAATAAAATATTTTTTTATCACATAACAAAAATAACATTCTATGTTTAATGGGCAACATTTATCTAATTATCCTAAATATACATACAACAAATAAACAAATAAAGCCATATTTATCTTTTCTTCAATAAAATCAGCACTACTCTTTTGACTAACTTTTGTAATATTTAAAAAATTTATTAAAAAAACACATATTTTTAATTTTTAATTAAAATAAAAATTTAAAATTTAATTACAATTTGGATTGAATGGTATATAATAAAATGGATATGAAATTTCTTATTGGAATGAAGAATGAATTTATTTTGATATAATGATTTGATTTCTAAAATATATTTAAGTATACATTTTTATTTTTTCTTTATGTAATTTTTGACATTTTAAGAAATAGATAGATAAAGGAAATGCCTTTAACTATTAAATGGCTTCAAAAATATTTCTATTTTCTTTATTCTTTAATAAAAAATTATTTTATCTTCCTTACTAATTATTGGCATAATTTCTGTTTTCTTTATTCTTTACTAAAAAAATATTTTATCTTCCTTACTAATTATTGACATAGTTTTTTAAAAGATGAAATAGATATTTTAATTATGGATATAATTTCTACAATTTTGAAGAGATTTGTAATTTTTTTTTTTTTTTTTTTAAATACAATTTTTGAATGCATAAAAATTTAGTGCCCTACAAAACCATTGAACCACTTGATATTTACAAATATACAATTTAAAAATTTTAAATTTTAAATATATCTTCCAGACTTTAAACAAAATTAATGAAGAAAAAAATATTTATTTAATAATTTTTCTTTTATTTTCATCCAAAATTTGATTGATTTATTTTTGATAAAATGAACGAGTACCACAGCTTCTGGAGAATAGTCTTTTTTTTTTTACCTAAATAAAACAATGGAAGCCCTAGTTGTAAAATGGTAAAATATTTGTACTGGCACTCGAAAATGTAAAATGGTAAAATATTTGTCCTGAGACTGGAAAATGCATAAAGATTATAGTCGTTACCCATCATTTAATCGTCCAAACGCACAGTTAGTGTGGCATCTTGGTCCTCGTAATAGCCCTTGACACAACTGTTATAATAGATTTTTTGTGTGGATCAAAGTCAGATATCATTGCGATGGGAACGAAAGAAAAAATGAAACTTTCAATTGAGCAGGTTCAGAAATACACATAGTGTGGCGGGCATCAGCGGCCTGGTGGCATTAATGGGCCTATGGCAGCTGAAATAAGGCTCGCCTGTAGGAATGGCTGGCCCGAGCCGAAGGATTTTCCGTCAGGTCACCCAAACCGGGCAATTCCTCCGCTAGTTAGACTCTTCCAAATTTTTGAAGTGAAATTTAAACTTCAATTAAGTCAATTAATCCAGTGGCTTCAATGGAACCAGGTAGATACGACAATAAGAACTGACTGAACCACGATATGTTGGCGTCCACAATTTTTCTGACGGTTTTATATTTAAATGGCCTCACAAGGTTTTTAATATTTATTTTTACACTGTTCAATATTTTCCTAATAAAATAATCATTTCTAACAGTTTTATTTTCAAATGGCCCTCACAAGAATTTTAATATTTATTTTTACACTGTTCAATATTTTCCTAATAAAATAATCAATAAAAAAAATATCACTTCTTATTTTTTAAAAGATATTTTTGATATATAATACTCATATAATAAAAAAATTAATTAAATATATATAAATTTTAATTTATCAATTAAAGACATATTAAAATTTTTTAATCTTGCAAGAAAAACCACATAACCTAAATTTTTTTATTTATAAATTATAATATTCATTTAGAACTTGAAGTATCAAGCTATTTAGTATGTAGCCCAGGTAGGCATGGAAACAACGACAATCACAGGGGTTGTCAATCTCTTTTTGACAAAACACACAGCAGCTAAATGAAAATGCACATATAATTTTAAAATCCCAAAAGTACTCAGGTAAAACTCAAATAGGCACATCCAACATTTAAATTTCAGATTTAAATTTAAGATTTTATTAACTTTATAGTTTTCAGTGGGCTTGGGCTTGTTCTGTTATTTCTCCTTTATTTTTATCTTTCCCTTTTCATAATTCATGGGATCCATTCTTCATTGCCATTTTTGCTGCTGGTTTTAGTTTAACTACTTAATTCATGGCAGGGAATCCTTCATTGCCACTATTCTTGTTCCTTAGTTTCAATTTAACATTTTTACATTTTTATAAATTTTTTATTTTGTAAATTTACACAATCTAAATACCTATAAATACGTATATCAACTATTTTTTTCAGAGTCCTTAGATTAACAAACAATTTTAAACAACCAGAAAAATATAATTTAAGCAAAAATTATGTGACCAAATTCTTGTTGAACACTCTAAAACCTAGAATGGTTAAACAACGCTGCCTCACGTAAATATATTATAGTTATATCTTTACACACCAAATTTACATTACCGTGGCATTATATTACAGTAGGTAGTTACCACGTATTTGGGAAATTTAGTAATTTGTTCAGCTGATAAATTTGTCAATTCTTCAGAAAATAAATTTGGATAAATCTATCCAAAGCAAAAAAATTATGCAATGTGATCAGTACTACATTTTGTTATTGCGTTTTTAGTCTTTTGAATCAATAATAAAATGAAAGACTATTGAAATTTGTTGTTGGCATTACATTCAGTGAATTAAGGGGTATTTTATTTCTGCTTTAAGTATTGTCTTTAAGAATTTTTATCTTACTTAGCAACTATAAAATCTCGCTGATTATTATTTTTTTTCATGATAGTTAAGGGTTGATACATCAATAAATGGACATACGCTTTATCTTTTACTAATTGATATCCATTTGTGTTTGCTTTGTTTAAGAAAATGTGCCATTGCAGGAGGAGACCTCATTAATTTCTGTGTCATCCTAGGTTTATCAGGAGATTTTTACAGGTACAGTGAAAGTTTCAATAGAAATTGCCCTCCTTTAGAGCGAGATTGAGCACAAGTCGTCACGCTTTTGTTTCCATAGAAATTGCCCTCCTTTAACGCGAGTTTGAGGACAAATAATCACGTTTTTATGTTGGTCATACTACGAGTTAAATTGAATATACAGATGGAGGCTTTGTGGTTATGAATAGTAGCTTTTCCCAAAGGGTTATAATGGAGACATTAGACATCGCATAACTTTTTCAAGCCATGTTGGTAAGAAAGTCGGAAGTGAATTGTAAATGTATATATGCAAGGTTCAAATTGGGTAAATGTAAATTTTAATTATTTCATTATTAATGTAAATGCAATAAATTAATAATTATTAATGTGAATTATTGAGTTATAAGTGAATGTTATATATAATAATTTGAGTATTTAAATATTAATTAATACTAATATATAAATTAAAATATTGGTTGTGCAAAGAGACACTTTACAACAAAAAAAGATATTTTGTCACATAAAAGTTATAATAATAATAATTAAAAATTATTATAATAATAAATCATAACAAAAATAAAAATTATTTTCAGCAATAAATAAAATACTGTATTTTAAAGTTTATTTCAATTTTATGAAGAGAGATAAACTAATTGAAAAAAGAATGACATTTTAGAATAAGGCAAATAAGTAATTTGTTATTAGATATGTAATATGAGTTGGACAGAAAATAATACTATGAATATTAAATGATGTGTAATCCATTATATATTTAATTTATATGTAATTTTTAAAGCAAACATATATTTAAAAAAAAAAATATTTCTCTATCATAATTAAATATTTCAATGTTCATAGTACGGCATGTTACTAGAGTTATAAAAAAATTGCATAAAAAAGTATAACTTACATGGGTCAATGCTAAATTAATAACAATTTATAGGAAAATAGAAACATATAGGCTTGATTTGGCAATAAAATATAAATTGAGAAAAGTGGACAAATAAATTTTTGTGGGTAATAACCACTAGTAAAACTACACCCTTACAATTTTACTCTAGATAACTATTGAGAGACACATAAATAATGGTGGGAGTAACTCTTGTTAGGTATATTTTTTTACCCCGTATTCATATCCATTTTTATGAAAAACTTTCTTAAATTAGAGTAGAAAGTAAATGATGATAAATATGTTATTGAGTATAAGCTATTTTCAAGAATTTTATTTTTGGATAGTTTTCTCGCCAAAACTTAAAAATAATACATCAATGGGGATATGTATAAAACTTGTGTGTGTGTGTATATATATATATATCAACTAAGAGGAATGAAATCTCTTCAAGTTCAAGAATTTTATGAAGTTATCTAATTATTATTTATAATTATTTGTAATTATAATTATTAATATAGTTATTGAGGTATGGTTTTTATTTTATTTTATTTTTCTCTACTCAAAATATTAAAGATCACATCTCTACCATACTAGGATGAAATGTTGAATAACTTAAACATTTCGATGAATTATTCATCCGAAAACTCATTATTTTCACCAATTAAAGTCAATTGTTTCCAGGAAAAGCTACCTAATCATTAAAAGAATGAAAGATGTGACCCAATTCCACATTTTGATCAAAAACCTTCCATAAATGAAACCTATATTTTGACAATAAAAATTCTATATTAAACACTAAACTAAATATATTATCACATAGTGTATCCGCACACATACACATATAAGTGTGTGTACACATACATAATTAGATGATGGAGAATTATATATTTACTCTATTATCACTTTTAATCATTATTACTTAACTATTTCATTATATCTAATTACATACAAAATATATTTTTAGATGATAATGAATTATATATTTACTCTATTATCACTTTTCATCATATTAATTAACCATTTCATTATACCTAATAAAATATAAAATATATTTTTAACCTTCCATATATAGCATTATATATAGCATTTGAAACTATTAATAAATATTATATTATTTAATCATCATTAATTAACCATTTCATTATATCTAGTTAGATATAAAATATAATATCTAAAATATAATTTTAAACTTGTATATATAAAATTTGAATTTATTATTAAATATTTTTCTTACAATGATTATTACATACACCTAATGTTTAATATATTTCATATAGCACTTTATGGATATCTTATCAAAAGTAATTCATAATCATTTAGTTTACTTGCAATGATGGTTGCATACACGGAATGTATAATAGCTTTTATATAACACTTTAGGGATATCTTATAAAAAGTAATTCATAATCGTTCCATCTAAAATTAAATTGTAAATATAACTAAATCATTATAAGTATCATCACAATTATACTCCCTTGTCTAGCCATAATAGAAAGATAAGCTACTTTGTTATCTTTAAAGGTAGACTCACTCCCCAACCATTAAACTACAATTTTAAAATAGTCCCACACAACCAATCTAAATAAAATCGTACCCAAGATAGCTCTACATGGTAGGAGGATTGTTTTAGATGGTCGAAGGATGTTAAAATGGATTCAGTGGAAATAATAAAGGGTCTCACAAGCCTTCGATCCACAACTATGATAAGCTTCACAATTTCTCTGAACTCTCTTGTTTCTCGTGATACATGATTGAAAATGAAAAAGCTTCACAATTTCTCGGCACTCTCTTGCTTCTCGTGATACATGATTGAAAATGAAAAAGCAGATAGCTATCCAAAAGCCATCGAAGCATTCACATCAAGGTGAGCCTTATTTTAGCTGCCATAGGCCCATTAATGCGCCAGGAAATGTCCGCCGCATGATGATTTACATGGCGGCGGGCATTTCCTGCCTAGGCGCATTAATAGGCCTACTGCAGCTGAAATAAGGGTCGCCCTCACATCAATAGGATTTCTAAACGTGATTAAAATGATGACATGCATTATGGTCCTTGAATTTAAGGTTATTTTACAATTTTCCATCAAGTAATTTTTTGTGAATGAATGTGTATTTTCCGATGAGCAGTGTTTAGTTTTTACTCGCACTCAAAGGTTTTATGGTCCACCACCTGGTTATGTGTTGTCACTTAATGGGAAGCCCAAGAAAGGAGGTCCATTTCCATGCGTTGGACAATGTGATGGGACAAACACTTATCATATGTTGTTATTGACTAAAGTTTATAGGTGTTGAAAGGGGATGGATTTAGTTTTGAAATTTGAAGTTCAAAATAAAAGTTTATAATTTATTTTTATTTTCCTATATAGTTATTAAAATATTAATTTTAGATTTATTATATTTTATTAATAGAAATAAATAATTGTGTTGAAATGATTTTGTTTCAAGTAGTTTGGTGAATAATTTATTTCCTCAGCTATGTTTGTTCAAGTCTACACATATGTTGTAATTGGTCATATTTATGAATAGTTTTATGTAGAGGTTTTCATTACTATTAAAAATATACATTGAAATAAACAATTGTCTATAAATTCTCATTATTATTAAAAAAAATATATACATAAATATTTGTCTATAAAATATAAATTAATTGACAAGGTAAGTGTAGTATCGATGCATTTTTATGTGATTGAGTGAGAGGCTATCTAGTATGAAAAATATGTCATACAATGTAATGTTACATTATCTAAACTAAATATTTTGACATGTCAATTACATCAAAATAAAAATTAAATTAAATTAAATTAATAAACTAAAAAAAATAAAAATTAATGATTATAATTATTCTCCATTTCACTATGAAAGAGAGATGTTGTAATGTTATGTAAAAATTTTCACTAGGGGCGAGTTTTGGACTCCTAATTTTGAAAACCCATGGTATTGACCTATAGTTTTCATGTGAGAGATAATCTAGTTAATGGGGGAGTAAATAATTTTATTGCATAGATGAGTTATTTGATCCATATTCCCTTAGAGGGATCAAATTTCTTGAGATGAAAATTGTTTGTCAATTATTACACTCAAAAAAAGGTTTACACCTCATAATTGATTATGATTTGCAAAGGTAAATAGTTTGAGATAATTTAAATTATACACACATATTGTGCACTCATATTTCTAATAATTATCTAAGTATAAACCACAATGAAATCATCATCTAGCAATTAAAATTTTATATATGTTAAATACCATTTTTTTTACATTGATAAAATTTACCTTACAAAAACACATTTTAACTATGATATTGATTGATGTAGTTTATTATATGATTATTGTCCATTTAAAATATTATTATAATTAAACATTTGTCTTTACCATAAAAAAACATTATTTCAAGTATATAAATATATAACTTTTCTCTTTCTTAAAATTTATCTGAGAGGGAAGATGTAATACACAAAGATATATGTGTGTGTATAACTCCATAAAATTTACTTCACACAAAAACATTTTAACAGTTATATTAATTTATGTAATTTATTCACTTAACACAAGGGATGAGGTGTTGGTAAGTTGTATAGATACGTAAATTTGTTGTCGTAATGTGAGGTCATGAAAAATTTATAGAAAAGTAAGTTTATTTTTGTTGTCGTAATGTGAGGTAATGTGAGGTCATGAAAAATTTAGTGACAAGTAAGTTTATTTCATTACTATAGGATAAAAAGTATATAGTAGCTAAACAAAAATTATACTATTTTTTGATTTCTCGAATACTTTCCATGCCTTATATCGATATTATTATTGTGTATATATATTTCTTTGCTAAAACATTACTACATTTTCATCATGTCTAATATATTTGTTATGAAATGAGCTCACAAAATAGAATAAAATATAGATAAACGCCTTAGAAACTAGTCTCTTTGAGGGGGATATCTCCTTTACATTACATAAATGAACAATTCTTGGATGATACAATGAGAAAAACTTCTTTCTATATATAGGAGTCCAATGGGTCACAATGCAATACTAGCTAACATAGCAATAATAATGTAAGGACACAACAATAACAATAGTGAGCTTCTATGGGACACAATAATAACACTATGGGGACTACATGGGTACAAAAATAGCAATAAGGGGGTTATACTAACAATAATAATAAGGGGATACACCAGTATTATAAGGACCTAGCATGTCCCTCTCCTTCAAACAAGTGTTGCCCTCAATGCTCGAGTAGTTATGGATGCTTCTGTATAAAATTATCATCCTCCCATGTCGAATCTTCAACACGTAAGGTCTTCCACTTGATGAGATACTTTGAAATTGATCAATTTTGTAGCTATCGTGTTCTTGTTTCTGTGACCACTTTAGGTTCCAATATGGTTTTTCCTTCTTCATCAAGTTCTGGAAATATTATTTGAACAGGGAGCTTATGACCTATAACCTTCTTTAAGCATGAAACATAGAAAACTGGGCGCACTCAGGAATATGAAAGAAGCTCCAATTTGTATGCCATAGTACCAATCTTTTGCAACACCTTCTAAGGACCGTAATACTTTTTTGATAAATTATTATCCTTCTTAGCTTGCTTGAGGGACATTTGT
Organism: Pinus albicaulis; assembly: GCA_034641835.2. Taxonomy (NCBI): domain Eukaryota; kingdom Viridiplantae; phylum Streptophyta; class Pinopsida; order Pinales; family Pinaceae; genus Pinus; species Pinus albicaulis. The sequence continues at coordinate 271,757,371 of CM076570.1, read as the reverse complement.
TTGCATGGTTGTAGCCGTAAAAATACTCAATTGCCTACATAGAAAATTCTTTCACTGTAATGTTGGTATGCATGATGTTTCATTCGATTTTATGCTAAAGAAAGGTTATCGTTTAAGAGTTGGAGAACTTGTTCTTGATACTCGATCTAATCTTCCAATCCTTGACCTTAGAATTTTCTCTTAAATATGATGTGATGTATGGTGGATGGTACCCATAAAGTGTTATAAATGGGGTCATTTTTGTGGCAGTATGGAAGGAAGTGTTATACCACCATTCATCTAGAGGTAACCACTTGACCCATTGTGTATGTTTAAAAGATACAAAGCAACGAAGATATCCTTCCAGACATTTGTTCACTATCTCAGTTTTCCCATCAAATTGAGGATGATATGATGAGATGTGAGCTAATTGAGTACCCTGACAAGAAAATAATTACGTCTAAAAATTTCATGTAAAAATGGGATCGTTGTCGCTTATAATGATCTTTGGGTTTCCATGTAGCTTTTGAATTGTTTCCATAAATGCAGTAGCAATTGTACTGGCTTTAAATGGATGAGATAATGCACAAAAGTGTGCATACTTGGTAAGTTTGTCAACTACCACCATGATGGTATTATTTCCTTTGGACTTGGGTAAACCTGTGATAGAATCCATTGAAACCTCCTCCCAACGTTGTAACAGGCCTAGGGTATTAATTGTCTCAACTTTATTTTTTTGGAGAACCAAACATTCTCCCACAAACTTTTGAATATCATATTTAAGGGCATCCAAAAAAAAATCCTTCTTGACCCTGTGGTAAGTTTTTAAAAATCTTGAGTGCCCTCCTAAGGAAGATGTGTGCAATTCCAAAAGAATATTTTGTTTGGGTTGGGAATTATTACAAAGATATAAGCAATATGTGTACCATAATGAATCATTTTTCCAGCTAAATGTTTCAAATCCACTAGGATATTTCTACAAATTATGAATGATTTTCCACACATATTCATCATTCTTCCATTCCTCCATTTCTTTAGTTATCCACTCAGGTTGGATAATAGGAATGGCGCAAACCATTCCTTCCACATCTTGGTCCTTTCTTGAGAGTGCATCTGCAACAACATTTGATGCAGGAGCCAAACCACCCTAAGTTAAAATTGAATTCCGAAACCTTCCAGAAGGAGGAAGCATGACATGAGAATGAAATATACTCACATTTGGTTGAGTTTGTTAATTTTTTTGGTTATTTTAAGCGATTGCAAGCACCTGATTAAGTAGATATAGTCAACCTATTTTTAAAAATAGAGAAGTCCATGATTTTAGGCAAGTATTATGAGATCCTATCACAAACGAATGGATCTGAAATGATCCATTAGATGTATTGTATTCCATTTAAATTCTAGACTTCGGTGTAGTGCAGAGGAGCCAGACATGATGTAGCATCAAATGCGAGAGGCGATCTGGCTCATATGTGTGGGTTGTAATTCGAATTCGAGGATAATATAAATTATGTGGTTTGTTATTATGAATTTTTCTGTCATTAGATATATGGGATGTATTAGTTCTTGAGTTTCCGTTAACTATGTGTTTTTAGATAGATTCAACACTCATTTTAGTTGTTGTGTACAAGCGAACCTATGTGGAATTGTGTACACCGTGTGAGATAGGTTAATAAAAGTATCAAGGTGAACAGTTTTTGCAAAAATGAACATCCTTAATTCTTTCATATGAGGGGATCAGTGCTTCCTAATTGCGATGGGCATGGAGAACATGGGTTCTTAAGGAACCTGAATGAAACATCAATGGTGCGCAATACACGTAAATCGTTGTATTGTTGGAAATTTATAGAAAAAGAACAGGTTTTGCGTCAAATGACTATAAATTTTCTATAAATGTTGATATGGTAGATGGCTTCGGCAGTGGCGAGGTTGAGAACAGTAAAAAAGAGGGGAGTTCTCATGCAATTGAAGGCATTGTGTAGAGAAAGCCGATTGAAGAAAGCCATTGATATTTTACCCGAAACGAACCATTCGAACCTTCTTCGGGTAAATGCAATATATTCATGTATAAAAAACTCATTATCATGTACACAAAATGTGCGCGTTTGGAGGACGCATGCCATATGTTTGACAAAATGTATGAGAGAAAAGTGGACAGTGATGAAAGTCTGAATCAAGTTGAAATAGAAGCATAGGTCGTGGACACTAAGGAGATAGCAATTGATGGATTTCTTGAGCGTTTCACCCAAGTGTGCAGAGGAGCTGCGCTAAGGAGGGAATGGTGATCCATTAAAAGAAGCGTGTACTATATAGAGGTGAGATGGATGGCTCACATGCATTCCGAGTTTTAAATAATTGTGGAGGTCTTGTTTGGAGGCAGTAATCCTGCATAGCCTTGTGTTCGAGCAAACACATAGTTCATGTTCCGAGTTTCTATTACTGAACCTGTTTTGGAAAAAGGATTTCAAATGATACATAGGTGCAATCAGGAATATCTCAGAAGTTTTATTGTTGGGTAGTGAACTATTTGGTTAATATCGTGGGCCCATAACCCACAGATCCACGATTCATTAAAATATGTAATTTTACTACATCAAAGTGGTATCAGAGCGGGAAAATATTTCCTGCGAGAAAAAGTTTGCATACGAGGAAGAAGAGGTACAGTTTTGTTGAATATTTGTAAATCTTGTGGTTTTTATGTTTTGTGAAGGTAGCCGTAGAGGAAGGTGAGAAGATTGCAGCAACCCAGAGCAGGAGTGCTCAAATAGTTCGAGAGGAGAGAACCAGAGAGATGCTGAAAGACTAAGCTCAGAAGAGAGAAGCTTGGTGAGGTATGTGGTAGTAGGGAGGACTTGCTATTGCAGAGATTTTGTTGCAGCTCACAAAGGGCGATTCCACAGAGGATGTGGGTATAATTTCTCAAGAATGATGTTACGGGAAGATCACAAAGGGAAATTCCATAGAGGATGTGGGTAGAATTTCTAAGAGATGGAAAAGACATATGACCAGGACGTCATAGAATTTTTTGTACCTCGGGAGTCTGATGCAGGAGAAAAACCACCCTAAGTTAAAATTGAATTTCGGAACCTTCCAGAAGGAGGAAGCATGACATGAGAACAAAATTTACTCACATTTGGTGGAGTTTTTTAATTTTTTTGGTTATTTTAAGTGATTGCAAGCACCTGATTAAGTAGATATGGTAAACCTATCTTTAAAAATAAAGAAGTGCGTGATTTTAGGAAAGTATTATGACATCCTATCACAAACAAATGGATATGAAATGATCCATTAGATGTATTGTATTCCATATAAATTCTAGACTAAAGTATAGTGCAGAGGAGCCAGACATGATGTAACATCAAATGCGAGAGGTGATCTGGCTCGTATGTGTGGGTTGTAATTCGAATTCAAGGATAATATAAATTATGTGGTTTGTTATTATGAATTTTTCGGTCGTTAGATATATGGGTTGTATTAGTTCTTGAGTTCCCATTGACTGTGTGTTTTTAGATAGATTCAACACTCATTTTACTTGTTGTGTACAAGCGAACCTGTGTGGAATTGTGTACACCGTGTGAGAGAGGTTAATAAAAGTATTAAGGTGAATGATTTTTGCAACAATGAACATCCTTCATTCTTTCATATGAGGGGATTAGTGCTTCCTAATTGTGATGGTAATGGAGGACATGGGTTCTTAAGGAACCTGAATGAAACATCACTAGTGCGCAATACACGTAAATCGTTGTATTGCTGGAAATTTACAGAAAAAGAACAGGTTCTGTGTCAAATGACTATAAATTTGCTATAAATTTTGATATGGTAGATGGCTTCGGTAGTGGTGAGGCTGAGAACAGTCGAAAAGAGGGGAGTGCTCATGCAGTTGAAGGCGTTGTGTAGAGAAAGCCGATTGAAGAAAGCCATTGATATTTTACCCAAAACGAACCATTCAAATCTTCTTCGGGTAAATGCAATATATTCATGTATAACAAACTCATTATCATGTACACAAAATGTGCAAGTTTGGAGGACGCACGCCATGTGTTTGACAAAATGTATGAGAGAAAATTGGACAATGATGAAAGTGTGAATCAAGTTGAAATAGAAGCATAGGTCATGGACACTAAGGAGATAACAATTGATGGATTGCTTGAGCGTTTCACCCAAATGTGTGGGGGAGCTGCGCTGAGGAGGGAACGGTGATCCATTAAAAGAAGTGTGTACTGTTTAGAGGTGAGATGGATGGCTCACATCCATTCTTATTTTTAAATCATTGTGTAGGTCTTGTTTGGAGGTAGTAATCCTGCATTGCCTTGTGTTAGAGCAAACATATAGTTCATATTCCAAGTTTCTATTCCTGAACCTATTTCGGCAAAGGGATTTGAAATGATACATAGGCACAATCAGGAATATCTCAGAAGTTTTATTGCTGGGTAATGAACTATTTGGTTAATATCGTGGGCGCATAACCCACAGATCCACGATTCGTTAAAATATGCAGTTTTACTGCATCAACATTTTGCTTCCCTTTTTTGTAGATCATTACAAAGTCATAAACCATCATCTTTGTGACCCATTTTTTCTGCTATTCTGAAGATAATGTTTGTTCCAAAAATTACTTAAGCTATCATGACCTATTTTTACCCTAAAGTGTTTTCCCATTAGGTAAGCTCTCCATTGCTTTAGTGTATGTAGTATTGCCAACATTTCCTTCTCGTAAATAGGTTTTTGTGAATAGTTTCCTCCAATTGGAAAATTTTCAAAACAAATAGGTCTTCCTTCTTTCATTAAAACCTCACCAGTTCCATTTCCTGAGGCATCACATTCCACAATAAATTTTATTTTTTCAAGTCTGAAGTAGCTAAGATTAGTGCTTGGCACATTGCCTTTTTAAGATATTCAAAGGCCTTAAGTTTCTTCGGGATTCCAATAAAATGCATCTTTCTTTAGTAAAGATGTTATAGGTGCTGATATTCTCCCATAATTCTTAACAAAATTTCCATAATACCAGGTTAACCCCAAATATATTCGAATATGCTTTATGGTTGTGGGGATTTTCCATTTCTTCATGGATTTAATTTTGTTAGGGTCTACCTTCACACCCTCATGAGATACAATATGACCCAAATATTCCACCTCTTATAGTAAAAAAAAACATTTGAAAGATTTTGCATACAATTGTTTCTCCTCCAATAGTTTGAGTACCCTGCCAACATGTTGAACAAGATCCTTCCATGACTTGTTCTAGATTAATATATCACCAAGAAATACTAACAAAAATTTTCTAAGGGTTGGAAAATGGAATTCATCAAACCTTGAAATGTGGAATGTGCACTAGTAATTCCAAAATGCATGACCAAAAATTCATAATGACCCTCATGAGTTATGAATGTTATTTTTGAAATGTCTTCAGTATTCATTCTAATTTGATGATATCCAGAACGAAGATCCAGCTTGGTGAAGTAAATTCCTCCATGTAATTCATCCAATAATTCATCAATGATGGGGATGGGAAATTTATCTTCAATAGTGAGCTTGTTGAGCTCCCTATAATATAGACACATATGCCATGATCCATCCTTATTGTGCACCAATACTAGTGGAGTAGAGAAATAACTTTGACTAGGTTGAATTATACCAACCTTTAGAATTTCTAAAACCATACATTCAATCTCACTCTTTTGAGCATAAGGATACCTGTAAGCCTTGATTCTTAGAGGAAAACTTTCTGGAATCAAATGAATAGGATGATCATGATCACAAATATGTGGGAGTCCTTTGGGAGTCTTAAACACGTTGGAATGATTTTCCAATACTTTTTGGAGATCTAGAGAAATAGATGGTTTTGATGTTTGAACCTTTAGTGAGCATAATCCTGAAATTACACCTTGTTGTTCTTTATTCAAAATATTTGTCATGACATCAGAGTTGATTATTTTTAACGGCTTCCCTGTGATCCCTCGTAATTCATCTTCCTTTCCTTCCGAAAAAAAAAAAAACAAGAAAATTTCTTGAAAATTAAAAGCTACCGTCCCCAAAAATTGTAACCATTGTGCTCCTAGTACAACATCAGCACCACCCATTCCAATGGAGAGAATCGGACTATTCAATACATATTCCCTCATGGTTAGCTTGATATTTTGGTACTTTCCAAAGAAATTTATAGTTCCTCCATTTTGCAACCATCACTTGACACTTTGGTGCTAGGTATAGGAAGAAATTCAATTCCTTGGCTACCTTACAATGAATAAAATTATGCGTACTACCTGAATCAATAAGCACTATTACGTTTTTATTCTTGGTATGTCCTTCTATCTTGAGAGTTTGAGGAGTGGTAATTCCTACCAATGCATTACAGGATATCGACGAATTCATTTCTTATTCCTCTAGTGTTGGTTCATGGTGTATATCCTTTTCTTTTGAAGTTTCTTGTTCTGTTTCTTCCTCCTCTTCACAACCTATGTAAAATAATTTCTTCTCAGCACACTTATGACCTTTATTGTATTTTATATCACAACTATAGCAAAGACCTTTTACTCTTTTTTCTTCAAATTTTTGTGGTGTCAACCTTGTAGGTTGTGGAAGTATAAGAGTAGTAACACTTCCATATTTATAGATGTGAGTGGTAGGATTCCTTGTTAGCCTAATTTTTATTTCAATTTTTCTTGCCAACCTGACTGGCTTTTTCAATGAATTAGGTTCCCAAAGGCGAACCTCATGTCGGATGTTATCCTTTGAAGGCCGTATGAAGAGATCAACATTGTGCTTCTATGGAATATACTTTACCTTTATATTCAATTTTTGGAAGTCCTCAATGTGTTCCACCATTGAAACCTTTGGTTTGAGATTTATCAATTGGCTAAAAAAGGTGTTGCTCTTTGTATCTTCATAATGTGTTATTGTTACCTCTGTAAAAATTGACCAAGTGACAATTTGTTTACGAGAGAAAAGCCATCGATACCACACAAATTTATTTTTTTATAAATATAAAGTTGTTATACGTACCTTTTGTCTATTTTTCACATTATGGAGATGAAAATATTGCTTTGTCTGTAGTATCCATGTTACGGGATCCTTGCCATCAAAATTCCTTATATCAATATTGTGAATATGGTGGTTCTTCAATCCAACATTAGAGTTTATGAAATCATGATTAAAGTTTATTTTTTTCTCATCATGTGTTTCCTCTACTACCTTTTCATCATTATGAACAATTTCTTGTACCAACTTTGTCAAACCTTTGATGCCTGCTTTTAGTTTTTCTTCTATACCATCGATCTTAGCTTCCATGTCATTCTTCAAACCATCCATGTCATTATTAAAACCATTGCTATTATCTTCCAAGACATTGATATTAGCTTTCATTCGTTTCTTCAAATCATCCATTTTAGCTTCCATTTCATTTTTGGTTACTTTTTGCGAGAGCGGCATTTGTTGCAATTGGTCTCATAAATTTGATATATCATGATGTACTTCTTCCTCTTCATGTGTCATAGTAGATGTTTCTAAGTACTTAATGGGTGTGTAATTATTTTTGGGAGGTATTTTAGAATCCAATACTTATATCTACACTTCAATATTCCTCTAGAATCACCTTAAACTTCTTTTTCAAACAAGCGTTGTTCAATTTTAAAAAATAAATACACACCTTTTTCTTTCTTTTAGGAGGTCTATATTCATCCTAAATTATCTCTGTGATTTCAGATGTTAAATATCTAAAATGTGGTAAAGTCGTAGCCCTCTGAGTCTTCTTTCCAATTCCCTAGGCCAGACCTAATTTGGATTCCTCAAGGCAAAGTTATGCCCGATATCCCACAATGACCTAATCATGGATTAGTTCAGTAGAGCTAAATAGTACAATATGGCACATGTCAATGTTTATACCTGCAACTATGAAATCAATACACAAGATACTACAATCTGACCACTTTCGGTCACTTTTCAGAGAGTTCCAATCTGATGCCTGAAACAAAAGTTATGATGATTTTCCCTCTATCACCTGTTTCAGGTGAAATTATGGAGCCTGCAAAACCCTAACTTCCGTAGATCATATCTATAAAAATATTTCGAACCAAGGTCTGAAATGTTTACAAAATGCGCCTCCAGATTTCGGCTCAAATGGGTTTTTGGTTTAGCTTCTAAACCTTCATAGAAAAAACGTTATAGAAAAAATTCCAAGGTGACCTGCTTGCAGTAGCAAAACCCTAGAATTCAAAGCTCTGATACCAAATGTTATGAAACCATCTCACAAAATAGAAGAAAATATAGATCAACACTTTAGAAATCATCCTCTTCAAGGGGGAAACCTCCTTTAAATTACATAAATAAAAAATTATTGGATGTTACAATGAAAAAACCTCCTTTCTATATATAGGAGTCCAATGGGTCACAATATAATCCTAGCCAACATAGCAATAACAATGTAAGAGCACAAAAATAACAATAGTGGGCTTATAATAGGCACAATAATAACAATATGGGGACTAAATGGGCACAACAATAACAAAAAGGGGGCTATACTAGTATTATAGGGACCTAGCAATATCACTTCGATTGGGGCGGTGAATTGAGCCACTGACCTCACATCAAGGAGTGTGTTAATAGAGCACCTGATCACTATCTATCCAAGACCCCGTGGACATTCATTTTCATTAATTAGATAACATGTTTTTTTTAATTTTTTTACTGTAACATTATGTGACAACATCTCCCTCATATAGTTGGTTGTAGAACGCATCTCAAGGCAATTATATGTCTAAATTTATTTGTCAAAGATCTCTCTCTCTCTCTCTCTCTCTATATATATATATATATATATAATGAAGGATATATTATAACTAAATTTTTTGATAGAGATACTAGAGTAACATAGATTTTGAATGCGTTTTATTCATTATCCTTGAAAGAAATATAAGAAAATGATTTTATGACATTTATGCAGAAGAATGCACTTCGAAATGTAATCCAGGTTGCTATGGAAAACTAGTGATTTTAGAGAGTAATTTGATGAATAGACATGGCGCAGAGATTCACTCAAAAAGATTCGTATATTAATTTCAAAACCAAATTACAAGCCACATAAATATTTTTCATGAGATCCAACAAATTCCAAACACGAAAATGCTTGTTGAGAAAATATCTCAACAAAAATCAACAACCAACAAAGTAACCTTACATATTTACTAATGTAGTCATTATTTCAAATTCCTTGTTTAAATGCTTACATTACATTATTACAAAGATTAATACAGAAAATAAATATTACAAATAGTCATATATGTCTGGCTGGTCATAATCAGCACTCACATCCACTCTCGAATCGTGAAAAAACCACTCTTTCTTCACTATCTCATCTTTAAGTTTTCACCAGATCTCCATTTAAGACATAAACACCTCTCACCATCATTGATGAAATTTCTATAACTGACGCTTATTGATTTCCCTAAGGACAACCTCGATATTAGGCCACCTTATGGAAAAAATCCCATCTATCAAAATGAAGTGAAATACACTTTTTCTAGTTGTATAGGTGATTTGTCTCGGTACTGAGCGTATCCAACATTAAATTATGCAATTGAAATTTCGACACACATGGATATCATAATATAACCTGTAATTGATGCTCTTGAAGTCCGAAGCATAACAAGACTCATCAGCATATTATAAATTCACCCAATAAAATTAGTAGTACGTTCTCTTGACACCCACTAATTTAATTATATTCCTCCATTCATTAATTGATTCTTCACCTTTTCACAAACATAAATAAAAAGTGTGACAACAAACTATTTAACAAAAATGTCTCACAACAACAAACTCTCTAATAATCAAACTATGATTTGTTATCTTGGAATAGGAAAGTCACCGTGTATGTTGTTTATCTGGTTCAATCTTTATCTTGGAGTTTTGTTATCTTCACAAAAGTGGTCGACTCCAACAAAGTCACCTTCACATATTGAGCTAACTAGAACAGACTATGTCAAAATACAAACTCCGAAGAATTTTCAATATCAAAGCATACCATTTGTTACAAAAGAGATGATGAACCAAAAGTAGGTCCTCTTCCTCCTCACCAAAAGGCTCACAGTTGATTCTTCAGTCCAACTGGTTAAACCGCCATAGACTGAAGCTTCAATATTTCAATCAACAAGGTATACACAGCTTTTGTTTCAATTTTGCACAGGAAGCTGCCACACAATTCTCTAAGGCTAAAACACACGTTTTATAATCAGTTGGTGTCTTGTCATGATACTTATTTATTCAAATCAATAATCAACTAGTTTAAAACAACATTGGCCAGTCAACATCCACGCTAAAATCTATTTAATTTCCACTTCCAATGCAAGGGAAAGTGCTTGGTGGTCGGTCCGAATCTGTTTCAAATAAATTTTAGCATTTTGGAGAACCCTCTTTGCAGATAACATCTCACACATATCGATAATCATTATGGCTTCAAAAATGGGGAAACGGTCCCCATACCCAATCCCTTCTCACTGCGTGAAAAAATATGAAATATTCACAATGGCATCCATAAACTACCAATTGATTCCTTGAAATTTTCTGAAGTAGGGGGAAATTTCACACCAAGCTTGGAAGTCTTAGCATGATTTGATAAATTTTAGGTTGATGAGGCATCTAGCTTTGAAAAATAAAGGTGGATCCACCAACCAAGATAGAGGCTCCAAATAATAGATCCAATTAAAGATCATGAAGAACAACAACAAGGGAAAAGAGGATATCTAAGTATCTCATTCATTTTTAGTTTTTCTATTAAAATGTGGATTTCCTCTTATGCATGAATCTCCAAAGCTACACTAGTTGTGTGGGATGTTCCCAGCTCAATATCGATGCTCCAGAACATGGTTACGATGATCCCTGGAGTCTTAAAGCTTGATTAGCGCACCCTCTCTGACAAAAAATATCTTTACTGGTGGTTCTTTTCTTTGGAAAGACACTGAGCAATATTTCACAAATGAAACTATCTATTCTCACTTGCTAAATTATTGTTGGCTAGCCTATGTACAAAATAATGATTGATTCTTCATAATTCTTCCATCTCCCTGGTCATTCCCTTAAAGGAGTCAAGCCGATATAGGCTATGATACCAAGAAATAAATTTGATGAATAGACATGGTACACAGATTCAATGAAAACAATTCATATACACCCTCTGTGACAAACCATCTCTTTACTGGTGTTTCTTTTATCTGGAAAGACATTGAGCGATATTTCACAAATGAAGCTATGTATTCTCTGTCGCTAACTTATTGTTGGATAACCTATTTACAAAATAATGATTAATTATTCAGAATTATTCCATCTCCCTGGGCTTTCCCTTAAAGGATTCAAGCCCATATAGGCTATGATCCCAAGAGAGAAATTCGATGAATAGACATGGTGCACAGATTCACTCAAAACAATTTGTCTACTACCTTCAAAACCAAATTACAAGGCACATAAATAGTGCTCATGATATCCAACAAATTCCAAACAAAGAATTACTTGTTGAGAAAATATCTCAACAAAACTCAATAACCAACAAACTAATTTTACCTATTTACTGATGTAAGCATTATTTCCACGTATTTTCAAGTTGAGTATGTATTCACTTTGTTAAACAATTTCCATTGAAAATTTATAACCTATAGGTTTATTAGAATTTATTCAATAAATTTTTTAATTATATTACCTCATAAATTACAATGTTGGATAGGCATATTGACAATTTTATAATTTTTAATATTTATAATAGGTATTATATAGAGTATTATAGCACATTCTAGAATATTTTTCTATTTTATTTAACTTTACTTATTTTACTTTTTCTTGTATAATAAGTTTATTCTGTTGTAATATGAATTTTTTTCTTTTATTATTTAAGTTGTATTTTATATGAAGAGAATATATATATATATATATATATATATATATATATATATATATATATATATATATTAAAGTTTCTTTTACCTAAAGAAATAACATATATCATATCAAAATAATTTTTTTTTTTATTTTTATAAGTATTATTTATATTCGCTCAGATCTATTCAATTCTATACAGGAATGAAATCTTTCTCGGTGAAATTTTTTCTCGAGTTTTGTACTCAAAAGAGAGGTTTTCACCTAGAGATTTGATTCCTCTAGGTTGTCAAGGGATTGAGAGTGAAGATGGATCTAGGTTATCTCACATCTAAATTTTTTATTTTAAACAAAAAAGATCACTAATCATATTTAAAATTTGTAAATAAAATACTAATAATTTAGTACAAGGAAAAAATTTATATATTTTAGAATAAAAAAATTTAAAAAAAAAAATTAAATACAATAAGATAAATTAAATTAAAATATGTACTTATAATTTTAACGATGATGATGACATATTTATAAGTTTTATGATGATAATGATGGTGATTAACCTCCACTAAGACCACTATGGTCTATGAGACCTTAAGAAAGTAAGTGATCAATTGAGATTTTTTAATGTTTTATTTCTATGATCAAAGAGAAGGGAAAGAAGCATTTCAAGATCACTATAATTTTTGTTGACTTGACAAGTCAAGAAGATTGGTGTTTTTGTGGATTTGACGCACGGGTCTATGAAATCGCACGAGATTAGAGAGTGTGGTATACTCTCTAAACTATTGGTAACAGGCAGAATGTGGGGGGAGCTCAAAAGCATAAAACTTAATGGAAATAGTATGCTAAAGTATGCTCTGGTTAAACTAAAACTAAAAACACAAAAGAAGTTAGATAGAGAGTTCCAAACAGTAATAATGCAAACGACGGCTCGGTGGCCTCTTCTTATTAAATGTTCGGAATAAAATGAAATCTTACCCACTTGTCAAAGGACCCCTAGGCAATGGCTCTAGGTCACAATGCAAGGATGTTTGCCTTCCAAGTTCTGCCTCTGATGCAGTCTAACTCTCTCTCTCTACTGTGGTGGACTAAGATGTTACGTGGCCAACTATCGAGTCCTCTTTAACTCCAGCTCCAGGTCACACGCAATGCTGGTGTTGCTTTGGTAACTTTGGCCAGCATAACCTTGTGGTCACCATTTGTTCATCTCTTGGTGGGTTTATATAGGTGAGCTTCAAATCCTCCTTCCCTCCCTTGCTACATAATGGATGGTGACCCAAGGGAGAGGAGTGATTCCATTGTGTGCTTAAATATTCTTTTGTGTGCTCACATAATGTCTAAGGAGGCGCTGGTGGCTGTCTTTAGGTGGCTTCACATAAGGAGTAACTGTCCTTTGCTTGTTGTGGTCCCAGAAAGTGAATTTTTCCATTTCCACGAATGCGCACTTATCGGGCAAAAAGGCGCGCAGAAGGTGCTCTTCTTGAAGGAAAAAGTGCGCATTTGAGCATTTATGACTAGTTCAAATCTGATTTTCTCAAAACGTTAGAGATTTTAAATACTTCGTGATTCCATAATGTATTCCTATCCTGTAAATCCTTGGGCTCGACATTAATTGATGTCATCTTCTGCTGTACGATTTTCCAGTGTTAACAATTTCCCCCTAATGTGTGAGGTCTAGGAAGAACTGTATAGCTAAAATACATTATAGTTTCTTTTCTATATCGTACGCAGAGAGAGAGAGAGAGAGAGAGAGAGAGAGGCTTGCGTGTATTTTTGGAATTGACAACTCCCTACACCATTTCCGAGATAACCATGGCCTAAGGGACCCCCTGCAAGCAGACAAAATATACAACATATTTACAAAATTTCAACGAGGCGGGCATGTCCCATGCTCGTGATGCTATGGCTAGTTAAACAAAATTGACAGATACATGTGTTGTATGTGCCACTATTGTGGTAGTGATGCTGGTGGTTGTTGACGACGACTGCTGAGCCCTCAGGGGCGTTTTTTCTTTGATGATAGGTGGAATGTAGTATCCATATGCGTAATCTTGGTATGGCATATCACTGTGCCATGTACGCATATGTACTGGCTAGGACCTTCCCATGTAAGCATTGTTGTCAGAGACGCTTATGAAGGCACGGGTCTTCGACAGATCTTGATCAAAGTGCAATGGTTGTAAGGTACGATACCATCATGACATGAAAGCTTTTGTTGTAGTCAAATATCAAGAGGATCGATGACATCTGTGGATAATGATGTCTCCCACAGTGCCACTCGAGAACACCCCTTTGCATGGGAAGGGGTCATCCAAGGTACCGCTTCCTTTTTGGAAAAGAGGTGTTGAGGTCGACAAAAAGAAAGCCTTAACTGAACCATGAGTCACCGATTTGAGGGGTCTGGGATCGGGATATGATAGGTTTAACATAGGCATGTTGGTGAGCGGTGGCTAAAAATGGATGATGGGGATTCAGTGGCCCGAGGTCGAAGTATACTTGAGCAGCTTGGTGGCAGTCATAGGTATTTATGAAGGAAAAATCCCTGGAGTCGGTAGGATTTCCAGGGCGGGTGTGAACCGGCTATGATTGTCGTAATGGTGCGTGCATGGGGGGTGAAATACTTTGACCAAGGGAGATGGGGGACTACTGCCATGGGAGAAAAGGTTGTTGGGAAAAATACTGAGAGGGGGGGGGGTGAATCAGTATTTAGATCTGACTGAAATTTTTTTACTTTTTCTTTCTCTTAAACCCATACACTACTTTACTGAACCCAACTCGCGTATACACGCGGATATCCTTAATAAAACTTGCATATGTCCAGAGATCTTATTATACATTTAATTCTTTACTTAGATCATTGCATCATTCATTCATCATATGTTTAGTAAGTAGTAAGCATGTACAGTAATAACAGAATAAACCATCACACATAAGAAGCACACATGAACTCCAGTATTTAAGGTGGAAACTCAATTCGGGAGAAAACCACTGCTTCTGTCGTCTCTGTCTTCAATATTTATTATAAAGAAAACATCTTACAACTTTGTACTAGCGCAGACTCATACCAGCACACAGGCACCCACATGTAGAAGGCTGCAACCTTCTCTCATTCTCCAGCCACTACTGGAAGGGAGCTCCAACCCCCTGATCTCATTTACCAGCCTCTCCTGGAAGGGAGCTACTACCCCCTGCTCTCGTTTACCAGCCTCTCCTGGAAGAGAGCTACTACCCCCTGCTCTCGTTTACTAGCTACCACTGGAAGGGAGCTACAACCCCCTCACTGAAGGCTTCGACCCTCAGCACCTCTGCGGACCACGTTTCATCAATTTTCATACTGGACCCACTCCACACATTTAAGCTCATCATACATCAAACTGAAACTTATAACCCCATCAATTAATTCATTGAATCATCAACCAATCAACCAACAACTTGATCTTCAATCAACATAATCAGCAGCATAATCAACATTCAAACAACCTAGATCTGTATGAATACATCATTGACAGATAGCAGTAAAACAACAAAATAGATCAGACATTTCATTCCACTTACTTCAGCAAAACCCTAGATTCCATACGCGCTTTTACTTCACTGAACCTGTGTATATACGCGCTTTCACAGAGACAAACCTGTGTATACATCTGCACATATTTCAGGACTGACCTCATATTCCATACGCGCTTTTGCTGAAACCAACCCGCGTATATACGCGCTTTCTCTGCTACGAACCTGCGTATAGATCTGCAAACATTGTAGGGCTGTGCACTCTTCAGAACAGATAAATAGCTCAGATCTTACCCTTCTCTTCAGAAAATATTTGCCACATCACAGATCTAAACATTCCATAAACAAATCTAGAAAATACATAGTCATTTCAGATCTAGAGATCCCTCTTCATCATATTATTAATTCAGATCTATCAATAAACAGTAACCCATTCCATGCAGATATACTTCAGACTTCAGAATAGATATGCAGATACAAACTCAACCCTGAACAGACATTGATTCAAATAGCATACGCTACTTTGATTCACTGAAGCCGCGTACATATGCACTTTCCTGCACATCAACCCACGTATACTTCTGTGTATTTTATTCTTCAGAAAACCCTAACTGCCATACGCGCTTTTTATGAGGCTAACCTGCGTATACACGCACTTTTACCAAGACAAACTAGCGTATAGATCTGTAAATGGTAGACTTTGCAGAATATACCAGATCTATAAAATTACCCAGATTTATTCATTTTCTTCAGCAAACTTGCGCCAGTTCTTCATCATTCCTTCAGTAGGTCATTCTAGAGATTCATCATCATTAGATATAGAAATCTTGAACCATCATTATATCCATGGGTGCATCATAGATTCAGATCTATCAATTAAGAACAAATTTCATCCATGTAGATATTCCTTAGAGAAATTTATTCATCAACAACTCTTACACCTGCACCCTTGCACTATGATCCTCTTCTCCTTATATAGTTTTAGCCTTTATCAATACCATGAGTCAAAACCACTTAACCGCTGATGGTATTCCTGGATGGGATCAAATAGATAATCCAGTGCTCAATACTGTGGGCCAATACCATGGTAATGCCCCTAGGTATCATAGTTTTTAGAGCGCAAAAGGCATACGCGACTTTGAGCATTCGTATATGCGTGTATACACTATTTCTCTTCAAAATAGCTGCGTATATACTAGTCCTGAATGTATACGTGGGTTTCCTTCACAAAAGTAGTGTATACATTGAATCCATACGCGGGTTTCCTTCATAAAAGTAGCGTATACATTGTGACATATTATATTTATCATTTCTCTGGCACTTACTGAAATTCCTTTTTCTGCTACTTCTGAACTGATCTGTAGATACATCATTTTTACATCTTTAACAAATAGGTTGCTATCAAAATGAAACTCATCAAGTAGGTTTCCATCAAGGACAACTTCATCAAGTAGGTCGCCATCAAGGACAACACATTGCATCATATTGCCAACAAAGGTGAAATATGAGGGCGAAGTGGCAAAGGGCATCGTTTGTGGTCTTTGTACACTTATCAAAAGAATAAAATAATGGGGTTTGGTTTGTACAAAACACAGAGACGGGTACCCCAAAACATGAAAGAGGGTCGCCCACTGAAGCTATGAGGACAGTGTTTTGTTGAGGGTAGGAGTCCCATTGGTTGGTCTCATGTGCGGGGTTGATGAAGCAGAAGATGTCACAGATGGGATTATGCTGATGGAGGTATGGCGGGCCCAATGCAATGCGCGGAGGTGCGCTTTCAATCTGCTTGTACAACTTGATCGTCTAGGAAGGGGGGTGAGTTTGAATGGTGAACTTGACCTTATGCATGACATGTGGATGGGCATGAGGTGCTTCCCAGACTAAAATGGTATGGCCATGGCATCACTTGTGCGGTGATGTATGGTCTAATTTGGATGACGATCGCCAGGGAGGGGAGGCTCTACCGACCATCGCGGACGTTTATCATATGCAGGGTGAGGTGATGATAAACATGGTCGGGTATGAGGACCCTATGTTTTATTTCTAATGGAGAAATGATGTCAGTAGATGCAATGTTATTTGGGACTCTATCATGCTGAGGGTATAATGATACCTGCTTCGGAACTTTCAGTGGATGGTGCTGTGAACGGTTTGTGGGTTCTTCCTGTAAAAAACAACTACCTCAAGTGAAAGCATATTATTTTCATCCAATATTATTGAAAAACATGAATTTTGGAAAGGAATATGGGAGGGTGCATACCTGTCGGCACTGAAAAAGAATATTTTTTGGCGGTGTGAATGTGTGGCGTTGCCTTTGGGTGTTATGGAGTGCTGATCACAGTGCTGCTTTCGATCTGGTGATTAGATACTCTAAGCTCCAGTTTTCCCTTGCGAGTTGTTACTTGGGTTCTAGTTTTTATTTTATTTGGGGTTGCCCCCAGACTGAGATCAGGGGGGACGTTGTTGGTTACTCCCCCCTGTCCAAAAATCTCCCTTTTGTTTGTTCCTCGGCTTCTTTTTGCAGCATTTGGAGGATTTTCATAATTATCCTGGTTGTATGGTTGGTGATGAGCCTAGGAAGGGTTGCACTAGATTTATCAGCAGATTACGTTGTGCCAGTGGTCCATTCTATGTGGAGAATGGGGAATATTGGTTCCCTGGTCCCTGGTTGGTATATGAGTGTCGGGGTGACTTTCATGATAGCTAGGTTCTGATACGTTCTAAGTAGAATCATATGAGTATCCAGGGTGTTGATTACTACTACCTAGGTGTCCTTGGCCCAAAGACCCGACCGAACCATATATAGAATCGATGTGCATGGTTCTACTGCTGCCTAGGTGATCTTGGGAAAAATACCCGATCAAACCGTCTGCAGAATCGATGCGCATGGTAATACTGCTGCCTAGGTGATCTTGGGTCAAAGACCCGATCAATTCGTCTGCAGAATCTACCTACCTGGTAACTTTCTGAGTGCCATGGGTGTTACTACTGCCTAGGAGATCTGGGGTCAAAGACCCGATCAAGCCGTCTACAGAATCGACGCGCATGGTCACTCCCCGAATACAGATTACTGCTGCCTAGGTGACCTTGGGCCAGATACCCGATCAAACCATCTGCAATAGTCAATGCACATGATAACTCAAGAGGATGAGGCAACCAGGTTCCCCTATCCCTAGTTGGTGTATGGTGGTTTGGGGGGAGGGGGGACAAATGGTTGTCTTTCTAATTACTGTCATTCCTCCTATAGGTACAGGATGGTACGAGGTTCATCGTTGACAGACTGGATGGAGGCATCCTCTTGATAGGATCGCTCGATCGCGTGTAAGGCATCCCTATACCGTGGTGTTTCTGGAAAATGGTAGGTATAATGCCCATAGGTGTCACAGAGAGCGCATGCGTGATTGGTACGCAGCGGTTTGCTTATGCTTTTGGTGGCAAGTTCCTTTTTGTGGGAATGTTGTTTCAAGGTGTCTGCCTCACAGCCGAGGAGTGGTTTTAATTCGTACAACTCCGAGCATATGTGGGTAGGGTGTCGTGTGACATCACATATAGTGCAGGTTGATGACTCCCTTTGCATGGTGGGGGTAACCAGTTTCTTTCCTTTCTTGGCGATTTTATTGGTCATGGTCGCCAGTTTTGCAATGCGAATTTCCCTTGCAGTGGCGGTTTCGACTGCTACTTGGGTTGGTTGGGGCTCCTCAGGACCGGGGGGCTTCAACCCAAATGCAGTAACGTTGGTAGCTGGCGTTCCTGGAGGGGGAACGAGATACCTGACTGGGAATGCCAATGATATATTGGGTAATACCAGTGTTGCCAAGACCTGCTAGGAGGTGAAGTCAGGAGGTGGGTAGAGGAAAGGAGTTTGCGAGGCGGCGTAGGCTAGGGAGGCTGCAGTAGCTGATGCCTCGGTGTCGTTACTGCTTGAGTCTGTGTCCTGACTAACCTTTGTGCTTGATGTGGACATCATGCATACCGGGGCCCCTGTGGCATCGGGAAATACCTCAGGGATAATGGAAGGATCTCCTAGGAATGACCCTAGGACGGACGACGGTTTAAATTCGCCGGGGCCATATTCTTGATACCGTAAAAGACCGTCTGTGGCTATATCTACATAGGGTAGAACCATATCTTTGTGGGTCAAGGGACGCTTTTCAGTGTGCATCAGATGGTCTACTGTGATGATTCGATCCTCGTGGGGGAACATAATGATGCGGAAAATGGAGGATGCTATGGCAGACATGGAATACATGTAACTCTGCCCAAGGAGTATATTGTAATCCAAGTGAGCATCCAAGACTTCAATTTCTATGTGGACCGTCTTGCTAAATAAACAGACCGGTACATTTTGGAAGAGACCGATGGGGGTCGAGGGAAGACCGTCGTATGCTCTGAGTGTGATGACAAAAGGTTTGAGTTGGGGGGCTCCTAACTTCCACCATACATTCTTTGACATGATGCATGTGGATGGACCCTTGTCAATGACACATCAGTGAATAGTGATATTCTGTACCGATACTAGTATCTGGAAGGTGACCATGGGGGGAAGCCTAGTGATGGATTTTTCTAAGTCAAAAGCCATCATGCATGTGTCGGCAGGGTCGACAGCGCCTAATGTAGAAAGTAGGGCTTTCCGTTGCTTTGGGCACAACTGTAGTACTTCCAATGCAGACATAGCAGCAGGTGATTGAGATAAATCGTCTACGATGCTGTAATTTTGGGCTGCTTTGGAGTAGCTACCTACTCGCCTATTAGGCCCTTTCAACATTTTTGGCAACTGTTCCAAAGGAATCTTTGGAATGGTTAAAGGTGCAGTCGGCGCGTTCGTACTAGCCCCTGACATACTGGTGTCTGGTGGGGTGTCGTCACGGGGGCATCACTAACAAACCAATATTATATCACGTGCATTCATATTGGGGTAAAAAAAATCAAAAAATCAAAAAACATTATATTGCCTCTATAACTAGAGGGGAGGGGGCTCAATGGCTAGGGTTTCTGTGTTCAAGCTATGGGCCGCCGCCTCTCCACAACATCCGCCATTCAACTCGGCCAGATTCGGAACCTTGGCTCTTTCGTTACAGTGGCAACATACTCTTGATGCACAGGGTTTTTTTCACGGTATCTCAAACCCCAATGAAATATTTTGTTCAACATCAGACCTCAAAGCAATTTGCAGCACCTTACAGCATTTGACAGTCATTGCCGCCATAGCTCTATGGCTGCCTAACTGCGCGAAGGCACGATGGTGCGATCTGGGTTTCACCTTCTTTGACTGCCGGCTCATTTTTTTCTACGCCTCTGCCCGCCGATTCCCTCCCCTGGCTACTTCTGCACTGTGCTTCCACATGCAGCGGCAGTATCGTCGGAATCTGGAGCTAGCACTGAAACCCTGCGAACTCACTGAATCAACTTCGATTCCTAACTCTGGTAACCGGGATCCTTCTCATCTCCAGCAAACGACTTTTCAGATTCAAATAATTCTTCTGACAGGCAAAACCCTACTCCTGGGGGTCCAGCCCTCTCTTACAATGAGCCATCTCTCAAATATCCTCGAACAGAGGCTGGGGATCCCTTCCTCACTTTTGCGGCTTCTCTACGCAGGTAAGCAGCTTGATAAAAATCTTCCTCTTTCCTTTTACAATATTGGAAGAAATGCTACAGTCATCCTATCACTTAGTCTAAGGGGAGGTGCCGTAGGGCAATCCTCTGCCTCCAACGGTTTTTCCTATAAAGATGTGGTTCATGCACAGCTTGAAAATAAGACTGCCCATCCTGCTGAGCCTCCCAAACCTTTCTTGGTGGACAAAATGGAGGAAACCCCTGCCATTGAAATCACTCACCCATCTCTGGATGATCAATACCAGACATTTGCAGAAACAACCATCATATGCAGATTTAATGGACTATGGCCCCGTACTGCTGATCTATACCAGTGGATCCACTCCAACTGGACCAAAAACAAAAAAAGTCTTCTTATGCTCGAAAGGCTTCTTTATTGTCGTCTTTGCCTTCAATGAAGATTACCAGAAAGCCTTAACAGAAGGCCCCTGGTTCTGGGGATCAGCTGGACTTTTCGTCACCCCCTAGTTCCCAGAATTCGACCCCTCTACCGCTGTTATCACCAAGCTCCCTATCTGGGTCAGACTTCCAAATATTCCTGCACATCTATGGCATTTTGCTATCTTTCAAGCAATCGGGGATACATTAGGCCGCTTCCTGGCTATAGAAACCTCAAGGGGGGAGAAAGGAATATATACCTTCGGCAGAATCTGCGCGGAAATAAACATTAGCAAAGGGCTTCCAGATCAGATCATCCTTAAAGTTGGGGACTTCCATTGGACGCAAACCTTGGACTATGAGAACACAGCCTTCAGATGTCGCCATTGCCATCAGACGGGGCATCTCCAGAATGCATGTGCAACGTTCCTCAACAAAAAGAAGAATATCTATCACAAGTCCAAATCCAAGAGCTGGAAACCTTGTGATAGACCCCCTATGGATGACTTAGAGACCTCTAGCTCTGATGAGGAGGACATTGAAGTGGAAGAGGAGCATACAGAGCATCCAAAGGACTCGCCCTCATCTTGCCCAGAGGATCCTTCTGCGCCTCTGATCTCGCAGAAATGCTCGCATGAGACTTCTTCTTCCGATTCTGATAAGGAGACTTCTCCTTCAGCACAGAACAGTATGCAAGTAGTTCCGGTCCAGCCAGATCAAAATGGTTGGGTCAAAGTCAGTAAAAAGAAAGGGAAAAAATGTCGATTGGGAGACTCTGCCCATGCTGGGTAGACTCCTTAGTCTAGCTAGTTCTTTTCTGTTCTCTTTGTCATCTTTTTGCTTATGCCATGGTTGCTCTTTGGGACAGAGGTTGATTCTATATCATTTCCGGCTCCCTTGCTCTCTAGCTTCACTTCTTTGCAAGCTCTGATTGTACCATACTTTTTTTCTTAATAGAATTAGTCTTATTCAGAAAAAAAAAACTAGAGGGGAGGGGGTTTTTTATTTATTATATAAAATATTTATATTTTGAGGTTTTTTTTTTAAATTTTTCTGGCCAAGCGGAGTTAGGAAAGTCATGGGAAGGTGGGAAGGCAAAGACCGTGGAGGAGAAAAATGAAATTTTGAGGAGTTTTGGTTCGACTGGTGCAGGGTTTGGAGCAGAGCAAGGTGGGAAGGCAAAGACTGTGGAGGAAGAAAATGCGATTTTGAGGAGTTTTGGTTCAACTGGTCTGGGGTTCCCATCAACCATGAGGAGCAGAGCACATGAGCCATTTCACCATCAGGAGTAGACATATCTATTATTTTTGCTTGATCCGATTTAGATATCCCGAGCCCTCCTCGGCTGGCCAGCCAATGCAACAGTCTGTCTTCGTAATCATAACGGGTCGATCCTCCATTTCGTTCATTTTAGCAACTCATCCTACTCCCTCTTCAAGAGCTTCCCATGCACGACAGAGGAAGGAACCAACCCAGATGCTTTGTGGAGGACCAAGACGATTATCCCTGTGAACCCAATTGATAGCTAACGAGTTTATGTTCATGAGCCATTTCACCATCACAGGGAGAGCTTCAATCTGGACTTGATGTTGGCCCTAGCTGGGAAATATCGGGCAGAGGACTAGCTTGGACTAGAGGAGCGGGGGCTTGGACTGGAGGAGAGGGGTTAGGGAGGTAAACACGATTCTGAGTTCTCAGCTGTGATTGCTTCCACTGGCCTTAGTGTTAAGCATGGCTTTTGTCGAGCAACCTAAATTTGTGAGTTCTTTTTACTAGGTTGAATCTAGGTTTTCTAAGCTTAATTTGCATAATTTTGTACTAGCTTGGAACTTTTATGTGAGAATCCATAACATTTGAAGTAACTTTGTGCTAAATATTAGGTTTATTTGGTTCCTTTGCGAGAAATACTTCACTGCGAATTTTTCGTGAGGAGGTGGCTAAACTCCATGAAGAGATTCAATCTAAGTGTCCTGTTTCCACAAGTGGAAAAATCCTAGATATAAAGCATATGACGGCTGTTATAAATCGTTTCAGAAAATGTATAAATATCTGTAGAAAAAATGAGAAAAATGAGAAAAATCACCCGAAGTGATAGGGTTGGCTTGGTAGGTTTCAAGTGGCTATAAGGGCTCCGTAAATGGCCCCTAAAGTGAAAACCTCCAAAAGGAGGTATGTGGTCCCTAAGTTGGGACCCGTGTAGCAAACCCCCATGGAGAAGAGGGGTGAAGGGTAGGTGGGTGCTCTACAGAGCAAGGGCGATCTGGAAGGCTCCTACGAGTCATGTCATGATAAGCCCCCTAGAGGCTAGTGAGTAGGCCTTAGAAGCATTCAGTCACATTGAGAAGGTATAAATTAGAAAGACTGCTAGCATAGTGAGAAAAGTTGAAATGCATTCGGTCACATAGAGAAGGTGTAGTCGGAAGTTTAGAGCCATTCCTGAAACTAGGTTGTAGGAAGTTTAAAGCCATTCCTGACCAGGGCGATTTGCGGAAGCAAGTAGTCATTATTTTTTGTAAATCCAGTTCACCAGCTGTTTTGCAGTGTTTGGGCATAGCAGGACTCGAACCTGTGACCAAAGGCTCTACCAACTGAGCTATACACCCATTTTTATGCTTTTCTAATGATTATTATATTTACCCACTATTTACGCTATATTTCTAGATGTGTGCTTAGGCTTCATGAATGAGAATTTTGATTCAAAGTGGTGAATTAGGGTTTGAACGTATATGTGTTCCACTGGAGAGTATTCCATTTCTTTTGTAATTTTTGAATGCTCACAAAAACTAGTAAGAAAACAAAATTTGAATCACTGTAGTACTATTTTTTTTAATCACTCTAGTATCAGTAACTTGCCAAAATTCAGTCACAAACATTATAAAGTAAGATGGTAAGCATTACTAAAACATTATAGCTATTGGTATGGGTATTGAATATTTGAGTCACCTTACACAAATCTACAACACAAAGTTTGTTTGAGAGATTCATGCAACTTTTCAATCAAACCAGTTCAACTAAAGCAAAGATAGTCATCGGTCTACATAACATAGTGATCTTTCTAGGTTACAACTTTTCTAAACAGAAAAATGCATATGAAGATTGTGATATCTAGGAGTCACTGAGTGGTCACCACGGGGGCGTCACTGAAAAACCAATATTATACTGTGGGAGTGATCTATCAAACAAATGATACATTCATCCATGTATACCAACTACATTCCTAATACATGAAAAGTAGGTAGGCCAATTTAGGAATGTGTGCATAAAGGGTGGCATGTTATCCAAAAATAAGTTAGAACCATATGCCTTCTACCATAACGATGAATTAATATCCAAGAAGTGTGCCATGGCACATGTGAACATACCAGCAATAGTCAAAACACTCATAATGCTAAACAAAACCCTTAGCAAACATGTAACTCCTCCAAATCGACATACATTGGATGATGTGACATGTCTCCAAATATGTCAAAATGAATGGATCCATGTTAGAGAAACATCCAAAGGTGGAATTTACACTAGGATACCTCAAAAAATAATGCTTAGTGTTTAAGGTAAACATCCTAGAAATCCTCCAAATATGAAATGAAGATCCTAAAAGGTGGTGGTCCATTAACACATATGCATGAAAGCAATAGTGTATTAGCTCCAAAACAGACTTCTTCCAAACATGATTTGCTTGGACAAGGCTTCGTGTTATGTGAGGGGTAACACTCTCCATAAACTCTCAAACACTATGGATTGACCAAATAAATGTATATATTTTAATCCCTGACTTCTTTCATGATTGGTCTTAGCTATGTTCTTCCATTCCAATAAGGGGATACCCTAATTTGTTTTTTGCATGTCCACAAATCCATGAGAATTTTTTCTTAATATTTTACAAAACTCCTTCTAGGATAAGCCAAGGAATGCTAGAGTACTACAATTACTACCAATATAGACTTCCAAATGTCAATTTTCCTCTAACTAACAACCATATATTACATTAATGCTTTGTTTAATCTTTAACATTTTCTAATAACTAGAACCAATTCCTCTTCCCATATCCATTTGGATTTAGAAAGATTCCAAGGCATTTGAATGCTTCCTTGAATTCAATATGAGGGAAAAGATTGTAACTAACTTTCTAGTTTAGTTTCCAAGCATATTGAAATTTCTTGAACTTTAACCTCCACAATCATAACAACACTTTATATCTCTATAATTTCGTATATTTTTTGTTGCTTCTCTTAGAGATCCATTACTTAACAAGAGTACATTATCTATGAATAAAAGATGAGATAAGGATGATACCCTTGTAATATTGGTTTGTTAGTTAGGGTTCTAACTTTTTGTTAGAGTTTTATTGAGAAGTGTTGTAGCTCAAATGTTCTGGGTGGGTTGGGATATCGAGAACCCATTGACAGGGCAAAGTGTTTGCACAAACTGAAAAATCCCTTGGGAAGCAAATGCAAGAATTGAAGGCAAGTCCCATGCAGTGCAGTTGTCTTGGACTGTAAAATAACCTTGACCTCAACTTTTGGAGTTGGTTCTATTTTGTATAATTTGTCTGTTGATTTAATTGTGTCTGAGGTCACTTTCGACCCGTTGATATTTCACTGTGGGCTTTTCTTTTTGTGGCCACTGGAAGGTTGAACCAACTGATCTTGATGGGGTATTGAACTGTGGTTCAGAAGTTTTCTGAATCGTAGATTACTTTGTTGAGTCAGATGGCTTGTCAAAAAAGAGTATGATATTTAAATTAACATTATATCAGTGTTCTGCAATGTATTGTTCTGTTGCTCTATTGGGTAGACTTACATTAACATCATTGTTAAAAGGAGATCTTGTTTGAGGAATTTCCTGAATTGTAGTATACTTTGTTGAGTTAGAGGTTTTTTTTTACATATAATTTTTAAATAAACAACTATTGTTAATATATATATATATATATATATATATATATATAATTTGTTATCTTATAATGTATGTGTAGGTTGTAGGTTGGCCTTTTCATCACGCTATCAAAAAGTTACATCTGATATTTCGTTGTTTTACTAGGCTGCCTGATTGATTTGCCTGATGGGAAACTAGACTAGTAGAACAAATTTATAGTCTTTAGATTGCTGAGATTTTGCATTACAAGAGCATCTGACATGACAAAGACTGCTAAGGATAGGCATGCAGGCCTTTTCTTACCAATTTCCCTTCCATGATATGCATTGACAAAAAAATTGAGTGCTTAAGACCCAAGACTATAGAGTTGACTATAAAATCCATGCTTTTATGGTTCAACGCCCTTGGCAGGTGTTCCCATTCTGCTCTATCCCCAAGCGCATTAGAGGGCTTGTTAAAATTGAGTATGATCTTTAAATTAAAATTATAGCAATGTTCTGCAATGTATTTTTCTGTTACTCTATTGGGTAAACCTACATTAACATGGCGGTCAGAAGGGGTATTTCTAAGCAGGCATTGCATCAAAAAATTTGAGAATCACATGGCTATGTTCAAAATCTATTTATAATTTGAATGCCTCATTACATTGTTTCTCAAATATAGGAATCCTCTGCAGGTCTGCAATCTATGTATCAGGTTCCATATTCTAGATGAGCTGAAGGAATGAGAAATGATTAGTGCATTGATTGACTGGATTTTTACGCGCATAAGATGTATGTTGCTATTATTTGATTTTATTAGTAATCTCTTTCAAACTGGGCCTTGTTTTAAACGTGGTGTTCGTTCACTGGTGATATTGGCTGAAATATTAAGCAGTGGCTTTGGAAATCACTGTTATCTCTGCCCTATCTAAATGATATGAGTTTCAAAGGGGCGAATATGTTTGCAAGCAGGTCCCAAGTCCATGTTTACGTCCTAAAACCTGGTGTGCACCAGATGGAAACACTTACAAAAATAAAATAAACTAGGCTATTAAATTTTGTCATTTTGGAAAGATCTGGATTTTGAAATCTCAAGGTGGCCTTATTCTGTTGTAGTGTAAAACACCTAGGACTGGTTTCAAAACATTTTGATATTTTCTTGTTCCTTCTTGTTTTTTCATATCCTCCAATGGTAGTAGGTCCAATACAGTGATTTCTACAGGATGGGCTAAGTGTTTTCTCAGCACTCAGCTTTTGGGTATAAGTTATTGTGGTGTTAAAGACTTCCCAAGCTTCAATGGGAATATGAGTGCTCAAATAGTAAGGCATACTGCTTTGCATTTTCCCTGAGCATCTTCAATTCAAAATAAATATGGGGCCTACCAGTGTCACAAAAAATTCAATATGTATTTGTGACAACTATATATTGTTTGCTAATAATTTAAAAGACAATACTTCTATCACGCAAACATGCACTAAGAATTTTTTGTTGGTTTGGTCTGTTAGATTGCAATTATACCAGAATATGACTCGGACCATTTCTTCAACTCCATTTATTCCCAGCCTTTAGATAGTGGTACCACAACTGTATAGATGAAATAATCCACTAGATTCTATCTTCTAAAAAATGAAATAAGTACTTATCTATACATTAATGATTAGGTATGTGCATATAACATGTCCATTTCATACGTTTTCCTCTTTAATGTGAGATTTTGCATGCCATAAGTTCACATTCATTATGTACCTTTACATGTAGCACAACATAATTCACAGCTCCTCTTTTCGGCGTTCCGTTGCACCTCGGTGCAATTGCTAGTTATTACTTTATAATTTCAAGTTATGTACATAATGACTTGCACACCACAAGATTTGACATTAAAGTTTTGATTATTTGCTTAGAGGACACAACATACTAAAGGAAAAACATGTAATAGACCTTATTATATCCAATATTTGGATCATGTTGGATTAGGTAATGAATCTTTTTATATGCAATCATTTGCATTGTTCTATGTTAGGTATTTTCATTGTGCTATGTTAGGTATTGATTCAGACGATCAAACTTACTATTATAAATGTGATATAGATAAGAGAGATAATACATTTGATTAATGTCCAAGAATAAACCACAAAAGTATGTCGGAAGGACTAAAGATAGTATATCCATTGTCAGTACAAAGTGGTTGTGCCAATTCAATATGGTACGCAAGAGCAAGGATTATCAAGGAATGTAAAAGCTGATTCAACTTAACAATTTACATCAGGTCACTGCATGCATAAATGAGCACTTAATATTTGTATCTTGCCTTTCTATTTCTTTTATTCTCAATCAGTAAAATACGAAGAATTTCTTTATATATCAAAGAAAAATCACAATTGGGAAACTAAGAGCCAAGACCTAGATGAGCAGAGTCTCGAAGAATTCAAAACTTTAGAATCCATTTCATATCAACGAACAGTAAAATCTATGATGGTTTGGTTTTGACACGGTTTTGACCTCTTAAGGACACAAAAAATGATGTAAATAAGGCCGAAATTGAGGCAGATTTAGGGCCTAAGCTTGCTTATAAGTTTGTCATTGTTTGACTCAATAAATCAACTCTCAAATCTGTTTTAGTACTCTGTTTTATTTATGGTTTTAGTTCCATTTGAGGAATCCATCGATAGTACATTTTGAATCAAAGTGTTTCATCGCAATAGTAAAAGTTATTCATGTTTTTTGGAGAAACCAATATGTTTGTGGAATTTTACTTACTTTTTCATTTATTTATGTGCAAAAACAGATGGACTTGTCTTATAAAATTACTATCGATGAAGAGAAACATGTCATTGGCATTGTCAGATGTCGAGAAGGTTGTACATTTGCTGAAATCCGTGATGAAATTGTGGATGATGGAATCGTTGAATACCCTTTTGATTTTATCCATGATGGAGTAGCTTTAAATCAAAAGCAAGAGAAGAAATGGAAATTTTATAAAACACTTTTAGGCATCAAGAGGAAACTGGACACATTTGATGTGGAAACAAGGTGTCCAAATGCAGTGGAAGCAATACCAATCTTTGAAAACATTGAAGAGAATGTGGAGGAACCTATGCATAAACAACCAAGAGTTGAAAATATGCCTTTGTCAGTGGAAGAAGCCACAATTTTTGATTCTTGTGTATTGGCATCTTGGGAAAAAAAAGTGAAAAGTTTAATGGAAGAGTTTGTCAATGAGAAACTTACTCTCAAAGTATATTCAGAAAAGGGAGAATCTAAAATAAAGATCCATTGTGAAATTTGTGGCATTGATTATGGAAAAGGTGATGTATCCTTGGTAGCAAGAACAATGCGCAACTTCAAAAACCATCATATGAAAACAACGTCCCATCAACAACGCCTTTCAATGCCAAGTGGTAGTGAAATTCCTTCATGTAACAAAGTACAACAAACAACAATGGTTGGAGATCGATTTCATATTGATCAAGAAATCAAACTTCTAGATGATTTCAACAAGACAAAAGAGCCTAATTTGTTCAAGGTGGTGGAAGCAACACTTGCAGACTATAAGGATATGAAAAAAGTGAGAGTTGAATGTACACGATGCAATAAATGGTTCTGTTTGGTTCCAAAAAGTGGTAAAATTGTTAGTTATCTAAATGAACACATGAAATCAAAGAAGCACACTACTACTACGACAAATGAGGCTTCACATCAGGAGATTGGGCTGAGGAGTGGCATAGTTGGGAGACCTAAGAAGCCTACCAATGATAAGTCCCAACAAAGTTTGACTAGGTTCTTAGTGCCATCATCACCATCAGTATTACATAGGGGTTCTACAAGTGCAACTCCTACTTCAGGTGTGTTAATTAGTGGTTAATTAATAGTTTAGACTAAACTTGAATATGAATTTGTATATTATTTTATTTATCTTGCTTCTAATTATTTATTTATTTATTTATTGTGTTGTCATCTTATTATAGCTCAATTGTCTCTATTGTTACTACAATTTTGGGGGTATTGGTATCCTTATATTGATAGAAATGGGGAGAGATTGGAAACAAAGGTCCTAATGGATGATCAAAGGGTTGGAAAATTATGGGCCATAGAGAAGCATACAAAGATCATGTTATGTTATGAGGGTATTGAATGTCGTATTGATGGTACATATAGGCATATTCATTGCCAGAGGGATTCTGAAATAGGGACCCCTTTTGATTCATTAACATGTAGATTTTGTAAGTTGGTTCCAGAATGTAATGACTTCAGGATGCGATTATATCATGAATCAATGTGCACCAATAAAATAAGTGAACGAGATACAGGAAAAGGTAGAATATTGGACTATTTGACTCAAAATGAATTGAATAATGCTGCAAGGGTTACAAATGCTAACCATAGATCAACAATGCGAGCTCTTTGGTGGGAGAGGACAAAGGTTGCTACACTCTCTATTAGAATGAGATCTCTAAAGGAAAATTTGTTTGAATCGGAAGAAAGGAAGGATGTATTTAGGTTTTGTAAGGATGTTTGTGAGGCACATAAGCAAGGAAAATTACAAGGTAAAGATGCAGTTTGGGAATTTGTCAAGGATATATTTCATAACTTGATTCATGAAAAAGCAGGGAGAAGGTATAGTTCATCCACAAAATCCCTTTATTAGATGATCAAGTTATGGGGAAGTCCTAGATTACATAACTTTATTAGCTTGAATATGGATGGTCCTTCAATATCTACAACTTTAAGGCAAGTTAGAAATTCATTGACATATATTCTAGGGGAGCACGAACACATTTTTGAGGCAGTTGGAAAAATTTATGCTTCTTATAAAGCCAAAAATGGTATATATGGACCAATTCCTATATGCCTTGCAAAAGATGAAACAATTGTGAAAAAATTTGTTAGGTGGGTAGCAAAAAGTGATACGCTAGTGGGGTTTTGTGGTTTGAAAGAAGAACATCAATGCCAATCACATTTCTTGGTGATAGTTGGTGAGGGAGATGCAGGCTATGAGATTATAACAAATTCTTTTAAAAACAATGTTATTGGACATTATGCACATGTTATTATTGCAAACCCTTTACATGAACAACTTCCTCGTTTGGTTGTGGTTGTTCATCCAACATGCAATAAATTCAATGCAAATTTTGTTTATCAACAATGGGAAAAGGTAGAATTTATGTGGAAGAAACATGTAGAAAAAAATTTGGGACCTATTGTTGGTCATTCCTTGGATGGAGATAGCAGAAGAAGACAACTTATGTTGAAGGATTATTCTTCAACATCAGGTCTTCGATATCAAATTCCTTGGGAAGGGTGGAGGCTAACTGGGTTGTACAATGGTTGCAATGTAACATGATTGCATGACCAAGATTACATCCACAATGGCAAAAAGCTAGTGAATCCTTTGTTTAGCGGTCGACGAGAATTGGTTTTAGGAAATGAGTACATAAGTTTTGGCAATGTCAGAATGGTTTATCACACTTTTAAAGTGGATGATCACAAGCTTAAGTGTGAAGATATAGAGAGGATGGATTGAAAAAATTGGGGTTCCGCACAACGAATTACTTCAAGGCATGTTCAGAGGTGTTTGAAAGAGTTGAGAAGTACACCAAGTGGAAAGTTAGAGAGGACACTAGCTACAGAGACTTACCTAATGATTGTTGCTGACTACATTGACATCTTTATGTCTCATAGTTTGAGCCTCTGGGAAAGAGTACGAAATGCTTCACGAGTTCATCATTTCTTTGCATTATGGTTATGTTGGGTACAAAAACAATCTCATACTAATGTCAACATAAATTTCATCAGCAGAGAGGCATATCAAGATGTGATAATTTCTTGTAATTTTGCAGTTTTGTTGATGATATTGTTTCGAGATCAATACTCTAACTTGCCATGTGTTTTGCACTTGACTAGGTCAGATGTATGTGAGAACTTCTTTAGCAAAGTTTGTGGGATGGTTGGAGTGGAGAGGGCTTATGATTTCACTGACTTGCTTCATGTTGTTGGACCCCTTAATAGAGTTTTTGAAGAAGAATCAAATTCCCAAGGGCTTCATTTTAATAAATCCCATAAGAAGCAAGAAAACATTTGGAATAAATTGCACCAAGAAACAATACAAAATATTGACATATTTTCGCAATATGATTCAATATCCACAGACGCTAAAATTGTAGAAGCCCTTAAGAATGGATTGAAGGATGCACAAGACATTTTATCAACTCTTGGAATGAAACCAGAAAATTACACTCAATGTTCTTGGTGGGTTAAATCATAGAAAGAGGATAAAGATTATTCAACATTTCAAATTGTGGATGAAGGAGTTGATGATTCTCCACCGAGATTTTCCAACTCTATATTTCAATCTTCATCTTCATTGATACACAATGAAAGTGAATTGAAAATAATGGAAAGTGAGTGGAGACATGAGTTGGATGAAATTTTAGATTCCACTGATGAGAATGTAAGCAAAACTATAAAACCAGTGGTGAATCTTGATGGTAAGGATATGTTCAAAGCATGTTTGGTTAGTCAGTTGAATGGAAATCCAACATTATCCAAAGATAGGTTGACAAAAGTGAGAAGTGGGGTCTACTTTAAGCGAGATGGGAATACTCTACAAAAGGGTGTTTCAATTGGCTTTGGAATTGGATCAGATTGTGGGGTGTTGTTTGAAAACAACTCAATTCCTCCCACTGAACGTACTGCAAGAAAAGGTGTTCCTCGAAGTACAAAACAAGGTGTTTCTTGTGGAATGTGGTACATTGGAAGGGTTCAAAGAATAAGGAAGAAGGATGGTAATAGGGTGTTTGATTACCATAATGACATCGACCTTTTGGATATATTAGAAGGCATCGAGCTTCAATTATGTTGGTATAGTAGAATAAAGGGGAAACACGTGTATAAGTATGATTTTGACTAATCATGCTTTTGTATAACTTGAATCTGTTATAGCAATTGCAAACTTATCGTACAATGCTAAGAATGATACATACAAATTAGAAGAAAGTGATTACAATGTTTTTTCAGATTTTGTGAAAATTTTGAACACGGTTAATTTTCAAAACATTCTCCTTTCACTTTCCTTATGTATTTCCATATGTTGGATTATTTATAAATAGTTTTTGGTTATATTTTTTTTTATTTGTTTGTATGAATATGATGTTAATTTTGTACTTTTTGGCTTTAGGTATAGTGAATACTTCAAATGGTGAATGTTCGAGATAACTCAACCTTTTTTTGCTACCTACTTTTTGGTGTAAGTTTCTTTCACTAGCCATTTATCTTTTTGTAGTTGTGTTTCATTCAAACATTAATTTGGTATTTCTTCCATAAAAACAATATAATTACATACCTATATAACTATATGTACCCCTTACCTCAACACATATATACATTTTGAATATAAGGGCATCCCTTACCTCAAAACTTATGTTGGATGCCTTCTACTGTGGTTCTTCTGAAGTTGGTCCATTTAATCACGAAAAGCAAGAAGAATTGGTTTCTTTTTTATGAATATGTTTTGAAGAAACGTATGTGGTTCTTCTCACTAATGTTAATGTTTTCCTTGAATTTTTAGATTAATGGTTCGCTTGCTAGAAAGGATATCAAGGATCTAATGGCACGGGGTTCAATCAGGATGGTTTTTGTTCACTCAAGTCCACAAATTTACACCAGAGCAATGGCTAACACATGAAGTGCATTTTATTTTGAATGTTTTTGTGGTAGTTGGATTTCCTTTTTTTCAAATTGGACATATAAATCAGAGTTTGTAGCTCAAAAAATGTGCCATCAGAGTCTTTTTGCAAGTATTTATATTTTGGCCACCTTGATATCATTTTTATTTTTATTTTTGCAAAAATACATTTATTGTTTTGGAAAAATAGGCCCTTGTAATTTGGCCTATAAAAAAGAAATGTTTTTGTAATAGAGGGGGGTTGGATATTGGATATATAACAGGAGAGCTATTGTACTTGGAGAGATTTTTTTGATAATACAGAGGCAGTTGCAGTAAGAATTTTGGGATTCATGTGGTATGGCTTTATAGCATTGTATCTCCTTCGTGTTTCATTTCATCGAATGTCTTCTCAGTTCCATTTCATATATTATGCTTTCACTGATTTTTCTAAAGAGTTATAAACAGAATTCATAAATCAATTTATGCTCTGTTTTGTAAGGGAAATTATGTTGTTTTACTTTCTTCTTATAGAATGAGTTAATTATCTAAATGCTCATTCTAATTCCATTTCTCATCCTACACTGCAATGAAAAATCCTGAAAGCTATCAAAGTATACCTATCTTGCCCCATTATCGCTACTGTAATTCGTTTAGCTAACAAATTTATAACACTATCCTTGCTAGCAACAATGGGTTTGAATTGGTGTCATTATCACTTCAAGGAAAACACCTAGACTTGATACTGATCCAGGATTTTCAGATTGTTGAACACCATTTCCAAAAAAATTTATTGAGTTGTTGAGGCTCATAGTTCTATCATAGCTCCATGCTTATTAAGCACCCACAGTCTCACCGTGGTTTGGGAAGTCCTCATTAGTCGCTTACCCTGGTAGGTCCACACAGTCTGGTTACAAAGATGTTGATTGTTGAGTCCATATGTGCAGGATGCCTCATCGCCAGCACAATATATGATTGCGGGACACAATGGCTGATGTTAAGACCTCGTTCAGGTGTGACCATGCTAATCGAGTAAACAATTTTAGTTGATTCCATAGGTGATATTTTGTCCAAATATGTTGGATAAATATCATACGTGAGTTCAAGTGAACAGGTGTACCTATTACATGCACAGGTCAGGTGCCACAAAATGATATACACTTTCTTAAGTGTAATGGTCTTTGAAGAATGTATCCATTTCAAACGAGGGAATAAGCCCAGTCAAAATTGTGAACTGCCCAGTCAAAAAAGTGACTATGATGCATTGATGGTATTCAAGGCTTCAGCTGATTCAAACAACAAACTTCGCTCTTGGAAAACCAGGGAACCATGCACAGGAAAATGGATCGATGTCATCTGTCTAAACAATAGGGTTATTTGGCTTGTGCTGTAGAGCCTTGAACTCACTGGTCTCATAGAATCCTTAACTGATTTAGACCATTTTATCATCTTAAGCCTCAAGGGGAATTCGTTTGAGGATTGATGTATGTTTCTTAGATGGTGGGATAAGAGTTGTAAAATTAAAGTGGCCAGTGCAAAGCTCCCAAGATTGGTTCCCCCTTTTGTTTAAAGATTGGTCTGTGTTGCTTAGATGCTGAAATATGAGCTACTGTAAAATTCTAGATGCTGTAAAGTTCTTAAGTGGTCAGTGCAGAGCTCCTAAGACATTATGAGATCATGGGTGCTGAAAAGGAATGAAACTATGTTTAAACCCAGAGCTTTGCCAACCCAGAATTGGAAGAAAAAGAACCAAAATTACTACATACAGCTTTACATTTCTTTAAAAATTTTATGTGTGGATACTTTGATTATTAGAGTATCTTCTATTCTGCAATACAGGGGATATGATTATATGTGTGTATTTTCAAGTTTGATTTTTTCTGTATGTTCCTTTCTGCCACATTGGGGATATCAATTTATGTTTGCATTTGGGGATTTGATAATTGCAGTATATTATAATTTGTCAAGCTGGGGAAGCCAAGCATTCTGTTGGACAGTTTCTTTGACTGCATCACGAAGATTGCTGCAGCGCTGGCTCTTACACAAATGGGTGAGTCTGGCTGTAGAGTTGACACTACGGCCAGGCTTTCCCAATGGAGAATAGAAAATTTGGCTTCTTATACTTCCTATAGGAAGTCCGATCCTTTCAAGATAGGGGTGTGGAATTGGTAAGCATCTTTATTCTGGATTTTTTCAACTGTCGTATTGATGCTCAACATACAGATGGGGAATGGTCAGTAGAAAAGGTTCTTCAGGTCATAGTTGCTAATAGCTGGTCATGGCGGGGTGAAGGGATGAAGGTACAAAATTGGCTATGACATGGTAGAAAATGACGATAGTAATATGAAAAAAACTTTGTTTTGAAAGAGTCATGTTTCAGTATTTGAATTTTCTTTTATTATTCTCTATATTTTTTGTTAGTGGTTTGATTTGTCCTAATTATAGATGGTTTGTGTGTTTTTTAGATGTTCACCCAGTTAAAATTCACCTATGAGCAGGAACTTCACCCAGAAGAGTTTTTTATTCCATATGTGTGGAAGTTAGTTGTATTGTAGAGGTATGGTAGCAGATACATTCTTAGGATTTATAATATTCTGATCTCCCCTACTGCTGAAGCTTTTCTGTTCAATGAAATAGTGATTTACAGCGATTGTTTTCTTCATTAAAAATGAAAATGGTCACTAATGCAAGGTAAAAGTGGGTAAACCCCTCAACAATTTGTAATTTTCTACAGTCCAAGATTGCACGCAGAAAGATTTCATAGATGATATGTTAAATTGTTTAATACCATGCCTCAGTTTTATAATTCGTAACTTGTTGAAAGCATCAATTTTCTAAATTTATTTACATGGTGATCTGTGTATTGTATTCAGTGGCGTGGATTTCAATCTCAACACCATTCACCTATTTCAAGCAAGGTCACCTGTAGAGGTGAGTATTCATTACAACCTTTGCTTCAAGATAGGGGTGTGGAATTTGGCCACTATACTCCTATTTGACCATTATTCTTCAGCCCTACTCTTCTGCTTGATTGCCACTTGATTTGGGATCTAAAAAATGAGCGATTCTTGTTTCAGTGTCATGGCTATTGTTTGAAAAAATGTGACATATACATTTTACCGAGGCCTCCTATTTGAAAATCTAGGGGCTAGTAACATACTTGGGTCATTGTCTCCCAAATAAGGATACATGTTACCAATGGCCTTGCAGCATTCATGGGATGATGAAAAAAGTGCTAGAACCACATCTTGACTCAACTCTGTGCTACAACCAGAAAAAATAGTCTAGGTTAAAACTTCAGTGAGTGTAGATTCTGTGTAATCTAAAATCTGGGTTATGAATTTCCCTCTAGTCATCAAGTGTATGTATCAACGATTATATCAATATGGTGGTCCCTCTTATACATCTTAATCGTAGAATTGTCCTTCTTGACCTCTTTATCCTTAGGCTCTAACTACTCAATCTGTTGTGAGTGATGACTCTATTTGCTTGTGGCAATCTGATTTTGGTATACTCGGTTGTGACAATGATGGAGTTCGTTTATTTGTACAAAAATTGGTTTCTGGCATCCATATATTGGATATGACTAAAATATCAACCAACTCCCCTCATTGGAAGAGAATATGCCACAGAATTTACATCTAATACATTAAAAATTTGACTTCTGATGAAAATGTTATACACCAGCAATGCAAGCATCCTTAACCAGCTATCTTTTCCATTCATGGGATCACATTTCTTATGGAAATGTTAAACACCAACAATGAAAACATCATTAACCATCCATCTTTCCCATTCAAAGGATCACATTTCTTATGAAATATATGCATAATGTCACATATAGATCATATTTCTTACGAAATATATACATAATGTCATTGCAACTTGATTTGAACTTGAGATATTTAACCTTGTAGATTTTATGGTTAGAGAATGATGTTCTCCAGTTGCTACAGAATGAGTTAAAATTATAGATAGGACGACTTGAAAGGAAACTAGAATTAAATCAATTTCATGCCATGTGGTGAGTTAACGTGCACAACACATCATTAATCACTATACATGAGAGCACTCCATTGAACATGAAACCTATATACTTTGTCAACTGCCATATATTGAACTTTTCTTCACTAGTATATATATATATATATATATATATATATAGAGAGAGAGAGAGAGAGAGAGAAAATAAGATTCAATAGTCGTGCAAATGAACTTAACAAGAATAGGTCAAGAGAACTTAACGAAAATGTATCCTTTATTTGTTGTCAAATGAACCATGCTTGAAAAATTTGTCATTACTGTTTAGATGACCTGATTTTTTTTATCTTCTTTGTAGTTTATTAACAGAGAAGGTAAAGAAACCTACCGCAAGTTTCATTGGAAGCCTACTTGTGGACTCAAGTTTTTGCTTGATGAGAAGGCTGTAATTGTTGGAGGTACCAATCACAGTCATGCTACCAAAGATTTATATGATGCCATAGCTTCTGGTAACTATCCTGAATGGAAGCTATGCATTCAAACTATGGATCCTGCAAATGAAGATAGGTTCGACTTTGATCCTCTTGACGATACTAAAATATGGCCAAAGAATCTATTTCCTTTGTAGGTAAAGTACATATAAAATACTTAAGACTGAATTTATCAGTCATATAATCTGTAATATAAATTCTTCTTGCTTCACAATTTTCAAGTTCTGGTAGTAATTCAACTTTATATGCTCTTCATTTTCAAGCTTTTTGCATTGAACCATGGTTGAAAATTGGATCCTTTTCTTGTGCAGCCTGTTGGGAGGATGGTTTTGAATAGAAAAATTGATAACTTTTTCAATGAGAATGAACAGTTGGCATTTTTCCCTAGAGTTATTGTGCCCGGTATCTACTGCACCGATGATAAAATGTTCCAGACTCGAGTTTTCTCATACTCTGAAACGCAGAGGCATAGGCTTGGGCCGAATTACTTGTTGCTTCCTGTGAACGCATCGAAGTGTTCCCATCATAACAATCATCATGATGGTTTTATGAATTTCATGCACAGATATGAGAAGGTATGTTACATGCCATTACTTCCCTGCTAGTGTCAACAATCTTCTCTCTTTTGTATTTTTCACATGTGGTTTGGTTTGGCATAACACCTTAGTGCAACTTAAATATTGATTAAATTTTTGTACCCTAATCTAAAGATAAAATTTTCCATCTAGATTCTAAAATCCCCCATATAGAGAATGATTTAAGGCAACTACTAGTACTAAATCCTTATATAAGAAACTACTAGTACACATTTTCTGGAGTGCTAAGATTCAATGGAAATCTCATTTTGTCTATTGCTTTTATTTTTTTTCCTTTTCAAATGGGAAACTGAGCACAGTTTTATACATAATGGTTGTTGAGAGATTGCATTTTTCTAATGAGTTCCATTTTATGATCATACCACTTGTTGCAGGTGAATTATTTTCCTTCGCATTTTGACCCAGTTCGACATTCAGAGACGCTCTCTATTCTGAGAAATATTGTCAGTGGTACCAGGTCAAAGGTATATCAAATAACTCAGGAAAAATGCCCCATTCTAAAATTCTCGACTCAATCAAGTAATCTCTAAAATATAAGGTAGTGCCTTCCTTAGTTAGGCTCTGGTCTTATCTGATCTAGGTAGAAAGTTAGTAAGGGCCAAGGCTCTGGTCTTATTGGAGCTAGGTAGAAAGTTACATCTTACTTTTTTATACACACTCTTGTACAGTATCACTGAGATAGGTAGGAAGTTATACCTTATTTTTTGTACATACTCATGTACAGTGTAGCCCAGATACTGTCTTGCTCTTACATGAGCTAGCTAGGAAGTTACACCTGACCTTCACAATCGCCTTTAGCTCTAAGTTGAGATGTATAGTGTAGCCCTGATGAACTCTTGGTATTTACATGAACTAGCTAGGACTTTATACCTGACCTTGAAAGCCGCCTTTATCTCTAGCTTGGAAATCTTGGGGTACAATCTAATTGCCCAATTTGTTTTGCCATGTTTTGAAACTTGTGCCCTTGTTATTAGACTTCGATGTTACTAGCAGTTAATCAAACTCAAAACCCTGATGATTATAGCATCAAGCAATATTAATACACTTGAGACACACAACTCCCCATTAGGTAATCAATCCTTGACTTCATTGCTCTGTTGGGATTGGTTTCCCGAAGGACTTTAATAACCTCTGGGTCCTCTGGCTGCTACCTTCATCAGGGTTTTATGAATTGCTACTTTAACATACAGTAATGTCTTTGCTAATTTTCAGGCCTTGCTAGAACTGGTGCTAGTGTTTAGCAAAAGCTACAATAAGGTCTTCTAATCACAAAAAAGTACACACTCCATACATAAATTTTCTGTATAAACCAGAGGAATGTTTTTGCTATGATTCTCAATCCTTGCGAGCACTGTTTTGAAATCACCCAACATTTTTCTTTAATGTTGCAGAGACTTATTACGAAGGAAAATAACTTTAATCATCCTGGTGAATGCTTCCGTTCATGGCCTCCTGACAGGTAGGATAACCATTCTTAGCCTTTTTAGAATCAAAGCTCGGAATCTCCACAGTTCTCATTTTTAAGTCTACGTTTCAGGTCTAAAACAAGACCCATCATCAGGACCATTCTTAGCCTATTTTCTAATACTTTTCAGAAGGATTTCTATGTATAGAATTTTTTCAATATCAAAATTGAAATTCATCCAGCTGAATATAATGTTCTTATCCATCCAGATAAATCTAATATTCTTTGCTCTTTTGGAGCAGACAAAAGGTCCTTCTCTTTATGGAATTTTGTCAATATCGAAATTGAAATTCATCCAGCTGATTATAATGGTTTCTCTGTTTTGGAGAAGACAAGACAGGTTCATCAGGCGCTTCATTGATGTGTTGTGTGATGTGAAGGTAACTAATGAAATTAGGAGTGTCTGGATATATTATTGGTCTCAGGTATGCAGCATGTATTATTTACAGCTTAAGAAATTTAATTCATTGGTAATTTTTTACAATCTAGTATGTTCACAAAACTGACAATACCGATTCTGGTTCTGTAGTGTGACCAGGACCTCAGCCAAAGACTGGTGAAACATCTTAACATGAAATCATCGATATAAGAGATAAGTAATTGAGTGGTGATGGAGCTGAGATTTGAAGTATCTCTCAGGTTTTTTTGCTGATATGTGAATTTGAAGAAAAAACATCAAAACACAATATTGTAGTAGTGTCTCTCAACGAGATTATATCTTGATCAATCCTTACTATGATATGTAGGAATTTAGGTGTAGGCTGAGTGAATTTTTTCGTGAAGTTACTAATTCTTCACATTCTTGGCTTGGAGGGCCGTTGCTGGCTATTGTGGCTATAATAAATGGGCTAATGATGCCATGTATGGCAGTCTGCTCTTGGAGAGCTTTAATGTTGAAAGACATGAAATCCATATGTGGCATTGAAATATATGCCTTCAGTACCATGGATATTATTATCAAAGAATATTTAGGTGTTAGTTCCTGTTTAACTACATACATTGTCCTGTGGAATATGCTCCTTAAAACTTTGTGAGCTCTCCGTATTTGCCAACACTGTGTGCTTATGATTGGCTGGATGACACAATTTAAGTTGCTTTCTACAGTGAGTGCTGAGTTCTACATTCTACAGCTGAATATGCCAACCATATCATAAGTCAAATAGGCTTAAAGAAGCCTTCAGATGATGTATTGAATTTGGTGAGAAGAGACTTATTCAGTGAATTCCACAAAATAGTTCCACATATGCCTTCTCCATTTTTTATGAAAGCTCATAGATGGTGAGACTTTGGGTTACATGATTGCAACCTCCATCCTCGTCTATTTGATAACTAGTTTAAATGTCAACCTATAAATTTCTGTTTATCCTAGTCATCGTGAACAGACATTTAAGGATGCTTCATAGATGTAGGATAATAAGGATATATTTGACTCAATATTTCAGCCATAAGCTTATCAAATTCAAAGAAATTAATCTGGCTAATCTGATTTCATATTTTTATTGCAGGGGTAGTGCATTACCAACAACATTCAGTGCAAAAGATGACAAATGTCTGTGGTTAGATAACAAGCGATTTGTTGTTTTTGGTGATTTTTGTGTTGCTCCAAATGTTGAAGGTGCCATATTGAGTGGCCTTTCTGCAGCTTCAAAACTTTCACAAGTACACAATTCTCTATAGCTCCTTAATCACGTCAAAGATTTGTTGAACTTAGGACATGTCCAAACAATAGTTTTCCTTTCTACTGTTATAAGAAAGTAAATTCTTTTGAAGAGCGTCATATGAAATTTCAAACAAGATGTAGGTATTCTAATGCTAGAATCTGTCGGGTGTTGTCACGTCCAAACTATTTATGTGAATTAGCATTTGATCTTTTGTCATGAGAATTTTTTTGTTTGTAGTAATGGGTTATTGTAGCAACAACTCCATATTAAAGTCATTATACACTGTCCAACATCGTCAATATGGTTCTCTTTTTTTCCATATATACATTTTAAGTAATAGAAGTGTGTCAAAGCCTTTGTTCACTTACCATGAACAGCTCAAAAAGAATGACAATGTATCATTGATCAAGGAAAGAAATAATTTGTAGCCCCCCTTGCAACTTGTTACATGAAAATGATTCTCTATATGTTATTATTTTAGTTTTTTCATATTATTTCTCTTCCAAAGATTATTAGAAAGAACATGTTGCCCAATAAAATGACATTGGCTAGTGTTATATTTTAAGCACAAGTATAGGATCTAGTTATGATAAAATGCTACACTAATTACTACAAGTAGAAAGGGAGACAATAGAGTAAATTAACATTAAAAAATACTAAGTGACTAGAAAGCCAATTTGAATTCACTTGATTTTTGCTTGACTTGAGTATAATTAAATAACTTTTTCATAGAGAAGTCATGTGCTCTAAGTGTAGTTCCAAGTGCATGCACAACCAATAGAAAACTACCTCTCCCTTAATTGTAGTTATCTGGGCCAAAAATTGAGTTGTAGGGTCTCTAATAGAGTTAGGGTCACTAATAGAGTCAAAATATCTACTGAAAAACTCTAAAATATGCTTGCTACATGTCATATGGCATGAATTTTCACCTGTGATATTTATTTCAATGGATATTTTTGGACTGTTGCAACAGGGTACATTTTAAAATTTGATGGATTAACATATTGGTGCACACAAGGAGAGAGGAATATCACTAAGATGGATGGTATGCATTCTCAGATGCATGGATACTGAACTGAAGGGTACACCTCCCTAATTCTATTCTTGGCGGCATGCACAGGAATTTTGGGACTTAATGTGCAGGTTTCAAGGAGGAATAGCGTTTTAAAATAAGAAAAAATCATTGCAACGAGGATGAATTCTAGGAGTTTTGATCTCTGTCATTGCAAATTCAGAATCTAAAAGACTTGTAAATGCTTGAAAATCTGGAATGAGTAAAGCTTGGGAACTTTTTCATCTTCCTCATGTATTTTCCATTGTTGGTGAATGCTTACATCTCTATTTTTCAGCCTAGTCAAGTTAATTTTGTGACATGGTGTGGGCCTTTGTCCCCTGGTTTCACTAAGATTATTATGAATTTTCCTAGTGGTCCTTGACCACAAAGTTTGGTAAGGTAAGAACTTTCCTCTGATTAGGTTTAAACAATAAGAGTAGGGTTGTGTCTAGGCATATGTTGTAGGGTTCAAAATAGTGTTACGTAGTGAGATTCATCTAACATATATGC
Organism: Pinus albicaulis; assembly: GCA_034641835.2. NCBI lineage: Eukaryota > Viridiplantae > Streptophyta > Pinopsida > Pinales > Pinaceae > Pinus > Pinus albicaulis. The sequence goes on along the minus strand of CM076570.1, from coordinate 271,713,760 downwards.
CTCACTGGAATTCTCTATCTCTTATTTGACTTTAAGACCCAATGGAAAACACCTATTGTTGGATCCTTCCCAAATATTATTACTATTTTCCTTGTTTATTTTACTTGTTGGCATAGTTCATTCTCAGTGATTTATTTGTAGATCATAGGCAGGTGATACAGATACCCCTTTTTTGTTGGGAACAAAAAACCAAAAGTGAGAGGATTTCAACAGGTGATATTTATTTTTCTATGAAACATGCACCCAAGGCTCATTTTAGGTGTCAAAACATTCCATGAAAATATTTGTGTAGTCAACATCTCCAATGATCTAAGGAAGTGTACCACATAAGCATCAAGACAAGGTCTAGAAATTCCCATAAGAAAGCTATCTGGAGTGTGAATATCCATCATGGCACAACCAAGGGTAACATATCATACACCCCACATCAGATGAAGAACCCCCAAGCATGATTTATAAACTTTTTCCTTGCACCTAAAAAATGATAGGCTAGAGTTTTAGATCTTCAACCCACCTTCTCCTTTTATTTTTATGCATTCTTTCTAAAAGAAAAAAACACTTTTTATGGGAAATCCACACTAAATTGCCTTTTAAGGATGGCCTTATCATACCCGGATGGTCACAATACACACCAATATGTGGTGTTGTATTCATGTACTTGTAGTATTCTTGTACTACTAGGTACAAAGTATTCTTGTCTTAATAAAATATACCATGGGGCTCTCATTAAAACACTTAAATTGAAAAAAACAGAGAACAATGTTTTTTTTTCATTAAAGAAAAGGGAGGGTCTCATAACTCATCCTCACCTTGCCTTTTCTTCTCTATATAACTCTTCAAAATTGTAACTTTTGTTGTTCCACCTTAATAAGACACTAGTTTGAGTACATGAGGTTGTAGTTGGATTTTTGAACAAAAAGATTTCAAAGGGAAGAGGGTCTAGACTTGTGATTGAACACCTTATTTGGTGCAAACATATTCATAAAGATTGATCAATTGATTTTTCATCATCATATATATCAATTTATATGTTATTTTATACACATGCACATAATCAATCTTCCTAAAAAATGGTTGATCTTTGTATGCCTTAGACCATTAAATGCCACATATCATAGTGAGATGTGCTTGAGTGTGGATTGAGTAATCACATTGTGGGAATACTAATATGCATCTCTTATGTATATCACAAGAAGAAATGTGAATTGTAGAATTCATGTGAGGTCATAAGAGAGGCATCATGTCATTATGTTAAGGATATAAATATAAAGGGGTGTAAAAAATGTTAATGAAAAAACATATACCTACAATATATAGTGAAAGCAGGGGTTTTTTAAATTGGGAAAATGCAATGGGTTAGTATTGGTAGGGGGTTAAATAAAGTGATTTTTAGAGGTATTTTCCAATATGTAGTCAAATTAAGGGTATTGTTTAGTATGCTACGAACGCACGTGCTATGCCATAGTTTAATTGAGTGATGCCCCTGTGGGTGTCGTAGCTGCGATTCCGAGTTTGGAAAAACATTTCTTCCTCAGCCATGTAAATTTCATGGTTGTTTTTCCTGGAATCGTCGGGGTTTTTCTACTAAGTGTTGACCATTCTTGATGGGGGAAAGGTTCTTGCATAACTGCAGTTGTCTAGGAAGATCCTACTTGTCCTCGGTTACTCTGAAGTTTTTTAAGCTCAGGGAGTTCAAGACAATGGTGAGTATAGTGTCCGTACTCACCACATATTGAACAAGAATGGTTTGTTCGTAGAGGTGGCCTTTTGCCTTGCTTTTGGGCGTTTCTTGGCTCCTAGTTCTAATTCCGGTTGTAGTTACCTCCAGCCTGGGATCGTGGTGGGCACTGTTGGTTACTTCCCCCCTGTCCAGGGTTCCCTTTGGGCTTGTTTTTTACCTTTCTGTTAACCACGTTTGGAGGATAATTCTCCTGATCATACTGGTGTGGTTGATTTTGGGACGGCTGCACAAAGTTCACCTATGCATTGTTTTGCGTAGGTGGGTTATGTGCTTGCGACTGAGCATATTGCTATCCCATGTTTGCACCTGGCCATTGGGGGGGATTTCTTCCTGCGTACCCGGTCCCCTTAGCTGGAGGATAAGGTCCTCCTTAGTGATACGCTGGAACCCTATTAATCAAATATTGCTGCTACATATGATGACTTTGAAATCCGGGTTGAGACATGTTTTGGGTAGACCCATGTGTGTAACCGGGATTCTAACTGCTGCTGCCTAGGTACCCTTGGGTCATTGACCCAATAAGTCCACTTCCAGAGTTAGACGCACCTGGAAATTCTTGATAATATTGCAGGCGTGGGGCTTTGGGTAGGATATTGTATATGTATCCTGATTGCGTGTTGATCAGTTCAAGCTGTTGGGCTTTACTGATTGCATCCTCTTCAGATGTGGGGTTACGTTGCACCACATCCTTTGAAATCTCCGCCGTTATAGTTTTCAAGAATAAATCTAAAAGGAATCGGTTGTCGAGTTCTGCTTTGCATAAACTGCGACGCCATCTCCACTCGTGGATATGTTCTGAAATATGGGTAGAGGGGGATTGTCTGAAATGAGTCAGTAACTCCATTCTCGAATCGTGGTGAATGGGTAACTAAAAGTATGTGAGGAATGCGGTAGCGAGGGCGCTAAAGGTTCTATGTGAAGCAGTAGGTTGCTCTACGTACCATTTCGCGGCCACTCCTGTAAGAGTGCATTGAAACAACCTCAACCGAATAGTATCGTCAATGATTCTATTCGATGAGCACCACAGGTGAAAGGTCATTATATGATTTCCTGGGTCTTCCGCTTGCTTTCCTTCAAACTTTGGTATGTCTGAAGGGAGCTTTGTGGGCATGGGAGGCCAATTAGGATCATGTGCGATGGGGTCATTGGTGAGCTTGGTCAAATCTGGTAGATTTAACGCCACTAAGAAGGGTGACTGGGAGGTTGATGCCATGGAAACGTGTGAAGACACAAAGTTCTGGTTAGTACGAGGCTTAGTCTGTGACATACCCTATTGTGAATTCAGCTGGCTTCCCGTATGGGATGCACTCCTCTACCCCCTAAGGGACGAGGGGGGTGTGGTGTGCGGTGTGGTGTTGAGAGACCGACTAGGGTTCCAAACTAAGGTTGCTCCAGGAAAGGAGGAACCAACCATTGTGGCAATGTTCCGTCTTTGATGCCTAAACGGCGAAAGACTTGGAACCCCTCTCGGTAATGGGGGTAGGTCCAAAAGATGCTTGGACTGACAAGGTTTTGTTGCAACTGTTTGAGTGTCGACCAGGTTAGGTTTCGGAAATTTTTTTTGAGGGGATCGAGTCTATGATCACGACAAATTTATGGCCACATATATAAAAAAAAAGTGAAAATGAAATGAATTTTCCTTTAACTTAATCTATGTGATCAATCAAGAAAAAAAAGTTTTGTTTGTTTGTGTGTGATACTCAAAATCATAGAAGACTTAATACATCCTCACACACTCAAAAGTAACTGGGCCTTGAGAGGATTTCTTGCGAGTGCTGGCACAACATCCCGTAAGAGCTGGCAACGCCCCCAGTCAGCCGAAGAGAATCAACCAAGGTAAGGGTAGAGGGTTTGGCGCTTGCCTGCACCATCACCTATAGGGTAAAATATGCCCTAGTTTTGGCCACTAAGAACCACCGTCCCACGTGAGCATTCGAGTCTTGGGCTTCTTGGTAGTCAGCTAACAATACCGAGTATCAGCTGGGTCAGGTAGCCCCAACTAATACTGCACGCATTGTGCCTAAGCCTAACCCCCTCTGAATCAGGTCTCTACTGCACTTGGTTTTTCTTTTCCATGGGCTGATAGGTGGATTTTAAAGCTCCCTAAAAACACAACTTCTATGTTTCAATGTGAAGTGTGATCAAGGTGGCTTATTGGATGCCTACCCCCTTGATCCTAACTTAATCTATAAATTCTCTTGTGGCCCCTGTGGGGAGAATTTAGTGAGTTGGTTTAAGTTATTTTTAGGTGGCTTTCTTTTCTTAGTGGGTGAATGTGTGTGAGCGTATGGTGAACAATCTCATAATTTGAAAATATGGATATCGGTTATCCTTTACAAAAGTCCCCTAGTTAAACTATGTGGCATTGTTCCTTGCTCAAATAGAAAGCATTTGCGGATAATGGGCCGCTTCCAAAACCTCCTAGTTAGTCTATGTGAGTGACTAAAGGGAGATGGTGACTCACAAATGTAGAGCATTCATATGCTTGTCTAGGGTCCCCAAATGGTGCAAAGACAACAAATATTACTTGCTCTAGTTGGCGATTCAATCCTACTCCCGCAATTTCCTAAATGCAAAAATTGAATTTAAACTAAACAATTTCTACACTAGCTTATGCATATCTGGCTTTGAGTCACTTACTTGGACTAGTTAAGCTAAGTGTGCATACCAGAATCTGCAAAAAACATAAATTGTTCGAAAAGCAACGATTAATTCGCCCCCTACTTAAACTATGTGAACACTTTTTGCAAAAACCAACTTAAATGAAAACTAACTAAATGCCTACAGAAAGCAACAAAAGAAATGAGTTCTCAGAAGCTGTGGGGTATCAACACAAGTGTTGGCAGATACATTAGGGGCTGCCAACACACTTACAAGCAGAAAAAATGCAGAAAATAGGGAGAAAAAATCTCTCTGCAATTTGCGCACAAAAGACCTTGACAGGTGCGCCTTCTTGCGCGCAGGTCACTCCTGAATGCGCGCAATGCGCCTCTGTGCAGAAAAACTGTGTGCAAAAATCTTGCAAGTAAAAATATTAGGAGATGCCTTCTTCAGTCTGTCACCTCAGTGAGTCTAGGGACTGTAAGATGGGTCACAGGACTATCAGCTCCACTCCAGCATAGACAAAGGGTCTTCTGCAAAAGATGGCACAACCACATAAACTTGAAACACGTCAGTGGAGTCGCCAATCCTATTGTTGTGGACTTGACGCACGGGTGTACGAAATCGCACAAGCTTAGAGAGTGTGGTGTACTCTTTAAAATATTGGTAACATGCAGAATGTGGGGGGAGCTCAAAAGCATAAAACTTAATGAAAATAGTATGCTGAAGTATGCTCTGGTTAAACTAAAACTAAAAACACAAAAGAAGCTATATAGAGAGTTCCAAACATTAATAATGCAAACGACGGCTCAGTGGCCTCTTCTTATTAAATGTTAGAAATAAAAGGAAATGTTACCCACTTGCCAAAGGGCCCCTAGGCAATGGCTCTAGGTCCTGATGCAAGGATGTTTTCCTTCCAAGTTCTGCCTCTAATGTAGTCTAAATTTTTCTCTTTGCTGTGGTGGACTAAGATGTTGGGTGGCCAACTATCGAGTCCTCTTTAGCTCCAGCTCCGGGTCACACACAATGTTGGTGTTGCTTGGGAAATTTTGGCCAGCATAACCTTGTGATCACCATTTTTTCATCTCTTGGTGGGTTTATATAGGTGAGCTTCAAATCCTCCTTCCCTCCCTTGGTACATGATGGATGGTGACCCAAGGGAGAGGTGTGATTCCATTGTGTGCTCAAATATTCTTTTGTGTGCTCACAAATGTCTAAGGAGGTGCTGGTGGTTGTCCTTAGGCGGCTTTCACATAAGGAGTAACTGTCCTTTTCTTGTTGTGGTCACAAAAAGTGAATTTTTTCCATTTCCAGGAATGCGCGCTTATCGGGAAAAAAGGCACGCAGAAGGCACTCTTCTCGAAGGAAAAACCGTGCATTTGAGCATTTATGACTAGTTCAAGTATGATTTTCTCAAAACCTTAGAGATTTTAAATAATTCTTGATTCCATAATGTATTCCTGTCCTGTAAATCCTTGGGTTCGACATTAATTGATGTCGTCTTCTGTTGTACGATTTTCCAGTGTTAACAGTTGGTAGTGTGGAAAATGTTTTTTGGCGCTTCATCTCCTAGGGTTAGGGTTTTGGATGTTTAGAGTTTTCTATTGTTTCTAAATAATAAATAGGCCCTCGAGCCTCATTGTAACATAGTTCAGAGGCCTGTAGCTGCCACATATATTCTCAGACATAAGGTACCAGCACCCTAGCTAGTTTATTTCCATTATGTCTGTAAGCAAATTCCAGTTCTTTGATATTAATGAAATGAAGTGTTATTTCCGCTGCATATTTGTATCTATGGTTATATTTCTATTCTGTTGTATTCCTGCATAAATCTATATCAGTGGTATCAGATCGGTTTTCTTTTTCTCGATCATTCTTTGCATGTCCCCAACAATTTCGGGGTATAAGGAGTTAGGGCTCGATCTGATTGAACCTTTGAAAGATCAGCCTCCCAAACCCCGACGGCCACCCATGGGGGATGAAAAGAAAGATGAGGGAGCAGGAGATCCTATCAAAATATTTCTTGAGGAGGCCCTAAAAAAAAATGAACGCGATGATGGATAACTTTCCCCAGATCCTTCAACGATTGCCCATCGACGGCGCATCTGCATCCAGCAGCCACTCTGGAGGCGCGACTCCCTTTAAGGTACAAATAAATTTTACATTATCATATTTGAGGGTCAAATAGATGCAGATGACATAGATAAATGGTTGAATATATTAGAAGGATATTTCTCGGTTCATGACTTTTCCGACTGGGAGAAGACTCCTCCAAGCTACCCCCCATGTCAAGGACTGGTGGGAAACCTATTATGAGAAAAAGGATGAGATAGAACCCTCTCTGGTCTCAGCCGTACCCACTTGTAATTCATTCTAAGATTCCATTAAAGAATAATATTATCACATGGGGAGCTATGAGGACAGGTAGATAAAACGGACCACGCTGCGGCAACAAAGGGATCAAGATGCGCATGAGCTGACGAATTTGTTCCATACCTTGCGCACAAAGTTGGGTATCAAATATTCAGAGAAACATTTGGTGCTAAAGTATCATAGTTGTCTGCATAGATACATTTAGGAGGAAATGGAGTTCCTCAACATCTCCTAGTTTTTTACGGCATACTAGTATTCTGCCAAGATTGAGCAGAAATTCAAATAGAAGAAGCGAGACTTTGGAACTATGAATCAAAAGCAAGGGAAAGGTGCCCCCAAACCACAGAAAAAAAGAAAAAGCCAAGGCATGGTGGCCCAAGACACCCTGCCAAAGCCACAAGCAAAGAAAAACACCACGAAGCCAAAGAAGGACATGGTAAAGTGGTGTGAGTTCCATAAGAGCTCCACTCAAAACACAAGTGAGTGTCGAGCCAAGCAATCGTTGTTGGCTGAGATGAGGGATTTTGAATCAGATGCATGCTTCAACTCTGAATCAGAACCTGATAAGGGGAATGAAAATTAACAGAAATAAATTATTGATGTGGAGCCCAATGCTATTGTTGCCACTGCGAAGATCTAAAAGGAGGAATCGGAAGATACAGAGGAGGAGGAGCGTCTCTTCCACTCCCAGATGTGGGTAAAGGGTTCCTCACTACAATTTATTGTGGACATTGGGAGCCAAAAGAACCTCATTTCAGCAAACGTCGTGAAGTGGTTGGGATTTCCAACCACAACACACCCACATCCATACACCATCGGGTGGCTTCATCAAGGACGGGATCTCCGTGTCAGCCAACAGTGCCACAGTCCCTATAGCATCAAGCCCTTCACGGATGAGGTATTATGTGACATTGCTCCTCTTGATGTTTTTGATGTATTATTAGGCCAACCATACTTATGGAAGTGACATGTTGTGTATGAGTCACATCCTCGCGTTATTATTGTTACTTTGGGAAATAAGCTGTACAGGATACCAGAGGTACCACCGGTTGCCGCTATCTCTTTGGTTACTAAAAATCAATGTAGTAAGCTCATTTCCAAAACCAAGAATTTTTTTTTCCTAATGATCCGCCCCCAGGGCAAGAAGAATATTGTGGCCACGACCTCCAGACAAGGCTCCTCCACATGACAATAACAAATGGACAAGGTTGTGGAGGAGTACAGGGACATCCTCACCTCACCCACAAGGGTGCATATTCACTGTCAGGTTAAGCATCCCATTGATCTGGCCCCAGGTGCGCCGCAACCCAATGGACCAATCTATCGGTGCTCTGTTATGGAGAACGATGAAATCAAGAGGCAGATTCAAGAGCTATTGCAGAAAGGTCACATTCGGCCAAGTTCATCACATAATGGGAGCCCGATCGCATTGATACAGAAGAAGGATGGGACTTGGAGACTCTGTATTGACTGTTGGGCGTTGAACAAGATCACTGTACATAATAGGTACCCGATCCCATGGATTTATGAGCTTCTGGACAAACTCAAAGGGGTGAAATATTTTACCAAGATCGACTTGAAGTCTGGGTATCACCAGGTACCAATCGAACCCTCTGATGTGTGGAGGACTTCCTTCAAATCTAAGGAGGACCTTTTCGAATGGCTGGTCATGCCTTTCGGGTTGATGAATGCTCCCACAACCTTCATGAGATTTATGGACGACATCTTACGACCATTCACCAAATCATTTGTAGTGGTGTACTTGGATGAAATTCTGATCTTTAGCTAGACCTGGGAAGAGCACCTCTGCCACATCCGACAAGTCCTCCAAACATAGTGGCAACACAAGTTGTGTGCCAATTTGAAGAAGTGAACTTTTGACATGACCCAAGTTCAATATCTGGGATACATTATTGATGAAAATGGGGTGCATGTGGATCCAACCAAGATCCAAGTCATTCAGGATTGGCCAGCCCCAACCACTCTAATAGAGCTTCGCATATTTCTGGGTCTTGCTAATTTCTACCGCAGGTTTGTGTTGGGACTCTCTCATATCACTTGGCCCTTGAGTCAAGTCACCAAGGGAGGAGCGAAAGAAAATTTCTTTTGGTCAAAACCTCAAGAGAAGGCGTTCGTAGAATTGAAACATCCCCTTTGTTCATCCCCAGTGCTCACACTATGAGACTTGCAACAACCATTTGAGATCGAGACAGATGCCTCTGACTATGCTATTGGGGTAGTTCTTACTCAATAGTGGCATCTAGTGGCATATCACAGTGAGGCATTATCTGACACAGTTCGCAAGTATCCCACTTATGACAAAGAAATGTATTCCATTTTGTAGGCTTGTCGACAATGGAAGAATTAATTTTTTGGGAAGGAAAAAATCATCCACACAGACCACCAACCCCTGCAGTTCATACAGACACAAGGGAAGTTGTAGCATGATCACCATTAGAAGTGGTCCACATATCTACAATAGTTTCACTTTAACATCAAGTACAAGAAGGGTAGCACCAATAATGTTGCAGACTTCCTCAGCCGACCAACGGTCGTGGCGCTAACCATCGTTCTCAACTCTTGTGGGCACGAGACTTCTGATTGGTCGCTTCTCTAGAAGAGCGATCCAGAATTCAGCCACACATACAAGGCACTCTTGGGGGCTATGCAAGTTCCAAATTTTCACCTCCAAGATGCACTGTTATGTCACCTGGGACACCTTTGTGTTACTTCAAGCAAGCATGCCAATATGATATGGGAAGTGCACTACAGTCGAGTCATTCAACATTTCGGAGGTGAGAAAACAGTGCAGTACTTTAGAAGTGTTTCTATTGGCCGAACCTTCGACAGCATGTTGGAAAGTACATCGGATCTTGCACTGCTTGAAGCATTGCGAAACCGACCATCAAGAAGTAAGGCCTATATACTTCACTACCTACCCCTAGTTGACCTTGGGAATCCATCTCCATGGATTACTTGTCGGGCCTTCCTTCTACTAAGCATGGAAATAACTGTGTTTTCGTGGTCATCGACGGATTCTTGAAGATTGCCATTATGGTGCCCTCTAAGAAAAATATCATAGCAGAAGCCACTGCTAAACTCTTCTTTGAACGAGTGTGGGTGCACTTTGGGATCCCACGGTCTATCATATAAGATCAGGACAGCAGGTTCCTGAGCAAATTTTGGTCCAGCCTCTGGCTAATGTTGGACACCAAGCTCACCAAGTCCATAGCTTTCCATTCCCAAACTGATGGCCAGAAAGAGGTCGTCAACGGGATGATTGTACACATTTTGCGCATGTACAATTCAAAGCATCCACACACATGGGATGAGAGCCTCCCCTATGTAAAAAATATTTATAACTGGGCTCTCCACAACTCAACCTGCCACAACCCCTTTTAGGTGGGCTTGGCATTCCAGCCACTATGTCCCATTGACGTAGCCATGCCATTTGCGGCTACTCAGGCCGATTCAGTTGATGTCTAGTCTGAAGCTGACAAAGCGAATAGCTTCATCAAGCACATTCATCACATCCGCCAATAGGTTCATGAAATATTGGACAAAGCCAATGCTAAGTACAAGCAATGACATGATCAACATTGGGTGCCACGCAACTTCCAGGTGGGCGACAAAGTGTGGCTACATTTGCAGAAGAAGTGCCTCACTGGACCCCACCATCAGCTTCGCCCGCTCTGATTTGGGCTATAAACCATCACCAATGCTGTGTGGAACAATGCCTTTGAGCTTAGTATTCCACCATTCCTTGGTCTCCACCCAGTATTCAATGTGGACCACCTTCATCCCTACTTCCCACCTATACTGGACACCTCTAACATTGCAGAACAACTCACACCAAGAGAGTTAAACCCAGACTGCATGGAATAGGCCACCACATATTATATCATGGACATGAAAATCAAGAAAACTCACCAACAGAAGAACCAACTGTATCAGGTTATCAAAGCTGGCCAAATCCTACACCAAGGCAAGTGGTTCACCAGGCACAGAGTTCAGTAGAAATTTCCTCATCTCATGTAGGAACTCAACGCAATGGGGACCAGTGCTTCCTAAGGGGGGAGGAATGATCTAGGTGGATATTGGTGGCCAATCGCCTATTCCACTTGGGGCCCCACCATTCTCTCTTTCAGTTTTTTAGTTTCGGCACAACTTACTATTTTTAGCAGTGTTTCAGGTCCTGAACTTCTAGAGCCGTTTTGAGGCCCTAAACGATGTTTTTTGGGAAAAGTGGGTGCAATATGGGTCCATCATCCGATTTTTCTCACATTAAAAGTTGTAGTCCTCGGATATATATTTATAACGAGATATGGTGCACGTCAAATGAAGATCATATGCCAAAGTTACGTCCCCGGGAAGTTGAAACACCAATTTACCCAAACAGGGCCCATAGTTTTTGGCGCTTCATCTGCTAGGGTAAGGGTTTTCAATGTTTAGGGTTTTCCATTGTTTCTAAATAATAAATAGGCCCTAGAGGCTCATTATAACACAGTTCAACGGCTTCTATCCGCCACATCTCTTCTCAGAGATAAGCTACCAATACCCTAACTAGTTTATTTCCGTTCTGTCTGTAAGCAAATTTCAGCTTTTTGATATTAATGAAATGAAGTGTTATTTCCATTTCATCTTTGTATTTATGGTTATATGTGTATTCTGTTGCGTTCCTACATAAATCTGGATTAGTGGTATTAGAGCGGTCTGCTTTTTCTCGATCCTTATTTTCATGTCCCCACGAGGTCAGGGTATAAGGAGTTAGGGCTCGATCTCGTTGAACCTTTGCAAGATCAACCTCTAAAATCACGACAACCACCCATGGGGGATGAAAATAAATATTAGGGAGTAGGAGATCCTATCAAAATATTGCTTAAGGAGAGTCTCAAAAACAAAGGAACGCGATGATGGATAACGTTTCCCAGATCCTTGAATGATTGCCCACCAGTGGCGCATATGCATCCAGCAACCACTCTAGAGGCAAGAATCCCTTTAAGGTACAAGTAAAATTTGACATTCCCATATTTGAGGGTCAAATAGATGAATATTCCTTAGATAAATGGTTGAATCTATTAAAAGGATATTTCTCGGTTCATGACTTTTCCGACCGGGAGAAGATTATTTTTGCACTCCTCAAACTTATCACCCATGTGAAGGACTGGTGGGAAACCTAATGTGAGAAAAAGAACAAGATAAAACCCTCTCTATTCTTAGTTTTACCCACTTGGAATTCTTTCCGAGACACCATCAAGGAACAATATTGTCCCGTGGGGAGCTATGAGGAGAAGTACATACAATGGACCACACTGCGGCAACAAAGGGATCAAGATGTGCATGATCTGATGAATCTGTTCCATACCCTGCGCACAAAGTTGGGTATCAAATATTCAGAGAAACATTTGGTGCTAAAGTATCATAGTTATCTACATAGATACATTGAGGAGGAAATGGAGTTCCTCGATATCTCCTCACTTGGTACGACATAGTGGTATGCTGCTAAGATTGAGCAGAAATTTAAATAGAAGAAGTGAGACTTTGGATCTGCGAATCAAAATCAAAGGAAAGGTGCCCCCAAACCACAGAACTAAGGACAAAGCCAAGGCATGGTGGCCCAAGACACCCTTCCAAAGCGACAAGCAAAGAACAACACTGCGAAGCCAAAGAAGGACATAATAAAGTGGTGTGAGTTCCATAAGAGCTCCACTCACAATACAAGTGAGTGTCGAGCCAAGCAGTCGCTGGTGGCCAAGATGAGGGATTTCAAATCAGATGCATGCTCCGACTCTAAGTCAGAACCTGACAAGGGGAATCACAAAGGGAAACAGATTATTGATGCGGAGCCCAACGCCACTATTGCCACTGCGAAGATCTAGAAGGAGGAACCAGAAGATCTATAGGAGGAGCGTCTCTTCCACTCCTAGATGTGGGTAAAGGGTTCCCCACTATAGTTCATTGTCGACTATGGGAGCCAAAAGAACCTCATTTAAGCAGATGTTGTGAAGCATTGGGCTTGTCGACCACAGCACACCCACAACCATACACCATCAGGTGACTTCATCAAGGACAGGATCTCCACGTCAGCCAAGAGTGTCGCCTTCCCTACAACATCAAGCCCTTCACGGATGAGGAATTATGTGAAATTTCTCCTCGTGATGTTTCTGATGTATTATTAGGCCAACCATACTTGTGGAAGTGACATGCTGTGTATGAGTCCTGGCCTCGCGTTGTTATTTTTACTTTTGGAAATAATATGTACACGATACTAGAGGTACCATTGCCTGCTGCTATCTCTTTGGTTAATGCAAATCAATGCAGTAAGCTCATTTCCCAAACCAGGAAATTTGTTTTCCTGATGATCCAGGCCTAGGGCAAGAAGAAGATTGTGGCCACAACCTCCAGACATGTCTCCTCTACACGAAAACAACAAATGGACAAGGTTGTGGAGGAGTATGGGGACATATTCACATCACCCACACGGGTGCCTCTACACTGTCAAGTCAGGCATCCCATTGATCTAACCCCAAGTGCACCGCTACCCAATGGACCTATCTATCGGTGCTTTGTTCTAGAGAACGATAAAATCAAGAGGAAGATTTAGGAGCTGCTGCAGAAAGGTCACATCCAGCCAAGTTCATCACCCTGTAAGAGCCTGATCGTGTTGGTACAGAAGAAGGATGGGACTTGGAGACTTTGTACCAACTATCAGACACTGAATAAGATCACTGTCCAGAATAGGTACCCGATCCCACAGATTTATGACCTTCTAGACCAACTCAAAGGGGTGAAATATTTCAACAAGATTGACTTCAAGTCTGGGTATCACCAAGTACCAATCGAACCCTTCGATGTGTGGAAAATTGCCTTCAAAGCCAAGGAGGGCCTTTTCGAATGGTTGATCATACCTTCCGGGTTGATGAATTCTCCCGTAACCTTCATGGGGTTGATGGAAGACATATTGCAACCACTCTCCAACTCATTTTTAGTGGTGTACTTGGACGACATTCTGGTCTTCGGCTAGACTTGGGAAGAGGACTTCCACCACATCTAACAAGTCCTCCAAACACTGCAGCAACACAAGTTGTGTGCCAATTTGTAGAAGTGCACATTTGGCATGACCCAGGTTCAATATTTGGGATATGTTACTGATGAAAACGGGGTTCATGTGGATCCAACCAAGATCCAATTCAATAGGGATTAGCCGACCCCAACTACTCTAATAGAGCTTCGCAGCTTTTGGGGTCTTGCTAATTTCTACTGCAGGTTCATGTTGGGATTCTCTCATATCACATGGCCCTTAAGTCAAGTAAACAAGGGAGGAGTGAAAGAAAAATTCATTTGGTCAGAACCTCAACAGAAAGCGTTCGTAGAATTGAAACATCGCCTCTATTATGTTCCACTGCTCACATTACCAGACTTGCAACAACCATTTGAGATGGAGATAGATGCCTCTGACTATGCTATTAGGGTAGTCCTTACATAACAGGTGCATCCAGTGGCATATCATAGTGAGCCATTGTCTGAAATAGTTTGAAAGTATCCCACTTATGAAAAAGAAATGTATTCCACTATGTAGGCTTTTCAACAATGGAAGAATTACATTTTGGGGAAGGAAAAAATAATCCACACAGACCACTGACCCCTACAATTCATATAGACACAAGGGAAGTTGCAGAATGATTTCCATCAGAAGTGGTCGATATATCTGCAACAGTTTCATTTTAGCATCAAGTACAAGAAGGGTAGCACCAATAATGTTGTAGACTGCCGAGCAGACAACCACTGATCGTGACGCTAACCACTGTTCTCAACTCTCATGGGCACAAGACTTCTGATTGGCCACTTCTCTACAAGAGCAATCCAGAATTCAGCCATAAATACAAGGCACTCTTCAGGGTATGCAAGTTCAAAATTTTCACCTCCAAGATGCACTGTTATGTCAATTGGGACACCTTTGTGTTCCTTCAGGGTCGAGAAAATAGTGGCTCTACTGCAGAAATATTTCTTTTGGCCGAACCTTAGACAGGATTTCAGAAAGTACATCGAATCCTCCACTTCTTGCACCATTGCCAAACTTGTTATCTAGAAGCAAGGCCTATATACTCCACTACCTACCCCTATTCGACCTTGGGAATCCATATCCATGGATTACATGTTGAGCCTTCCTTCTACTAAGCATGGAAATGACTGTGTTTTCGTGGTTGTCGACAAATTCTTGAAGATGGCCATTATGGCGGCTAGCAAGAAGAATATCATAGTAGAAGCCACTGGTAAACTCTTCTTTGAACGAGTGTGGCTGCACTTTGGCATCCCACAGTCTATCATATCAGATCGGGACAACAGTTTCCTCAGCACAATTTGGTCTAGCCTCTGGTTAATGTTGGACACCAAGCTCACCAAGTCCACAACTTTCCATCCCCAAACTGATGGTCGGACAAAGGTCATCAACAGGATGATTGTACACATTTTTCACATGTGCAATTCAGAGCATCCATGCACATGGGATGAGAGCCTCCCCTATCTACAACATAGTTATAATCGGGCTCTCCACAACTCAACCGACCACATCCCCTTTTAGGTGGGCTTGGGATTCCAGCCACTATGTCCCATTGATGTAGCCATGCCATTTGTGGCTACTCGAGCAGATTTGGCTCATGTCTAGTCTGAAGCTGACAAAGAAAACAACTTCATCGAGCGAATTCAGCACATGCGCCAATAGTTTCATGAAATATTAGACAGAGCCAATACTAAGTACAAGCAATGACATGATCAATGTCGAGTGCCACACAACTTCCAGGTGGGCAACAAAGTGTGGCTACATTTTCAGAAGGAGTGCCTCACTTGACCCCATCGCAAGCGTCACCCACTCCGATATGGGCCATACACCATCACCAAGGATGTTGGGAATAATGCCTTCAAGCTCAGTATTCCACCATTCCTTGGTCTGCACCTAGTATTTAATGTGGACTGCCTTCGTCCCTACTTCCTATCTCTACTAGACACCTCCGACATTGCAGAACAACTCACACCAACAGAGTTAAACCCAAACTGTATGGAACAGGCCACCAAATATTGTATCATGGACATGCAAATCAAGAACACTCACCAACAGAAGATCCAAGTGTATCTAGTTGTCAAAGCTTGCCAACTCCTGCACGAAGGCAAGTGGTTCACCGAGGACAAAGTTCAGCAAAATTTTCCTCATCTCATGGAGGAACTCAACGCAATGGGGACCATTGCTTCTTGAGGGGAGAGGAATGATTGAGGTGGATACTGGTGGGAAGCCACCTATTCCACTTGAGGCCCCATCGTTGTCTCTTTCAGTTTTTCAGTTTCGTCACAACTTACTATTTTTAGTAGTTTTTCGGGTCCTAAACTTCCGGCCCTAAACGACGTTTTTTTGGGAAAACCGAGAGAAACATGGTTACATGGAACAATGTTGCTCACATCAAATGGTGTAGTCCTCGAATAGATATTTCTAAGGAGGTATGGTCTGCGTCAAACGAAGATCATATGCCAAAGTTATGTCTCAGGGTAGTTGAAACACCAATTTACCCAAATAGGGCCCATAGTTTTGGCGCTTCATCTCATAGGGTTATGGTTTTGGATGTTTAGAGTTTTCCATTATTTCTAAATGATAAATAGGTCCTTGAGCCTCATTGTAACACAGTTCAAAGGCCTGCAGCTGCCACATCTCTTCTCAGAGATAAGCTACCAGTGCCCTAGCTAGTTTATTTCCATTCTGTCTGTAAGCAAATTTTAGTTCTTTGATATTAATGAAATGAGGTGTTATTTCCACTGCATCTTTGTATTTATGTTTATATGTGTATTCTGTTGCGTTCCTGCATAAATACAGATCATATTTTAAGTAATTAGAAATTGTTTTCTACTCACATTTGTTTGGAAAAATTCAAGTGAGATCGCTAGATGTTTGAATGATCTTGAAACTATTACTAGATTTGAAAAAATAAAAAATAACCTCAAACACTTTTTCTTATCTCTTTATTTATTGTATTTTTATAATATTAAATTTATTAATGTCTTATTACCATGTGAAATAAATAAATAAATAAATAAATATATATATATATATATAGAGGATTAGAAACAGAAATATGAAATCATGTTAAAAATATAATTATAAATATATTTTTTATTGGATTCAGATGAGAAATATGAAATCATGTTGCAGGTTAAGAATTGTGGATGTTTTAGTGATTAATTTTTTTTATAGAAGGTTTTTATTTAGATATTAATCAAAATAAAGTTTATCTTAATAATATATATAATTTTTTATTAAAATATTAATTTATGTGGTAATTTTTTTTTCTAAATAATAAATTATATAAAATTTAATATTATCATATATTTATTTCGATCTATCAAGTATTTAGAGGGATATATTTTTTAATACTCAAATCTTTTTTTGAGTGTAAAATATGAGGAAATGTTTGCATCTCATGTGATTTTATCCCTTTGAGATTTTAATATATTTTAACTATAATAACAAATATAAATGTGTGTGAAATATTATTTATTTTTTACTTTTAGGAAATATTTTAGTTTTGTGATTATTTAAATCTCATGCAGCATTTTCCACCTAATAAGAGTTGTCATTGTTTAATCACTTTCATGTTTTGAAAAATAATCTTATATGATTTTTGACATTATAGAAAAAAACCTAATGTAATTCTGTCTATGTAAGTCTAGATGTGTTGTAAAAGCAATACTAAATGAGGAATAAGGTTTTGGTAAGTTTTATAACCCACTGAGTCTTATTATTCCAATGTGAAGGGAAACAGAATTTACAAAAATACTAAATGAGGAATGAAGTTTTGGTCATCTTTATAGCACCTGAGTTTTATTATCCCATTGTGAATTCTAGCAGAATTTACAAAAAATAATCTTATTTTATTACTACAGGTTACAAATTATATAGTTTAAGAATTTTTGAAGAACACACATACCTTAATTCAATTTTTTCCACTAAACAAATTGTATACTTGTTTTTCTTTATTGAATTTTGTCCACTCATTATATTATTTATTTTTGTGGTCCATAATATTATTGTACATATGTGTTTTTTTTTAACCTTATATTCTTTTTGTTTTATTGAATTTCTTTCATGCTTCTTTTCTGGTCTATATTATTATTGTATATAAGTGTTTTTTTTTTTTTTTTTAAGTTTCATTGAACTTCATATATTGAATATTTTCAGTTAATTAGTCATCAAATATTTTTATGAGGTTTTAAATGTAACAGTAAGTGACAACATATCTTTCTATAGCTAGAAAACACGCCCAATACAATTTTAATATATTTAATCGATTAATATAATTTAAATTAAATATAATTTATAATGAATTATTAGAATTTTAAAAATTAAATTTGAAAAAAAAAGTTAAATTCAAAATGGGCTATTTAAAAAGAAAAAATGAAAAATAACGTTTCTTGGAGAAGTGTCAACTTATAAATATCTCCAAATTAATCATTTTATTGATTAAAAAAATGAGATTTACAAAATTTACTAAATCTTTTTATTTTTATTTTTAAATTATTATTTAATTTTAAATGGTTAATATATTATTATTATTTTTTCTCTTGTCGAGCATTTAGTGATGGGGTGATGGGGTGCATTGTTAAGGTATTCTGTATGCAAGGTCACCGGTTCGAAACCAGTGAGTAAGATAGACAGAGAAAAAATAGAAAGATTAAGATTAATTTAAACTACCAAATATATATATATATATATAAATTTTTTTAATATAATTTAAATAAATATAATTTAAAATTAATCATTTAAATTTTAAAAATTAGATTAGTTATTTAAAAAATAAAAAATAAAAAAATAGTGAATAACGTTTCGAAGAAATACTCAACTTTCAAATGTCTCTGTCTCGAAATTAGTCATTTTATTCATTTAAAAAAATGGAATTTATAAAAATCGATTTATAGAAATCACTTAGATAGTAAACATATGCTTCTCACCCTAACCTTTATCCTTTTGTTGCTATTTTCGAAGTTTTATGGAGTAATAAAATATATGTTTGATATTTAATATATTTTTTTTATATGGATATCAATGAATAAATATTTGGAGTTACAATTTCCATAAAGTTTGTTTTTTTAAATTCAATTTTATTAATTAAAAAAAAATGCTCATTAGAATTTTATATCATTGAAACAATTTTTTTGGTTATTTATTTAAATAAATAAATAAAAATACAATTTCTCTTATGCAGGCTGATATTTCTTCTCCGAAAGGAGGGCATATTGGAATGTATATTAGGATAACTGAATATTATTAACCTACCCTTTTTGTATATATTTAATTTATTAATTAAGTGGTAAGGTATGGTTTAGTTTTTAGTATATTTAGTTTATTAATTAAGAGATAAGGTATGGTCTGTATTAAAATTTGGGTTTGAGGAATATTGATTTAAAAAAAATTAAGTAAAAGAAGATTTGATTTCAAAAAAAATATTTCTATTCTGATACATTAAAATTAAGTAAAAGAAGATTTGATTTCAAAAAAAATATTTCTATTTTGATACATTATTTTAAAGATAATATGCTTTTAATATATCATTAAAAGAATATGATATAAAAATTATTTAAATAAATTTTCAGTTTCAAATTAAATAATAAAACGGATTTAATTTAGATAGTTTCCTTTCTATAAACTTTCTATACTTTAAAATGGTATTTTTTTCATACATCATGAAAATGATGATAGGAAAAGTATTTAAACAAATTTTTGGTCTGAAATCAAATAATAAAATAGATTTAATTTAAATACTTTTGTTTCGATACCATTATAGTCTGGGCATATGAAATTGACTGACTCGATAGGTATTGGCTTCGAAATTGTGCGTGTGTGGAGGCGTAGCCCATGGGTATGTGGTCAGTGATCAAATTTGAAGGGCAGGTTTTAATTTCAATTAGAAGGGCATATATTTATGTCACCCTTCCATAATGAACAACTTTAAAAAAAAAACATTCCATTTGACAACTGTATACATTCCATTTTCAGAAAGAATAAATAAACAATCTTTGTGTTAATAAAAAATTGTTACATATAAAAGAATTTTCAAAATATATCCCATTTCCTAATATATCCCTTAATTTGATTCTCATCAAATAGCTCCATATCCCTCTATTTTTACCATTGTTGTTAAGTTTGGTTTCTTCACTAGATGTAACAGAGTCCACCTTAACTACCACACTCTGCACTTGTGGGACTATACTAGAGAACCTTTTTGAAACTGCAGGACATTGTCGCAAGGTCTTAATATCACCAAATTTGTTGAATATAAGCAACACATTTGAATCTAGGAGCTTGTCAAAATGGTCTACCGATGAATTAAACCCTATGTTTGGATCAATATAGATTAATTCCCCAACGTAACACATAACCACATAAAACTCAATTGATTTAGGACTTGATCTAAACCTGATTCACAATCAAATGCAAATCTTCAAATCTTTGATACATCTTGAATCTCATGAATTCTCAGAATTAGTTACACAAAATCTCATATTGTTTTTTTCTAGTAGGATTGGAATGATATATGAATGGCTTTGGTAAGTTGAATTTGAATATATGAATGCATTTGATAACTTGGATTTTAATTTGAATTTTCAAGCGGATATGGTGACCCTATTCAATGTTATTTAACAACCCCACCAAACTCAAAATTAATTTTCTTAAATTTTATGTTGGAGTTGATGGCACTGCAGTTCTGATCATATAAGATGATAGAAAAGCTGTATCCCCTAAAGAATTAATGATCCATTAGAAGGCCGAATTTAATCTCTCCAGGGGACCGAGTTAGTCACTCACAAGGGTTGTGTTTTTTAGCTGATCTATTTATTGTCAAGGTTGAATTCTTCTCGGCTTCATTGGTACAAAGGAATTGTGCAAAATTTTGAGGCCGAGTTGAAATTTTCCCTTGCTATTCGTTCTGCTTGAATATTGGATCAACAAGGGTATTCTAGACCTCTGAAGATTAAGGAAGGAAGACCGATTTCCTGATAATTTGTTGTCACCATTGAGGTTGCATATAGAGGGATTAATTCACCTAGAAAATTGAGCCAAGATCTCCTCTAGGAGACACACCTATTCCCTAGAAGAGAGTTCCATGTTCGAAGCTTAAATTCCAGAAGGGAAATCGAAATTATTCTGAGCATATTTCAAATGTCCTCATATCAGTTTTAGAGTGGCTAGTGCACTCTCTCAGAGGACAAGCTCATTTACATGTCATAGTTACCTGTCCAAATCCAATAAAAATAGGTCTAAATTTTCCATGAACATGGCACATAAACAATGGAGGAAATCTCAATGTCATGAAGCATCAAATCTTAGTATGAAACCAAGAAGGAGTTGTGGTATCTTAGGTTCAGTAGTTCTTACGAATCAACTGGAAGGCTATGCATTAATGGAAGCACTTTCCTTTTTTACTATGTCAGGCTCCTCCCTCCTTCTAAGATTCCTCTATTCTCAAATCTTTGTAAAGGATTGAAATATTCCAGAAATAATTCTTAACAAGTGAGACCAATGTTTATTGAGTCTACCATTAGAAAATCAAATTTTGAGAGACAAAAGTCCAGCTTCAAGAGGCCTCCATAGATTTGAGGCAGAAGATAAGTTCAACGGAAAAAAATGTGTTATCATATCCCAATTGGTTGGAGTCTATATTCACATTTCAAAGGTGGTGCATCCCATCCCATGGGAGCTCATGTGGAACATGTCGCCATCTGAGGTAATCGTTGGATCATTCAAATTCATTACTGAGATGGTATATTCTATCATCCGATATGGTCAAGTGATTCAGAGTTGGATACACAATCTCGCTCTCACCTGACCACGATCTAACTCTCACCTGAGATGGACCCCAGCTAGGGCTGGATACATGCAATATACCCTTCCCACTATCTCCCTCTCACCAGAGCTACATCCGAGGTAAGTTATTCTTGGATCATGATTATTTTCTCAGAAAAATCCAACTTAATTCACTCAAGTCATTTAAAGAAATATATGACTTTGCAGATATGGCAGTCAAGTTGTTTCATATGACCCGAATTGAAAGGGATCAAGTTTTTTTATATTACCAGTGACGGTTTTTTTTCTTATCCAAATCGATAGGGATTTCAATGGGGATCATGCATCTGTGGATTAATAACTAACGTACATTAGATCATCCCATCACAAGGTACGCAATCTGATCTGAATCCATGGGTCATGATATAACCTATGCACGGTCTCACTATCACCTTTGCACGATATAACCTATCCCCCAGAGCATTCGCACACTTCAGACTCTGCTCGAAAAGGCACCCTTCTGGAAGATACTGTGTTGTAGAGCATTGTAGATAGAATTTGGCTGACATAGTAACAAGTGATGAGAAGTAATTTTGACAATCATGCCAAAGAAATATTGAGGTATTATAGATCATATGGATTTGTGTTTGAGTAAGTCAGTTGCTCTATATCACTTTATGTAGCTAAGCACCACCTAGTGTTTTCTATGAATGTTCGGGTTTGATATGCATAAATGTTGTTTAAAAAAATAATAGCACCTAATTCTGAGAGAAATGATGCATAAATATTTCCCAAGTTGAAATACTAGATGGATCACGATTCATAATGAACCAGACTGCACAGAATGTAAACTAGCTATAGCAAAATAATGTAATTAGTTCTCATTTTAAAAGTCATAAAGGGATGAATTGATGTTCCCTTTTCTAATAAAAAACCATTATTGATGTTTGAATTATTTGTTCCTTTAATATCATCTTCCAAATATGAAATAGTTAATATATAGCATCGTTCAAACTCAACATGAAACCCTTACTAGTATCAAACCCTAATATGTTATAGATCATGTAGTATCAAGATGGAAAGAACGATATTTCTATAATAGTAAGTAGTAAAGGAGGGATGTCTCAAATTAGTTTTCCCTGCTTTTATTGTAATTATGTGCATAGTTCATTCTTCCTTATATTTTAGTTTCCTTCCTCAATGAGGCAAACTCTTTTACATTTCCAAATTTCGTGTAGAAGTGAGGGAAGTTGAGGTGAAGTATAGTTGATGATCTTGAGAAAAAATGTAAGAATGCAAGGAAAGAAATCAAATTCCAAAATCTTGTAAAACATAAAGGATTGAAGCATGAACAAGTGAAGAATACAAAATTTTCATCAACAAAGTTGTCACTAGAAAGAAAAAGCTGAGATTGAGGTTGAATTTGCAACATACCTAGTTGTTGTTTTTCAGTGTTCA
The DNA here is from genome assembly GCA_034641835.2 of Pinus albicaulis. Classification (NCBI taxonomy): domain Eukaryota; kingdom Viridiplantae; phylum Streptophyta; class Pinopsida; order Pinales; family Pinaceae; genus Pinus; species Pinus albicaulis. The sequence continues at coordinate 271,690,763 of CM076570.1, read as the reverse complement.
ATTGAAAAAGTTGTTGACTCCTGAATTCCGAGTATGAATGTGAAACAGAGGATTTAAGAATGAATCTTTCACTGCAATAGATTGTAGTTATTCTCCTATGGTGAAACAGAGGATTTAGAAATGGCTCTTTCACTACAATAGATTGTAGTTCTTCTTCAACTGAATGAAAAAAGAAAATACTTCACACTGGAAACTTGGCTATCAGTCACTGTTGAGTTTGCAGCTGCCATTATAATGGTTGGTTTGGAGTTGGAACTGATGATGAGTATGACTGTCTATCATCCTTACGTGCATGGTCATCCATCGTGATGATGATGACATTATTCAAATTATTTAAAATTTTCTTTTTGCAGATGAGTTTCACATAGCTATGGCTCTTCAGCGTATGGAAATGGATCTCAAAAGCATCACTAACATGAAAATGGTGGAGGAGGTATAAGTTCTTGGAATAAGCTTCCCAAATTTAGGTGAAGTTATAATGGACCTAATGGAAAGGGCTGCCAAGGTCCTTGGTTCGATTACAGGGCACAAAAATAAGATGGGTTGTTCTTTTTCAGGTGTGAAGGTAGAATCTAAGATAGATGGGCTTTTGGAAAACACTGGGTATACTGTAAAAGCCTCTCATTTATTATCCCATGTTGCATAGAGGTTGGAGCGGATGGAGAGAATTATGGTAGTGGTTCAAGACCCGGAATATCTCATTTCGCTTCCGAGGATCTGCTTTATAACCCCTCGGATTTAGTAGGCTGGATCGAATCAATGTTCGAGGAGCTTAGTCTAGGCGCATACATGGTTGTTCTGTTTGGGGAGAGGGGATCTCTGATCAATTCTTCACAGGTTCATAAACTGATTTAGGATGATCCCAGTCTTTCTGCTATGGACTTGGTACTCATTCAAGAATATGGTTTGCAGTTTAATGGAAGCCAAGCATCTGACCCTCAGGGTTTTTCACTGAATTTTGATCCCTCTGTTAGATGAAATATTTTCTCTCGATTGCCTCTACATTCTGCGGATTCTTCCACACACATGAATTTTAAGCGCAAAGCTTCAGTGCCCAGTCCAGCGACGAGGGTTCGAGTCTCTCTAGTACACGCTTGGGAAACACACAACAGAGTATGAATAATGGAGCGCAAGAATCAGGGATTCATGTGGTGCACTTGCTTATGGGATGCGCAGAGGATAAATAGAGAAATGATTTGAAGGTAGCCAGTGATTTGGTCTGATATATTTGAATGATGGTGAACTCTAACCCTTGTGGAGCAATGGGAAAAGTAGCTTCAGACTTCGTTGAAGATTTTACGTGGCGGATATCTAGATTGAATGAGGAAGAATCCATTATGTCACAGGCAGATGCACAATCCTATATTCTCTACCACCATTTCTACAAGGTTTGCCCCTATCTCATGTTCACTTATTTTACTGCAAACCCTGCCATTCTTGAAGCCTTTCAACCTTGGAAAATTGAAAATCAAAAACCTCCCGCCTCTAGCTCCTTTTTCATTAATCTTCTTCAATGCCGAAACAACCTCTAAACAGTGAAAACAACCCAATTAAATCTAGCCACGAGTGGTGTTAGTGGAGTTACTGCATACCCTAGGCAGAGTCTATACGTGTCGTGGACTCATGGGCTGTCACCCTGTGGTGATTGGTGATAAGTAAGAATTCAGCGAAATGGAATTTGGTAATGGAAATTTCTAAATTGTAATAAATAAAATTTGAATTTTAAAAAGGTTCCCGAGGTGACAACCCTTCTTAAAACATTTCATAATATTATTCTAATTTTTTTTAAACTTGTAAAACTTGAATTTTAATTTTTTTTTACGTGTAAAATTTGCTGAGTACTTCTCTGACGTGCCATAGACCATTTGAAGAGCTCTGATGTGTTCAATTTTGAACACTGATGACCACGTCAGGGACGCAGGTTGAAGCCATACTAGGATGGTTATTTGAAATTTCTGAAGAAACAAGGGTGCCCAATTGTGAAGAATAATTAAAAAGCTAAAGCATTAAAATGATAAATTTTTAGATAATTCATCATCAACGAGCTCAAGATCTTCAACTATCATAACCCCTTGATTCTTTCTACCGGTAAGCATGCCTAAAAATCACTTGCGTCTTTCTACCAGAGTTATTACCTCATTATTAATTTCAAAATGGGTTTCATAACCAGCGTGTAGTTGCCTTCTCAGAAACATGACTACATAATAATTCTTTTGTATATTGTCCTTCCATTGATTGTTATGCAATTAGATGAGGAAATTTGTTTTGTTTTTAATATTATTTTTTTAAATAAGAAAATTAATTTATGTTTATAAAGAAAAATTTATTTAAATTTCATATTTCATTTTCTGCACATGTTACTATTATTTTATGAAATATTTCATTATATATTTAAATAAGTTAACTTATTAAGTAAATCAACTATATTTATTAATGTGATTGTGTTAATCATTATTTTTTCTTGTTCTTTAAATGATCAAACTCATGGGTGAGATTTTTCACTCTAATTGTAATGGTGAGATTTTTCATTCTAATTGTAACTGTTAGCATGATCATTGTTGATTCAAGATATGGAAAAGCTAAGTTGTTACTGGATGACTCTTTTTGGCTGAGAGTAGTTCTTCTTTTGACCTGCCACCGCAGAATTCTCGGTCCCTGTAATAGCCTTTGGATCTTACCATTTATAATTGGTTTTCTTAAATGACGTAGTATAGAACCTCCTCTTCCTCTTCCATATTTTAAAGGTAACCACAAAAAAATCCTTTCAAACAAAAAAAAATCAACATTTTTGAACCATGTGTACCCAGTCCTAAAAGGTAGATGCATAGGGCCAAGATCAGTTAGCCATTTTGAATAGAGCCTCATTGCCCCACACAGTGACTCTTGTTTGCTTTTGAAGGCTAGCAAAGAGCACGAGTATAGAATATTCTTCTCTCACCATGACGCATAGGGGTTGTCCAGACAGGACCTGACAAAAAGTGAGAATTTTTGAAAACCGAAGTTCTTAAAACCTTCTTTTGCCGAGATTGATTTTAGATCTAAAACTTTGGCTCCATTTCAGCAAGCAGGCAACATGATCCTTGCAGGTTGAACTCCTCATGTAGATGAGTAGCCTCGAGACCGTTTTGTTAAATATTTTGCAGGTTCTCCCATACCCGATGTGAACTTCTCGTTCAGGTATTTCCACAAAAAGTTTGTTGAAATTGATCCTAAGGGCATGTCCATTAACCCCATAAGCTCATGCGAGCTCAGAATCCCCTCGAATACCCACTCGAGGCTTGCCATTGAGGGCTACAATGGATCCACTACAATTCGTGCTAAACACTGAGGCTTCTGTCTCGATGGATTCATGGTGTATCGTCTCGACGACCATAACCATCGCACCTAAAGGCGAAGGGTGTAGATGAGAAGGGGACATGCAGAATTCCTGTAGCTGCAAACCCTGACACAACATTTATAGTAAGATTTTCATATATGTGAAAATTTTCCATTGACAGAGTTTCCATCGATCCATTTCTCTCGATTTTGTATCCTTCCAATTTCCACCCACAAAGTTGGATGGATGGTTTATCCTTCTTTTATATAACCAAATTTTAACTGAAATCTTATTTGGAGAAAGTGTGTATGTATTTTAAGCTTAAATTATATTTTTTTTAAATGTATAAGGCTGGTCAATAAATAAATACGTTTACCATCATTATAAAAATATATCTATCTAAGGTTTAACAAATAAATCTAAAGAGGAGAGCAGCAATAAATCTTCAAGTTATATAAATTGTATTCAATTAATTATTATTTTATGTTTTTAAATTATAAGTAAACTATTTTATTGTACAATAATGTTGAAGATTTTTTCTTTATAATTTCATATAAAAAAAATTGAAATAAATAAACATTATCTCGATTGGGGAAGGGAATTGAACATGAGATGAGTGCTATAACAACCCGCCTCATCACCATTTAACCAAGACCCCACATACAATTAAATACACAATTTAAACACAGACAAATATCAATATTCATATTAGATAAACAATATTAAAAAATAAAAACAAATATCAATATTCATATTAGATAAACAATATTAAAAAATAAGTGATATATATATATATATATGTGGTATCTATTTGATTCTAAGGAGTTTGACTTAGATTACACATGAAAATGCATTTTTCATTATGAAATGAATATATTAGTGGATCTATATAAATAGATGGTTGGTAAATGTTCGAAAGACATCAAAGATACATGTTACAGAAAGAGGAATTTTAAAAAATCCTAAAAATAATTAAATCATAATTTTTGTTTTAAATTATTATTATTATTATTATAATCGGTTATAATTTTTTTTTCCGGGGACCGAGCTATGCTAGGGTTCAATGAGTGGCTAGGGTTTAGGCAGTATTAAGAATCTGACAGTGCTGATTATGAGGAAGGAGCAACAAATCTGTGACAGGCATGAGCGGCTGGATGGTAGCATTATCAGGGGGGAGATTTCCCTTCCTACCAGAATCTGACAGGAGGGGAATATAACATCAAACAAACAGGATCCCAAGGAGGAGGGTCCAACCCTAATGCAGGACTGGTGCTTGGAGCACAATGGCAGGCATAAACTAGAGGCCAACACTTGCCAAGAGCCACAAACAAGCCCCGCTTTCTCATTCCAACAAATAAACGAACAATATCGAAGTTATATAAAGGACCATGCCTTAATTTGAAAATTCATAGGCATATGGCCAACTGAGAAGAATTTACTCAAATGGATTCAGTTAATATGGAAACCTAAGTGCCATATAGATCTGAAATTTGGGCCTAGAGGATTTTTTACAGTAATCTTTACTAATCTTATAGATAAAGAAATAACTTTTGAGGGAGGCCCATATTTCTACTATAATGCAGAGTTTATTTTGAGCCAACGGGAGGAATTCTATAACCCTCACTAAGAACAATTCTTGGACGCTCTAGTTTGGGTGAGACTCTTTGCATTACCAGTGGATTTCTTGAACCCTAAAATATTGGAAGGTATTGGAAACTCCCTTGGAAGCTTTGTTGAAATATCATAAACAACTCGACGAGGAAGGTGCACCTATTTGGCTCGCATTTGTTTTTAAATGAATATTCCAGAGCAGTTACCTAAATCAATAAAACTAGAATATGAAGGGGAAGTTTGGCAACAACTTCTTGATTACGAACATATTCCGTTTAGGTGTCGGAGATGGCATGAATAAAACCTATCGTGTCAAAAATTTGGATCAGATGGAGGGGAAGCAATGAGATGGAGGTGGAGGGTCACCTGAAAAAGAAGATGGATTCAAGACACTTATGAGTAGAAATAAGAATAGTAAGTCGCATGTAAATCAGACCAACAGTCCAACTAAGCAGAAGAATAATCAAAACAGATATGAAATACTGTAGGATATTGGAGAAAACTCGAAGGAAGATGAAGAAACCAAGGAAGAAGACCAGGGCCATCTAACTTAGAAAGCATTGAAAGCTAAAATAAAGGCACAAGCGAAACCAATAGAGAAATAATATCAATTGAAAATTGTGTAACAATCAGCTATGGAGGTGGACACAAGTAAGGATGAGTTAAGCACAAAAGAGGTAGTGTTAAAAAAATTACTGCAAGGATGGAAGAACCTAGATGACAGATTTATACTAGAAGACCAGAAGAGGGTGTATGAAGAAAATTTAGAACAATACATGACTTCCCAAGCTCAAAAAAATACGGAAATGACAGATAACCTGAGCTCACAAAAAGGTTCATGTCAGGAACCTAGCACCCAAACCAAAGGAGGGAAGAAGAGGGGACGAAACAATTTGCAAGAATTGATACAAATGGTAGGAAAAATGTTAGTTAATTCAGGTAGGGTAATACTGTTATCAACAGTATTCCAACAACTACACAAAGTTTCCCAATGATAGTAATCTCCTGGAATATGAGAGGCCTAAACAGTAAAGGAAAAAAACATATTTAAAAGAAATATTAAAGACAAAAAAGCCGCATGTGATACTCCTTCAGGAAACCAAGGTCTCAGGGAAAAGACTTGAGGACATCCTGACGTTCTTGAAACTGCACTACGAAGAAATGGCCATAGATTCGATAGGTAGTTCAGGGGGTATATCTATTCTGTGGAATCCAGAATAGATTATAGCAGAAGCTTGGATAGGACTTCCTCACATTTTAACTGGAATGTTTAGGAAAATTGGGACGACTGATAGAATTCTTATTTCATCTTTCTATGGTCTTCATATTCCAAGAGAAAATTCAATCTTCCTTCAAAGCATAAGAATGCTTAAGAATATGCGTAATGAGAAGTATTGGCTGATAAAAGGGGAATTCAATATGATCACTAGTCTGGTAGATAAAAAAGGAGTCATAAGAAGAGAATATCTAGAAATGGATTTATTTAGGGATCTTCTAACTGACTTGCGACCAGTAGACATTACTACAGTGAATGGAATGTACACTTGGAATAAAAAAAGAGGGGGTGATCACCAAGTAGTGTCAAGGCTAGACACGTTCTTAGAATATGAAGCCCTTGTCAGCAGTGATGTTTTTTATGAGTCCTCCATCCTTCCTAGTTTGGGATCAAATCACTGGTTGATACGCATGGAGGTAGACATGAAGGTGTGTAATAAGAAATACCATTTTGATTTGAGGAATTTTGGCTAAGGGATCCAACGTTTATAGGTAAACAAAATGGATGGTGGGAATAAAGTCCAGCTCAAGGATGGAATAGGATGCATTCATTCCAACATCATCTAAAAGTCTTAAAACAAAAATTTAAGAAATGGAATAGAACATAATTTGGAAACATTCAATAGGATAAGGAAATATTTCAAGGCCGTATGAAACAAATTTAGAAAAAAATGATTTTATATGGGAGAACGAAGAATCTAGTGACAGAGGAAGGAAATATTATAAGCAAATTGGAAGATCGAAGGAAGCAGGAGGAAATTTTATGGAAACAAAAATATCGAATACAGTGGATTAGAGAAGGAGATAGAAATACTAACTTTTTTCATAATGCAATGATTCAAAGAAGACAACACAATCGTATCTTCTCCCTTAAAGCTCCAGGAGGAAACGGGCTTCTTCAGCATCAATATATGGAGGCCCTATTGGTGAACCATTTCAATAATATTTTGACGGAACCAGACCAACACATAATGGAAGATATTGAAAGAATAAAGAAAAACATACCTAATATAATCATTCGAGAACAGAATCTGGCAGTCCTACATGAAATCAAGCTAGTGGAGGTGGAAGAAGTGGTTAAATGTGTGGCAAAAAACAAAGCCCTCAACCCTGATGGCTTTATGTCAGAGTTCTACCAGGTAGCATGGTCCTTCATGGGCCGAAACATATGGGAATCAGTAGAGGAATATCATCGTTCTAGAAAGGTATATCCAGCTCTGAATTCCACTCTCATTTCCTTAATTCGAAAGCAAGATCATTTAGATGAACTAGCTAGTTTTCGACCCATAGCTTTATGTAATGTTATATATAAAATCTTGTCCACTATCATGGTGAACTGCCTTAAGCCTATCCTTCCTTCTTTAATCTCACCGAAATAGACTGGTTTTGTGAAAGGGAGACAAATCTTGGATGGTATAATCACTTCTCAGGAAGCTATTCACTCTCTTAGAACCCTCAAAGCCAAAGGTATGATGTTTAAAAAATTATTTTGGCAAGGATCTCAACGAGCTCATAAATGGCCTCTTATTTCTTGGGAAAATCTCACGAAAATGAAAAGGATAGGAGGCTTGGGTTTGAGAGACCCGTATTTGTTGAATCAAGTTATGGGAGATAAGATCTAGTGGAGATGGATACAGTGAGGCCGTGATTTGTGGAAAAATATATGGGAGCAGAAGTATGGAATGTTGTCAACTAGTGTAGGGAAATTGAAGGTTTAAAATACTCTTCAAGGATCAACAATTTGGAACTTAGCGGTGCTAAGTAAAGACCTCATCAGAGAACATAGTTCTGGGAAATTAGGGGAGGTAACATTGCCTGGTTTTGCGAAGATTCATGGCAGCAACAACATAAATTATTTAGTAGAATTTATCTAGGCGAGATATTATTAATAAAAAATAGGCTAAATACTAATACTCTACAGTAATTATGGGATGAAGGCATAGAATTTCAATGGAGGAAATGGAAGCTAAAATACTAATGGCAACATGCTCCTGATACTCTTCAATGGGAGAATCATGAAAAAGAACTCAAATCTAGAAACTTAACAACAGTAATGGGAGAGGATATCCTCATATGGGGGTATCGAACGAAAGTCATGTTTACAATATAAGAAGGATAGTACATCAAATCTAATAATATAAAAAATCTACCAGAACCCCTTTGGCAAAAAATGTCGTCGGAAAAAATTGGTCTAAAATTGAATACTTTTTGTGGCTTGTTAGTCATGGAAATATAATTACCCGGGATCAATTGTAGAAGAGAGGAATGCATGGTCCTTCGTCTTGTAAGATGTGTCGTGAACATTCAGAAATGATTGAACACTTGTTGAATCAATGCCTTATTGGTGAATATTTGTGGCAACAACTCTCCTCCCTTTTTCAGCAAACAGATAGGGACAACGTGAGTATCCAGCACACAATTGAATTTTGGACAAAAGGGGTATATCAATGCCCTGTTCTCAACAGAGGGTGGGGTCCTTCTATGTGGTTTCTTATATGGGAAATATGGAAAGAAACAAATAGGATAACATTCAGAGAGGAATCCAAGCAACCATAAGAGACATGGAACACAGTTATGGAGAATATAAGGGAAACCATCCTTACCGAAAAATGGCAACAGGACGACTGGAAAGTGAGTGCTCATGAGCCTAGGATTTTGGCCAAACTCAAACTTAAAAGCCAGATGCTTGCTCCAGCCTCATGGAAGCAAAAACATTTGGCAAGTCAACAAAAGGACAAATTCAATTCTCCCCATCAAGGCTTCATTAAATTTAATTATGATGGGGCCTCTAAAGGTAATCCTAGCCAAGAAGGACCTCTTGGTATTTTTAGAGATCCCCACAGTCGCGTAATAAGAGTGTAAGTGGAAAAATTCGGTTTCACTACAAATAATGGGGTTGAGCTAACAACAGTAAAACAAGGACTCTTGATAGCAGTACGAGAACAATATCATAGGATAATAGTGGAGGGAAACTCAGCTATGGTAACAAATATTCTGCAGATGTTGTAGCAATGTGCAGGGTGGGAGAAAACTAGTCATAGATGGAGAACAACTCGACTAATAAAGGAAATCAAATATATTCTTCCCAGTATCAGCTATATGATCCCGTCACATATTCCCAGAGCTGGAAATGAAGTGACAAAATTTTTGGCGAATTTGGGTTATACTCATGAAGGAAAACATCTTGTCATCACCTGGGATGGTATCGCTCAGGAGGATGGGCTTAAAACTATGCTAACAATAGTCGATAAGGATAATAATGATATTCACAATCCCCAATCGGGGTTCCAAGTGTTTAGTACAAGGTGTGAGGTGGCATGAGACCATGCGGGCTACATGGAGAGTCCATGCTGACACCTAGGGAGGAATGTGGGTGGTACCACCCAAGCCATATAATTGAGGCATTTAATATAGATGGTAGAAAATTCATGTTGTTAGACATAGTTTTGAAAAAGTGTCATCGCTGGAGGATGGTAATGTATGTTAAGGTTGGTAAGCTGGTTTCGTGATTATCTGTTGAGCAAGGAACAAAACAAGGCGTTGGCGAGAAGGAGAATGTTTTGCAACGGCTACGAATTGCTTCACTGGGTATGTTCGTAGCCACATTATCAGAATGTATGTTACTACGCTAAAGGAAGGCCTTGGTTCATTGGATTTATTTATGTTATTTGAGTTTGGGAGATATGAGAGTCATCTTAGTTTTACTATAATATTTGGGTTTTGGGCTAGTTTGTTGAATTATGCTTGGAATGTTATGGAATTTAGGCCTTGGAATTTTGGTAATATTTCTTTCCTATCCTGTTTCATTGTTGTGGGTCGTGATAATCCAAAATTATTGGCAATGATGTATGCTGTTGAGGTGGTAGGGGCTAGCGTTTTGGAAGAATTGCAAGTTGCCTTATCTTGCCGGTTATATTGCTCAAACGATTCTGCATGTCCTCCAATTGGCCCTGCATGGAATTATCTCAGAACTGTTGATAATTTCCTGGACTATGTTTGGTACTCTTTCTTTTTTGTTAACCCCATCTATCGCACTGATAACAATTGTCTGTTTTTTCCTGATTTTAGCCTTAATAATACTAGCCATCCTTTCTACCCTGTTTGCAACCTCCATTGCTCAGCCCAAAAACTCCATGAAATTGATTGCAGGGCTCACAATGACCCTTTGGGGGGAGAGTCATGTCTGATACCCAACTTGATAAGAGAAATTTTAAGTTATCGCTTGGGGGGAATATTTCTATTGCCAAGAACAGGGAGGGTCACTTTTCTGTTTGTATTGGTGAAGCTGTTGAAGTCTGTAGTTTGGGGGGCATGAATGGAGTGCATCTGATTTTTTTTTGTGGTTACCATCAAGTCTCTCTTCAAGTGTTGCAGGTGTATGGAAACACTCTGTCTCTACATGATTTTTTGTTGCATGTCATGAATGTAATTCCACTACCTCACGGTGGCCCTATTCTAGTAACTAATAGCAATTCAGGTCAGCCCAATGAGTTGTTGCAACTTGAACTGTCTGCTTCTGCAAAATTCATAATTTGTAGGGATAATGAAAGAGGGACCCATGATACCCAACATAAAACTATAATTGAGGAGGTTACCCCCAGCAATCAAAACATTTTCCTCTATTGTTTAACTAAATCAAATGTTGAAATTCTGTTGTGATACACAATTTTTCTTAGCTCCTATACATGTTTTGTCAGACCTTTGGTGTGGCACCTGTTCCAGCCCAGAAATACAATTCAGGCCTCAGCTGATTATCTTCAAGACCAAATGGTGAAAGGTAAACCAATGAAAAAAGAAGAGAAGGAGAAAGGAAATTCAAAAGTGGGCCCAAGCAGGAGGGGAAGAAATTTAGGCAAAGAAATTATGGAAAATCTCTTCCAAGGCTATGGGGTAGGCACATCTGCTCATGTGAAATCACTTATTTTAGGATGGGAACGATAACCTAAAACAAAAGAAGGGGAAGACATTGTAGAGGAAGAGATGGAGTTTTTAACAGATCCAGGTACTAATAGGGGTAGAATGTAGTACATCTTCCGACATAATTGCAAAAAACGAGATTAGCATAACATGTAGAAAAAAAGGTAGAATAACGAGCCAAAAATAAGCCAAAAACATACCTCTCAGCGCTCTCCAATGGTCATGCAACAAAAAATTGCTGGAAACCTTCTTGCAGTTGAGGGCCGCTATATTTATAATAACGAAGTTCATCCAAACTTTTAACGTCGGTTTTTTTGCGTCTGACCGAAAATCCGGTTACCATCGTCATCAATGTAAACGACGAAATAAGTTCGATTAACGGCAGAAAATGTTCGATCGAATTAATTTCAAAATTTCTACGAACTTTTTGGAAGTTTGGTTGAATTTTTGCGAGAGTAAAATTTTTGGGTGTGTTTCTCACAAAAGTGTAACCCATCTTCCTACATTCATCCTATACTTATAAAATTATTATGCCTACCGTGTATGTATTAACTGCCTAGTTGAAAAAACATGAAATGATTATTAGGAAGAAGTTGGTAGCTTGATGAAAACATTACACTAATATTTTTGATAAGAGAACCTAGATCCTAGATGGATGTTGGATAATATTATTTCATCATTGTTATTCATTGTTTAGAAAAGGAAATGACATTTATTTTTCAGATGAATCATGAAGAATGTTATTATTTCCCTATATTTGATATGTATTGAGGTGATTCTCATATTTATGATGTTATGGTCTGAAGTTATATTGACATGTGGCTCCAATTCTTATGTGATGACACGTCAGATCTTTGATACAGATACATTGGTGTTGTAACTTATGGTGATATTTCATAAGGTGAATCTTGTGAAAATTGGCTACAAAATTTATGACATGCAGGAGCATGCAATTCATTATTATTCAAAATTTTGTGATTGAAAATGATGTTATGTTAGCATGATGACATGCAAGAGTTGACATATGGATTATTTTCTATGGTAATATGGTTACAACTAATGCATTGATCGCATGTTGAGATGTCGTGACTCACGGGAACTCCATAAATGGGCCAAGAGGGCCAAGTTATTTGATGATCTCGTGGGAGCCCATAGATGCGAGGGAGAATATGTAACACCACATGAGTTGGTGACAAACTCAATCAACACTACATATTCTAGTGGTTCCTTTTTCTTCTACATATTTTGATAGATAGCTCTTGAGGGGATATGGGACCATCTTGTGGAGGTTAAATTATCAAATATTATAGGCCAAGTGACTGATATTGGTTTGGGATGATGAATTCTAGTGTGGGTGTAAGGACTCCGATACCTAGGGTTTTGCACCTTAGTGAGTGTGGAGGGAGTGGGCTAGCCTTGCGAGATTCCTCAAGTCATTGAGTACTAAGACTGGATGCCTGTCTTGGGGCAAATGAGGTCTAAGCCTTGGAGCCTTGGGACCAACCATAGGCTATGGTATAGAACGATGAGGCTTATGCCTAGTTCCAAAAGTTTTGAAAAAGGACATAGATTCCTTGGGATTTGCTGAGTGTTGTGGAAACTTTCGATGCCTCTTGGTTATACTAGTTTAATAGAAGGTGTAGGGGAAACATGAAGTAATCAATAACTAAAATGGAATAAAATGTTAAATGATTCAATTTAACTTCGAGACAAAGTTCCTTAAAGAGAAGGAGTATGTAATTCCCCCTAATAATAATAAAAATAATAATAATAAATAACATAATACAATATAATATTAAAATGTAAGTAAATAATAAATAAATTGTAAATTATAAATAAAAGAAAATAATAGTAAATAGTAAACTAGAGATTAAAATAAATATATATAAGTAAACTATAAAAATAGTAAAAATAAGTAAAGTTAACAAAAAAATTAAAAATGGAAAAAATAAGAAAAAGTTAAATTAAGAAAAATATTAAATTAAGTAAAAATTAAAATAAATAAATAAAAGTTGGCATGATGACACTTTATGTGCATGCAGATCCATTTCCATTTTTTGCTCTATTTAATGGGCGATGAAGAGGATGAGATTCATTCACCAATTCATCCATTATGTTGGAAGAAAAGCGTTTTGAGACAAAAGATTCTATGGCAGTAATATCTTGATTGAGGGCTCGAGGGTGGCCTACTGTAGAAAAATTATGTGTAGCCGAGCATACGGTTGGGTAGAGAGTCTTCCCCAAAAATATTGTTTGGGTTAGCGGGATTTAAATAACCTTTATCTCTTGAGTCACAAGTAAGAAATATTGTTGCTACAGGTAAGTATTCTCTACTCGTGTTTTTGGAAATCTTATGATAATTACTTGAATAGTTGTGTGTTTACTTTTAATCGCATAAATTGATGCGGTTAGTTGTATGTTTTAATTTGGGGTTGTTACAACAGAAACTTGTGAGCTATTATTTTCCAGATTGGATAACCTTAACCCTTAGTTGTATCGTGTGCTTGGACCTGAGTGCTATGTCATTACGGTCGACTACAAGGTTTCATGATTTTTTGAATACTATATATATATATATATATATATATATATATATATATATATATAAACTTAATTAATTTGCTTCAAAGCTTTATGTATCAATTTAATAAAATTATGGGGGTAATGTATTCCCCATTCCATCCATTATTAATTTTTTTCTTTATTTATTTTCATAGTGTCTTCTCTAACCCTTTTTATATATTCTGAGCTATTGACTCTCTGTCCTTAAACATTCATGTTTTATGAAAACTAAATTTCTATGTGTATTTACCAATTCTCGGTTCATACTTGCTGTGAATGTGAAACTCATAATATGAGGTTTTTACTTACATGGATTAGACTCTTTATATCTACTAAGTAATGTAGAATTGTTGTATAAAATTTCTTTGTGCGTTTGATATTCTCTATTATTTATATGTACAATATTTCAATATATTTCTCTTTATATATATAATATGCTAATATAAAATAACAAAAAATAAAACAATTATAATTATATTATTCTTCTATATATTTAATTGTACTTAAAGAGAAAAACTCTATATATAACTGGAACTTAATTCTGATATAGAGAAAAACTCTATACATAATTAGAACTAATTCTGATATAGAGAAAAACTCTATACATAATTAGAACTTAATTCTAATATATATATATATGTATATATATGAATGAGAGATTTTTATCCAGATCATGAATTTTTTCAATACGATATTTGAATCAAAATCTTAATAGCTCAAATATTAATAGCTCTATTAGTATTCTATAGTAACATTATTTATTTCATCATTGTACGCAAATGTATACGTTACTAAATTTTTTCATGATTATGTAATTTAATAAAGTAAAAGATAATTATTTTGAAATATTCTATTTATTAATAATGTTTAACTTTAATTTAAAATAATTTTGATTTAACTTTATCTAAAATAACAAAATTATAAGTAAATCTTCACCATTTCTTTTCTTTACTCAATACTATTGGTAAAAATACTCTCTTGAATTTGGTTGTTTGGAAAACTAATATTTGAATAATTTATTTAACTGAAGTTTGATACTTTTTCTAGAAGTTATGTGTTAAGCATGCATCTTCAAATACAATTTTTTTTTGTCCTTTTCACTTATTCTTCTAGTCTCTTCAAAGTAGCACGAGTCCCTCGAGAAGAGAAAAAAGAGAAATGAGAGAATACATCCTCTATTACCCATCTAGTACACATTTTAGTAGTTGGTAACTACTTTCACTTCACCAAGAGGTGTCATGTAGTTAGTAGCTCATTAATGAATTTTTGTTTTCCATTGTCAAAAACAACATCATACCTTTTAGAGAAACAATTTTTAATCAATTCCTTAATTTCACAATTAATCTAATCATCCAAATTAAATATTCATGATTTATTATCACCACCAATTTATAGCTTCATTTCCTTCCGTTTAAATGTCTTTTGACATTAATTTTCCAAACCTCTTTCTTTATTATAAATATCTTAGATAGAGATTTACAGTTTTACATTATCAATAAAAAAAATATTAATAATTCAATTATTCCAATATTTTTTAAACTTTAATATTAAAAAAACACACATATATACCATTAATTACATAAAAAGGTAAGGAGATATCACATAGATATGGTCTTCTTTTCTCTTATACATTGTGATTAAATGTGTTCTTATACATTGTGTATCAAATAAATACTTTTTTTAATGCTTGTTAGTGTTTATAATCGGTTCAGTCCATGTTTATGGTCATGGATAAACTTTGATAAAAGTATCAGATGAGTTACAGTGGATGTATTTTCTCGATTCGATCGTAAGGGAGACACTATGGTGCTACCGGCCAGCTCACTGGCCTTGTGACCTTGTGGGCTTCAATATACTCCTCAATGCGAATGTTCATTTCTATCTACAGAAGACATTGGAGTTCAGGCAATACCACTGTGTAGGGCAAGGGCTCGTTAGCCGATCGTAACGCAGGAAGAGGCAGAGGGAGATCCAATGCAACAAGCTTTAGGGTACCCACTTGAACTTCGTTTGTTAGGCTGCCTTCTTCAAGAAGTGAAACATCAACACATTAGAGAACTTGAATGTGAGCAGTACAAATCAATTTTCGAAAACTGGGAGTCAGTCTTTGAAGAAAACTCAGGAGCAGCGAACAATATCCTATGTGAATTTGTTTTTTATTTCTGATATTACTTTCCGAATTATGGTTATTGTTTTTGGTTTCAGACCAATTGATTATTAATTCTAGATTCTCCGATACGTTTATTCTTATTCACTAAATTTAGGTTTATTCTCCGATAGGTTATTATTGACTAAATTTACGTTTCTAGAAGAAAGATATCATGAACTAAAATTATCTCGCACTAACAATGCTTCGGGAGAATAAGAGTATCTTAGTTAATATTTTAGAAATATGAGGAACGGGAATAAAGATAGACAATTGACTTTAATTTTGTTAGTCTTTTACACTTTAGAATATTCTAAAATATTAAGGAATGAGAACGCCATTATATCCCAGATTTGATGACAGAAAAGTAACTACTGTAAGCAAACAGTACAGAAGCATTTTACGGGGACTTTTATAACGCTATGATGCTATTTTGTAAAGTTATGATTAATATACAGGAGGAGATACGATTGAACAGGAGACTATAAGAAGCAAAACTCTGTGTGTTTCAGAGAATTATTTTTGCTGCTTCTTTATTTGTTCACTTTATTGAAAAGAAACAAACATTTCGATTGCAATTACTTTCCCTTTCAACGACCCAGTTCTGTCAACGCTTCTGTTGTAAATCGTATATATCAATGGAGGTTACAAACGTAACGTATGGAGAGAAATTGATAACTGGACATGGTAACAGCCAAAATAGAGGAAACACCGTAAGGACAAATACACGACTCTGGTTGCCAGAATCATTCTATTTTAATGATTCTGGTTGCCAGGACAAATACGTTTATTTCCTCTATAAACGTATAATGGGACGCGATAAAAAATACTTATCTCATATTAATATATGACTTTTGTTGCCAAAATTCCTTTCCTGCAGTAGATTTTATTAATAAACTTAAAGACTTTTGTTTGCAGAATGCGATAAGATAAAAAGAATGCTTGCCACACAGTTTTGCTTTGGGTGTACGATGTGAAGGGAATGTTACTAAACCAAGAAGTTTTAGAGTGACAAGGAAGGATCCTACTTTAGAAGTTTCAGTGATTTTTAAAAATTAAACATGGTCTTCCATTTTGTAGGATGTTAAATTATTAAAAAGAATCCTAAATTCATTATCCCAAACATTTTTTAGGGAAGCGGGAGCCAGCTCATTGATATTGCTATTGTTGATTTCCAGTTTATAGTGCCTACAATATATCACTGTTAAAATTCGCTTTGCTGCGGCCATTGGCATGAATCTGACAAGGGAATTAACTGACAGGAGGAAGTACCGTCAAAACTCCCCCATTCCCGTCACCAAATGTTGTTGAAATTGCTAGTGGACAAGTTCGTGTTAATTCTAGAATTAATATTGATTCCCTAAGTAATATTAAGGAATTATAAATTTAAACATAATTTAATACTATATTATTTTTTATTATTACAAAAATTTAAATTTATTTTGAATTTGATTTTATCAGGGTAGTGATTTAAAAAAAAAACTACGGTTTGCATTAGGACTTCTGCCGTAATTCTTAATTATTGAATTCATTATTAATAATATGTTATTTTTTATTATTAATTTAAATTTACTTTTAATTTAAATTTATTAATTATTGAAAATTATTTAAGATTTTCACGGATATAAAATTAATTAAAAATGTAATATTTATATTTAATTTGGATTACTTTAAATTTAACATAGAGAACATATATAAAATATGCATAAAGAAAGATATGTGAATTGATTTAATTAATATACACAAAATGACAATGTTTAATGCTTATACTTATTTACATAGTTATGTATAAAATATATCTAGGCATACCATTTATATTTAATTTATTTATAATAAAATTACTATAATTTTATTTTGTTCTTAATATTTTGAAGTATTTAATATCAAAATAGATAAAGTTTTACAACATTAGAGATATAAGGAATTAATAATTAACTTTTACATGTTAATATTGAATGTGGTGATATAAATGTAAGTTTATCTGTTGATTTTACTAATGGAGTTGTGTTAGAATCATTTTCTATAAAGTTTTCAAGATATTAGTTTAAATCAATTTTATTAATAATTATTTTTTATAAGTTAATATTGAATGTGGTTGATATAAATGTAAGCCTATATGTGTACATCAACCACATTTATTAATGTGCTTGGGTTAGAACACGGCTTTTAAGTTATTAGCTAAAATCAATTTTATGAATATTTATATAGCTTTCCTAATTTTTCTCATGAATTAAAATAATAATTGGAATAAAACATTTACCTCATTATATTTATTTCATTCATTTTATGGTGAAAGTTACATTTTATTCTTGTCACAATATATAAGTTTAAAGTGCTCTTGAAAAGTTAAGATCTTCTTTTGTTTTTGTTTTAGGAAATAGAGTAATGGTTTTATGAGCTATGTTTGAGATTTATAGTTGTTTATTTCAATTAAATTTGTATTATCTATCTATATTTATTTATTTTTATTTCTATAAAAAATTTATGTTTGTATGAAAATGTTATATCAATCAAGTTATTTGTTTATAAACTAGCATATTTTTTATAAGTTTTTATAAATTTTAGTTTCATAATTTTTATTAAATAATGAGAATCTTAATTAAATGTTGAGAAATGTAAATTTTTTAGCCTTAATTCTCATGAATACAAAGTTGTATGAAAGCTTAAGCAAAGAGAAGAGCAAGATATATTCCTATTATTGTAATGTGTTATTCAAAAGATGAGTATTGTGATAAAAATGGCAGGATTAAATTATTGAAAGAAATACTGGTTAGCTCTACTTTGAGAGACTAAACGTGGAGGGATTGCGTCCACGAGTCACTCTACATTCTCATTACAAATCAAGCAATATATAGTTTACATGCAAATAGGGAAGTTAGAACCAATACCTAGGATATAGGAACAAACTCCTAATCTAAGGTTCTTGTGAACTGAATCTCTCTAATTAATTTTCTCCATTATCTTCAACACCACATTAATCAAAAAAGGGTTCACAAATATTTCTAACATTTCCCTAAACATTTCAAATTTAATTCTACCAAGAGGGTTAGTAAAATATCGGCAGCATTATCACAAGTATTACAATATTCAACATGATTTTTTTTTACTGAACTTTCTCCCTCACAAAGTGGAATTGTGTATCAATGTTCTTATTTTTTTTATGAAACACCAAATTATTTGCAATTTTGATGGACTATGGTTATCACATCTTATAACTGTTGCATCTATCTATTCTTCTCCTGCATCCTAGAGAAGTCGCCTCAACTAAAATGCCTCACAAGTCGCTGCACACATCGTTTGGTACTCATCTTCCGCTGAAGACAATGAAACTGTATTATGATTTTTAATCCCCCGGACCTAATGCTGAATGCATAGCCTATTATGGATCTCCTGTCATCTATGTTTATAACCAAATCAAAGTTTGAAAAACCTGTCAATTTAACATCACAATAATAATTATATATAATGCCATAGTCTAAGGTTCCTTGTAGATACCTTAAGACACCTTTTGCTGCAATCCAATGGCTCTCAATTGGCTTGGACATAAATTGGCTCAATGCACTGACTCCATAAGCTAAATCTGGTCTAGTAGTGTTTAACTAGATTAAACTTCCAAATTAACTGCTTGTGCAATGTTGCATCTGCCTCTGAACCATCATCACTCTGAAGTTTGGTATTTTGCTGTAAGGACACTGTTACAACCTTACATTGATCCATCTTCGACTTTTTCAGTATATTCCTTACATACTTACCATGTGCTAGAAAATTATTTCTTGAATCTCTCCATATTTCTAGACCCAAAAAGTAGAGAAGCTCACAGAGGTGTTTCATCTCAAACATTTGTTACATTTTCTCTTTGATTTATTCAATGAGTCTATCTGCATTTCCTGTAATGATGAGATCTACATATAAAGAAATGAAAACAATTCGCCCCTTTTGATCAAACACAGTATAGAGATTGGGGTCATTTTTGCTTCTTTTATAACTTTGTTGCAAGAAAAATGAATCAATTTTATCATACCATGATCTAGGATCCTGTTTTAGTCCATATAAACATTTCTTTAATCTACACACTAAATGTTCTTTTCCTTATTTAACAAATCCTTCAGGTTTCTCTAGATAAACTTCCTCTTTCAAGTCCCCATTTAAGAAAGAAGATTTAACATCTACATGGTGCATCATCTAGTGATGTTTAGTAGCTAAGGCAATTAACATTCTGATTATATTATGTTTAGCTATAGGGCTGAAGGTTTCCTCATAGTCTATATCTTCTTTCTGTGAATACCCCTTTGCAACCAGCCTAGATTTATATTTATCTATGCTCCCATCTTCTTTAAATTTTGGCTTGTGTGGCCATTTGCAACCTACTGTTTGTTTTCATTCATGTAATTCAACTATCTCCCAAGTTTTTTTTTTTAATAATTGATTCATGCTCCTCTTCCATGACTTCCCTCCATTCACTATATTGACTGGCTTCTTTATAACTAGAGGGTTCAACAACATTTAACATGCTAGTCATAAAATATTTTTCCCTATATCTTGTTGGAAATTGAGTTTGCCTACTTGATCTCCTGAGTGTTGGAGTGGAATCAAACCTGTTCTGATTATCCCTTAATGGAATTGGTTCGATGATTGCATCACTAACATCTGCTTCTTCCTTTTTCTGCTTCTCCTCAAGGCGTTCTCCTGTTTCACCACTCCCTTCTTCCACCAATAATGGAATGTCCCATTCTTCATTACTATTATCATTGTTTGCATCATGGAAATTCTCATGGAAAAATACATCTATAATCGCAAAAAATTTATGTGTAGAGGGATCAAACAATTTGTAAGCTTTGAATTCAGTAAAACACCCAACAAAAATGCATTTGATGGCCTTCAAATCTAGTTTCTTCCTATCCTCATTTGCTACATGAGAAAAGGCTTTCGATCTGTTGGGGTTCCCATGTTTTGGCAAGGTTGGAAATACCAAAAGATGAGACAACATCAGAACCACTTTTAGACCTCAGGATCTAGCCCTCCTGGGTCCAGAGAGGGATCTCTCTATGATTGTCAAAGGTATATGTCCTTGAAGCTCAATGTTAGGATTTTAGGCTAGTTATAAGGCTCGGGGTTTATTTTTTTGTTTTGATTTGGTTGCTGGTTATCAGGAAGGAAGGGTTTGATGTAAGACAAAGATGAGCAAAGAGGAATAGGGCAGAGGTGAAGTATTCCAGGAATTATTCAAAACCATTGGGCAATGGAGTCAGGAAATGATTTGCATGCTACTCAATAGGCAGGCTTTCAATTGGGCTAGTCATCTGAGACATAGGATCTTAAAGATGATTGTGTGATATGGAGAGGTAGAAGGGGAGGATATAACATAGATTTCAGAGCACAAATTTAAAGAACAGCTGGTTGCAAAGGGATCCTAGTGGACAGGGCTAACTCTGATCCCCAGTGTTCCCAAATCTTCCAACTAAATCTATAACAAGAAACATCTAAGAAATGAATTCAATTAATTCATACATCAGAGAGCAGGCAATATCTTCCACTACACTGGTTAAACCAATTGAAATCATTTCTCAGATAATACATTCAGAAGAGAAACATTAATGGCAAGGAGAGCAGAAACATAGGGTACCTAACAAGGGTAAATCCTATGCCAATATTCTGATGCAAGCCAGTAGAAAATGAAATGAAATGAATGTGAACACAAAGATAGGAAAACATCACCGCTGCTTTAGATCAGGATCCAAAGAAATGTTCTTGTCATATTAAATAGCAATACCAGTCAAGTACAACATTGCCCACATCTTGAACATTAAGCCTGAATACATCTTTCTTCAACCTATCTTACAAATTTACACAGAACTATATCTCACAGAAAAAGCTTGCAGTTCTCTGATATCTCATCAACAACCTTTACAATAGTTTCTTCCTGAGTTTTATAGTAGAAGAGAAGCAGAGGAGGTAGGTAAGGAACTAAATGAAATATTAACACTCAGGAGATGAAGAGGGCTGAAACCCATTCTGTTTTAACTCGGAGCATTAATCTCTGGCACTTTGGAGGAAAAAATTGTCTTTTTCAGGCTTCATTTACTCCATTTAGGGCTTTGATGCATTTATGTTTTGCTGTACTCTGTGGTACTCTTGGTGAATAAACAAAATGGTAG
Organism: Pinus albicaulis; assembly: GCA_034641835.2. Lineage (NCBI taxonomy): Eukaryota > Viridiplantae > Streptophyta > Pinopsida > Pinales > Pinaceae > Pinus > Pinus albicaulis. Next base: position 271,668,781 of record CM076570.1, on the reverse strand, counting down.
ATAAATGGCGGAATGGCCTGCCATACTGGTGAAACAAATGCTTTGACTGCTTCGGATTGTGTCTTGGGCGGAAAAATCCTCTGTAGCACGGCATATAATCAAAACAACATGGGAAAACCGTCCTTCTTTGGAGAAATACATTGTGGATACCTATCATTCATTAATTCCTTTGCCTATGTCAGTGGAAAACTTACTGCTGTATCCACACTGTGTGAACCTGGCGGTGTTTTTACTTCTGCACCCTATGGAACACGCAACTGGACTCAGAAAAAAATGCAATGGGGGGTGGATGAAATGGTAGCGCGGTGGCGGCGGAGTGGTGGCCTTTGACTACACCATGGTGAAAAAATGCACAAGGGTGAAAACTCAGGAATAATAGGGTTTTGGTGGTCACATGCAGCGCAGACCGTTAGATCCTGGTCTGGGAACGAAAATCGACGGCGGAGATCAATCGGGGGGACGGCCCTTTGAAACATAACGGGACACGGGACCTTTAATGGAAAACATAAAAATTTGGTTAAAAACTAAAATACAAAGGAATCGGGCGAAAATATTATGAAAATGCGCGGAGGCAAATGTAAGAGTGGGACACAGCGGAGGCGGAGGGCGATTAGACCTGAGCCGTCAACTCTTCTTCGGAACATCGCAATCCGGAAGCAGCAAGGGGAACACATTACGACAGCTCCGATTGCGATTGTGAATGGAGAAGCGATGACCGTTGGATATACCTGGGAATCGACGGTGGAGATGTGGATCGGGGGATCGCAATCGGAGGGGCACAAAGGGGAGACATCAAAGAACTTTCGATTGCAATTGGGAATGGAGAAGCGATGGCCGTCAGATCTGGCGGAGGAACGAACGGTCAGGATCACGTCGGAGAATCGCAATCGGGGGCGGGGGGCAACAGGGGTGTCACATTCAAAGTTCCGATTGCGATCAGTGGTGGGAGCGCGATTGAGCGCTGACCGTTGGATCCGAAGACCAGATCAATGGCTCATGTTAAATAGGGGGGAGAGTGCGATCGGGAATCGGAGAGGAAGACTTGCGATTGATCGCATCGCAAGTGTTTGCGATGGACCGATCGGAGGTGAATATATAAGTGCTGCAATTCATCAAACTTGCAACATTGCGCTGGTCGTTGGATTTATACGGTGGATCAACGATTGAAAACACATCGGAGACTTTACACTATAGACCAATCGCATCGGAACTTTTGAGTTTTACAAAGGAATTTTACCCTCCGCCGATCTTCCGATTGCGATTAGCGCTTGGGACTTAAGCGCTTGGTCCCAGCACTGGGTTACATGGAGGAAAATGGTTCAAAGGGCTAGCGGGGAGGGGCTAGGCCTATTATATGGTCCGAAAGTGGGTTTTTAACCCCTTTTTATGCATTTCGAGGCCTAAGGAGGGTAACGATAGGGAGATAGAGGGGAGATTCGGGGAAACAAGGGCAAGGGTGATACTTCATGGGGATTTTGGGAAAATTTTGGAGGGTGAAGGGGGAAATTAGGGGGAACAAAGGGGACCTTGGGAAAAGGGGAAAAGAATAAGATAGGGGAAATTTGCAGAGATACAAGGGGTGAAATAAGGCCTTTTTGAGCAAAATTTAGTCATTCAGCAAGGTTCATTGAGAACAGATTAGCAGAGGGAAACAGTCAAAGGAAGGAAATTCAACAAGACTTCAAGGATGATGTGTTTTCAAGGGAAATGCATTCCTTGAAGGCTTATGAAACAATCTAGCCCCTTGCTTGCTTGTCAAGAAATTCATAAGGGGCTAACAAGATCCAAACATTCTTAAATGTTTAAATGGAGGTTTAAATCCTAATAAGGCTTCAAATGCAGTCTTTAATTTAAGACTCTATGTAGGACTCCTATTTTTCAAATACAGTGCAATGTTTATTACTTCAGCCCAAAATCCATTAGAAAGATTCTTACCTTTCAGCATGCTGCGATCATGCTCCACAAGGATTATTTTTTTCCTCTCTTCAACCCCATTCTATTGAGGAGTGTGGGGTACTATAAAATGCTATAGTATTCCATGGTCTTTGTGATATTTTCTGAAATCAGCCTTCCTATAATCTCCCCCTTCATCTGAGCGGAGAATCTTGATGAATTTACCTGTCTTCTTATCAATCATGCTTCTGAACTGCTTGAAATATTCAAAATTATGAGTATTTTTTATGAGAAAATATACCCACGTAAAAATTGTACAGTCATCAATAAATAATAAGAAATAATAAGCACATGCGAAAGATCTTGACTGCATTGGCCCACATAAATCAGTGTGGACTAACTCTAGTACATCTCTTTGTTTTCTATTTACATTAACAGGAAAATAATATTTGTGCATCTTCTGGAGAGCACACGACTCACAATCAACATGAATATGGTTTAAATTAGGAACACCACTGACCATACATATTTTCTGAAGTAACAACGAACCATTGAAATTAATATGACCAAATATTTGGTTCCATAAATCTTTTGTTGTCATCCCTGATGATGTCAAATCTTGATGTGGCACACTTCTCACATTCAGCTTGTAAAGACTGCTCACACAAATCCTTGTTGCAATCGTCTTCATAGAATACAACAAATCCTTAACAACAAAATATGATTTAAAAAACTCTACCTTAAGGTTTTGATGTGTTATCATTGAAACATAAATTATATTATTATTAATTCCGTGTACATACATCATATTTTGGATATGCCTAACATTTCCATCAGGAAGAATTACACGAACATTACCATGTCCTTTGATTAGGTACCCTTTGTTATCGCCAAAGTAGATTTTTTCTCGAGTGCTATTTTATTTGAAGTCTTCAATCCATTGTTTGTTACTTGTTATGTGGGTAGATACTCCTAAATCCACATACCACGTATCTGCTTCATCCTTCTCATTATAATTAGCCATAAATAGTCTGAGGTCCTAGTTATGGTCATCATCAGTGAAGTGTCCTGCATGTCTCTTATATCTCTGTTGACCTTCATAAAACTTCTTCTTTTGAGAGTGTTTAGCCATATGGCCAATTTTACCACAATAGAAACATTTTAATAGTCACTCATTCCTATTTGATGGCATACCTTGAGATGGATTCAAGATTTTTTGTCTTGTACCTCCACCTCTTTGTCCTCCATTTTCCTTCCCTCTGAAGGGCTTTTTCTTCGCCATTAAAGAAAGGTATGAATTCTCGGGTTTCAGGGTCATCCTCCTTTCGTCCTCTTGCGTGAGGATCCGTATCAATTCTTTAAATTTGGGGGCTTTCTCTATTGCATTGAAGCTGATAAACATCTGATAGTTTTCATTCATACCATTCATACTAATTATTGCCAAATCAATATTACTTATAGAATCTCTTATGTCACCAAGCTTTTATTTGAGGTCCTTGATGTGTGAGATGAATGAAACTAATGTTTCATTCTCCTCCATTTTGATGGAGAGAATCTTGTTTTTGAGGAACAATAGGTGGTTTGAATTTCTAATTTCGTATAGATATTTGAGAGTTTTCCAAATCTCATTCCTTGATTTGCAATCTCTGATGTAAGGGATGATGCAAACTTTGACTGCCATTTTCAACATCATTTTTGCCTTGTTCTCCCTCTTCTGCCACTCCTATACTATCACAACTATTGTGCCTCTTGCAACTATAGGTTTCACTTCATCGCCATTCACGATCCCCCATGCACTATGCCCTTCTAGCATAGTCTGTAACATGAACTTCCAATTAGAATAATTGGCAACATTGAGCTTATTTCTCTCGTTCAAGTATACTTCCACCAGATTATTCATCTTGACAATTAAAAAAATGACCTCTAGCAATTGAAAAAAAACCGGATCTACAAATGGATCTACAAATGGATCTACCCTAGATCCACAAAAAAAAAAGTCCAAAAAAAGATATACCTAATCTTCAACCACTCTGGCAGGATACTCTACACACTACACCACGGGCTTACAGCTCCTCTATCATGACCTCTTCTGCTGCGAGCTCACGGGATCCTCTATTAGTGATCACACTTGCAGTGATCCTCTCAATTTACCAGTGATATGATACTACCTCTGCTACCATGGTTCAATGGCTCCTCTGGCATGATCTCACTAGATCTGTAGGCACAAGCTCTCTGGCTCAATGTGAAGAATCTCTTTGGCTTCAATAAAAAATCCACAACACAAAATATTTGGCTCAACAGGAAGAATCTCTCTGGTTTCAATCAAAAATCCACAGCATGAACTCTTTTGCTCAACGATGCTCCAAAGCATGAGCTCTCTAGCTCCATAGTGCTCCATAACATGAGCTCTCTAGCCCCTCTGGCATGAGCTCTCTGGCTCCTCCGACATGAGGTTTATGGCTCCTCTTTCACGTTCACAATAGCACTCCAAACCTACTCAGATGTGGCGCTGGGCAGAATCCCTATAAGGAAAACACAGATCAATGCTGGTTTTCCAATCGACTCTATGCTGATTTTAGAGATCATCGTTGTTCTTTGGCATGATTCCACATTGATCGATGCTTCTGTGCCTCCCACAAATGCGATGATCTCGAGTAAAAAAAAATGAACAACCTCACTCATCCTCACTCAGGTCATCAAGGGCTTCTCTTCTTTCGCTTGGATACTCATAGGGATCAAAGCACTCTGGCTTTGATTCGACCCTGAACCTCTGATACCATGATAAAAATGATAGGATTAAATTAATGAAATCAATACTGGTTAGCTCTACTCTGAGAGACTACATTAATAGGGATTATGTCCGCAGGTCGCTCTACATTCTCATTACAGATCAAAAAATATACAGTTTACATGCAAATAGGGAAGTTAGAACTAATACCTAAGAAATAGGAACAAACTCCTAATCTAAGGTTCACGTGAATCGAATCTCTTTAATTAAGTTTCTCCATTATCTTCAACATATTGCAAATGGATAAGATAAGAGAGCACAATAGGGGAAGAAGATGAACTAAAGTTTCCTACAAATGAGTAGCATAGAAGAGAGCATAATAGAGGAAGAAGATGAACTAGTAATAATTTATATGTTTTATGTGAATAACAATGATTTTTCAAGTAATAATAATTTTTCAATGATGTTTTGTGGTATGATTTTATCATGAATCCATTATTGGGGGAACCCATGAATCTTAGATGTAGTTTTCCTTACGTTGGACATGTGGGAACGCCTACGAGGGCTTAGGACCCTAATTGAGATTTTTAACCGAAATTAAACCATTTATGTCAAAAATACCCTAATTAAGGATTTTAAAATGCATTCATTGATGGTTTATAGAGTTAAAGAATAAGGAATTTTAAAACCCTCGATTGAGGGATTGATAGTTAATAATTCTTTCCTATTTATTTTGATTTGGTTGGAACAAAAAATTATAGGTGGCATCATTCTTGAATATGACTCACTTAATGCATCTAAATTTGTCATTAATTTCTATGTCCAACAAAAAATAATTTTGTCATTTTGAACTTCGTATTATTTTTCATTTTATTTTTCTAGACGACTATATAGAAACATTTTGTACCACATGAATACTGATATGTAAAAAAAAAAACCATATTAGGGTTTATATCCCTTGGGTTTATAATATTAATCCCTGGGTTTGTGACATAAATTATCTTCATATAAAAAGAAATCATGGTCTACAATGCTCACCCATGATCAACCATAGTCAACCATGTTCCAATGTCGTATTGTGAGAAAGATTGTCTCAATATGAAAATAAATCATGGTAAACCATGGTCACATTGTCACAAATATTGTCTCTTGGTCCAATGCAACGTTATGTGAACCATGGCCAACCATGGTCAAACATCGCGTTGTGAAAAATATTGTATCATTATGAAAATCAACCATGGTAAACCATAGTCCAACATCCCATTGTGACAAAGATTATCTCAGTATGAAAATCAACCATTGTCAACCATGGTCAATAACCATGGTCACATTGTGACAAATATTTTCTGATGGTCCAACGTCACATTGTGATAACCATGGTCAACCATGGTCCAATGTCAGATTGTAACAAAGATTGTGTCAATATGAAAATTAGCCATGGTCAACCATGGTCCAAGGTCTCATTGTAACAAAGATTGTCTTGATATGAAAATAAATGATGGTCAACTATGGCCCAATGTTCCATTGTGACAAATATTGTCTCAATATGAAAATAAACCATGGTAAAATATGGTCAACCATGATTATTTTAGGGTTTATAATATTTATCTTAGGGTTTATATTCATGGTTGACCACAGTCAACCATGGCCAATCATGGTCGACCATAAATGTGGGTTTATAATATTTATCTTAGGATTTATAATGTCACATTGGGACAACGATTATCTCAATATGAATATCAACCATGGCCCAAAGTCGCATTCTGAGAAAGATTGTGTCAATATGAAAATTGATCATGGTCAACCATGGTTCAACGTCTCATTGTGACAATGATTTTATGAATATGAAATAAATAATGGTCAATCATAGTCAACCATGTTTATTTTACCATTTATAATATTTATCATAAGCTTTTCATACCTTGGCTTATAGTATTTATCTTAGGGTTTATCATATTATTTTCTGAATATGGAAATCAATCATGGTCAATCATGGTCAATCATGGTCATGCACGGTCAACATTGGTCAAACATGATTCACCATTATCAATTATGGTCATCATGGTTAGTCATGGTCAACAATCGTCCAACCTCACATTATGACGTTGGACCATTGGTTAATCGTGGTCAACCATGGTACAACATCGCACTGTGAGAAATATTGTCTCAATATGAAAAATGACAATTGTCCAACGTCGCATTGTGGCAAATATTGTCTTGATTTAAAAATCAATCATGGTCAACCATGGCCAACCATACTCCATTATCGCATTGTGAGAAAGATTATCTCAATATAAAAATAAACCATGGTCAACCATGGTCAATTAGGTTTATTTTAGGCTTTATAATATTTATCTTAGGGTTTATGTAGCTTGGGTTTATAATATTAATCCCTTGGGTTTAATATTAATCCATTTGTTTTATAATCCCTTTGTTGTGTTATCCCCTTGGGTTTATAGTATCAATCCCTTCAGTTTATTAATATAAGAGTTCATATTCCTAGGGTATAGTATTATTCATAGGGTTTATAATATTAATCCTAAGGTTTAATATAAATCCCTAGGTTTATAATCATAGTCAATTGTTTTCCAATGTCACATTGTGACACACATTGTCTCAATATGAAAACCATCCATTGTCAACCATCGGCAACCATGGTCAATCATGTTCAACCACGCCCCAATGTTACATTGCGACAAAGATTGTCTGAATATTAAAATCAACCATGGTCTAACGTCACATCGTGACAAATATTTTCTCAATATGAAAATCAACCATGGTCCAATGTTGCATTGTGACAAATATTATCTCGATATAAAAATCAGTCATGGTCATCCATTGTAAACCATGGTCCAATGTTGCATTGTGACAAAGATTGTCTCAATATGAAAATCAGCCATGGTCAACCATGTTTACTTTAGAGTTTATAATATTTATCTTAGGGTTTATATACCTTGGGTTTATAATATTAATCCCTTAGGTTTAATATTATTTCGTTGAGTTTATAATCCCTTTTCATTTTAGAATTAATCCCTTGGGTCGATTATTCTCTTGGGTTTATAATATCAATCCCTTCGGTTTATTAATCAAAGGATTCATATTCCTAGAGTATAATATTATTCATAGGCTTTATAATATTATTCTTAGGTTTTAATATAAATCCCTTGGGTTTATAATCATGGTCAACCATGGTCCAACACTTCATTGTGACAAAGATTGTATCAATATGAAAATCAACCATGGTTAACCATGGTCAATCATGGTCAACCATGTTTATTTTATTATTTATAATATTTATCATAGGGTTTATATATCTTGGTTTATAATATTTATCTTAGGGTTTATGATAATACTTTCTCAATATTAAATTGAATCATGGACAATAATTGTCAACCATGGTCAACCATCGTCAACATTATACCAACGTAACATTATGATATTGACCATTGGCCAATCATGGTAAATAATGGTGCAATTTATCATTGTGAGAAACATTATCTTGATATGAAAATAAACCATGATCAACGATTCTCCAACGTGGCATTGTGACAAATATTGTCTCAATATGAACATCAACCATCGTCAACCATGTTTAATTTAGAGTTTATATTATTTATCTTAGGGTTTATAAGCCTTGGATTTGTAATATTAATCCCTTGGTTTAGCATCTCTTGGGGTTCTAGTATTAATCCCCTGGGTTTGTTATTCCCTTGGGTTTATTAATCTAAGGGTTCATATTCATAGTGTATAATATTATTGATAGATTTTACAATATTAATCCTACGGTTTAATATAAATCTCTTGGGTTTATAATCATGGTCAACCATGGCCAACCATGGTCCAATGTCACATTGTGACAAAGATTGTCTTAATATGAAAATAAACCATGGTCATCAATCATGGTCACCAATGCTCCAATGTCACATGGTGAAAAATATTGTCTCAATAAGAAAATGAGTCATGGTCAACCATGGTCCAACGTCGCATTGTGACAAAAACTGTCTCAAAATTTTAATCAGCCATGGTCAACCATGTTTATTTTCAGATTGATAATATTTATATTAGGGTTTATACACCTTGGGTTTACAATATTAACCCCTTGGGATTAATATTATTCCCTTGGGTTTATAATCCCTTGAGTTTTTAGTACTAATCCCTTGTATTTATAATAATAATTCCTTATGTTTATTAATATATGGATTCATATTCTTAGGGGATAATATTATTCATATGGTTTATAATATTATTCCTTTGGTTTAATATAAATCCCTTGGGTTTATAATCGTGGTCAACCATGGTCCAATGTCACATCATGACAAACGTTTTTTCAATATGAAAATCAGCCATGGTCCAACATTGCATTATGACAAAAAATTTCTAGATATGAAAATCAGTCATGGTCAACCATGGTCCAAGGTTGCATTATGAAAAATATTGTCTCAATATGAAAATCAACCATAATTAACCATGTTTATTTTAAGGTTTATAATATTTATCTTAGGGTTTAGATACCTTGGGTTTATAATATTAATCATTTTGGTTTAATATTATTCACTTGGGTTTATAATCCCTTGGGATTTTAGAATTAATCTCTTCGGATTATGATTCCTTTGGATTTATAATATCAATCCCTTGGGTTTATTTATCTAAGGGTTCATATTCCTAGGGTATAATGTTATCCATAGGGTTTGTAATACGAACGTTAGGGTTTAATATAAAGCCCCTGGGTTTATAATGATGGTCAACCATTGTCCAATACCACATTGTGACAAGGATTGTCTCAATATAAAAATCAACCATGGTCCAATGTCACATTGTGACAATGATTGTCTTAATATGAAAATAAACCATGGTCAACCATGTTCCAACATTGCATTGTGAAAAATATTGTCAATGTCAAAATCAATCATGGTCAACCATGGTCAACCATGTTTATTTTACCATTTATAATATTTATCATAGGGATTATATTCCTTGGTTTATAATATTTCTCTTACGGTTTATCATAATTTTTCTCAATATGAAAATCAATGATGGTCAACCATGGTCAACAATGGTCAATCATGGTCAACATTGGTCAAACATGGTTGAACATGGTGAATTATGGTCAATCATGGTTAATAATGGTCAATAATGGTCCAACATCACATTCTCACAAAGATTGCCTAAATATGAAAATCAACAATGGTTAACCATGGTCCAATGTTGCATGGTAAACCATGGTCAATAATGATCAACCATGATCGACCATGGTCCATAACCTTGTGATATTGTGAAAACCATGGTCAACTGTGGCCTAAGCTCAGATTGTGACAAAGATTGTCTCAATATGGAAATCAGGCATGGTGAACATTGCAATTTATTTAATATTGCATCTTCATAGTAAAAAATTAGTGTTTATTAGTCCCTTCAGTTTATATTATTAATCCCTTAGGTTTATACTAGCACAACCACATTAGCAAATATTGTTGGAAAACACTTATACGCTTTAATAATAATAATAATAATAACTTTTTTAATAAAAAAATTATTATGACTATAATAAAGAATAATTAATTTATGTTGGTTATTGTTAATTAAAATCATTAATTAATTCTTAAAATAATTCTAAAATAATTCTTGTTATTACTCATTAATCATTATTATTTGGATTATTATTATTAATTAATATTACTAATATTGTTAATAAATAGTATTACTTTTATTTTTAATTAAATATTAATAATATTTCAAGTTTAACAATAGTCAAATGAGTAATAATTTTAAATTTTATTATAATTATAATTAATAATAGTAATTAATTTATGTTAATTATTCTTAATTAAAATCATTAATTAATTATTAAATTAATTTTAAATTAATTATTGTTATTACTCATTAATTTATATTATTAACATTAGTAGTATTATTAATTAATATTACTAATATTATTTATTTTATTTTTAATTAAATTTCTGGTCATTATTAAAAAATATATCATAATTTAATATTAATTTATTATTATTAAAATTTAATTATATAAATAAATTAATATTACATAATAACATTATTATTATTATTTAATAATAAAATGTAATTTAATTAAAAATAAAAGTTCTAATATTTTTTAATAATTTTAGTAATATTAATTAATAATAACCGTCCTAATAATACTGATTAATGAATAATAACATTAATTAATTTAAAAGGATTTTAATTAACATAATTAATTATTATTAATTTTAATAATAACATTTTTTTATTAAAATAGTTATTTATTTATTTTATTATTATTATTATTATTAAATTTTATGAGCCTTTTCCAATTACATTTTCTAATGTGGTTGTGTATCTAATTGCATACGTCTATCCAATTACATTTGCTAATGTGGTTGTGCATCTCATTACATAAGCCTATGAGTATATATCAACTACAATTATTAATATGATTGTGCTAATAATAATCTATTTGCACTAGCTTAAATTCAACTCACACAAAATGTCATATTAAGCTTTATAAATAAATAATATAATTAAAAAAAATATTATTTTTAAATCTTTAATCCAGCTCAGCAAAACACTTATTATTTTTAATATAATTAAAATATTTTTAGAATTTTGGCTTCTTTGATCCATCGTAAAATTATATAGAATTCTTTCGGTAATAATCACATTCAAATTTATATTGTCGACGCGTTTCGAACCAACCAATGTGCTTCATCATCAGGATTAGGTGAGAGATCAGATCTCGACGTTGAGTTTAAATAGATGCAGAAATGACTAAACTAGTCATTAGGATAACGACTAGTTTGACTTTAACAATTCAAATAGATTAATAATGACTAGTTTTATTTATTAATAAATTATTCAATTATATATATATATATATTTAATTTATTATTATTATTATTATTAATTATTATTGTTATTATTATTTAATTCTTTATTACTTTTTTTTCATATTATATTTATTTATTTATTTATATTAGTTTCCTTTCTAAAAAAAAAATGGAAACCACCATACCATTAAAAGTAAAGGGCACGGATCCAACACCTGCTTATATTCTAACCGTCATCTCTATTGAGATTTACGTATCTTTTTTCGATTTCTATGGCCTCTTTTAACTTATGATTATGGAAATGGTCAATCCTAGGTATGAACTTAGCCTCTTCGATGCAGATATGATGGTTAGTATTTTCCACATGCTTAGTTAAGGCGAAGGTGCAGGATCTTCCATGTTCAATGTCAGCAGCATGTTCACAGATGCTTTGGTTTATAGACCAACCAGTTTCACCAATGTAAGGTGTCCCAAAAAGCAAGGAATAATGTAGACAACTTTCCCATCCCTAGGGTTTACCAGATCTTTAACCGATTTAAGAGAGTTGTGAATCGTGCTAAGGGGCTTGAAGGAAGAAGAAACCTTATGCTTCTTAAGGATCCTAGCAATCCTAAGTGTGGTTCCCTGAATGAAAGGAAGTCTTACACTGTAGGACCCCTGATTAGGTTCATTTATATTTTTATTATTAACTGAAGGGCATCTTTCTGCTTTAAGAAAAGCCTTAAGGCCTTGCAAATTAGTATAAACATTTTTAAAAAAGACATTAAGGAGATGGGTCTTTTCTCCCTCAAGGTGAAACTCATCAAATATTCTCAACGCATTGGTGGCTAAGGTATTGAGGGCACCTAATTTTTTAGTAGGGAAATGATGAGAACTAGCGTGAAGATATTTATCGGTATGAGTTTTCTTTCTAAAAACTTGATGGGAGAAGGAACCATCATTATTTCTAGAGATAAGAACGTTAAGGAAAGGAAGGCTACATCCACCTCATAATCCATGGTGAATTTTATGGAGCAAGATTGAATATTAAGATGAAGGAAGAAACAATTTAACTCTTCTTTACCATGAGGCCAGATGACACAAGTATCATCAACAAACCTTTTCCAAAGCTTTGGCTGGTATAGAGATGAGGTAAGAGCCTTGGATTCAAAGTCCTCCATAAACAGATGAGAAAAAAATGGGGAATGGGGATAACCCATGGCAACACCATATGTTTTCTCATAGAACTCACCTTCAAAACTAAAGAAAGTAGAGGTTAAGAAAATCCCTACTAAATGAGCTGTATCTGGATCAGTGATGAGATTATTGACTTCAATGGCCTCATTAATGGGGATATTGGTGTAAAGGGAGACAACGCAAAAAATTACAAACCTATCTTCAGGACCCATTCTAATGCCCTTTAACTCATGAACAAAAGAGGATCCAACATGTTACGCATCATGGTTATAAGAACGTGATGCTACAAAAACTTATCATATTCAGTAACTTTAAGCTAAAAATCTTATCTTAGGTTGTTATTAACAAAATTTTATAGGTGTTGAAAGTGGACGGATTCAGTGTTGAAATTTAAAGTTCATTTTTATTTTTCAAATGAAAGTTTATAATTTATTTTTATTTTCATATATAAATATTAAAATAATAATTTATATTTTAATTAATAATTTTAATTATTATGTTTTATTAATAGAAATAAATAATTGTCTAAAAATTCTCATTACTATTAAAAAATACATACAAATAAATAATTATCCTAGTATTAATGTATTTTTATGCCATCGTGGGAGAGGCAACTAGTATGCAAAATATGGTATACAATGGAATGTTACATTATGTAAACTAAATATTTTGATATCTCAATTATATCAAATAAAAACTTAATGAACTATATATATATATATATATATATAAAATTATTCTCCATTTGACTATGAAAGAGATGTGTTGTAATGTTATGAAAACATTTTGACTAGGAGCAAGTTTCGAACTCCTCGTTTTCAAGCCCATGGTATTGACCCATGGTATTCATGTGAAAGATAATCTAGTTAAAGGGGGAGTAAATAATTTGATTGCATAGTTGATTTGTTTGATCCATCTTAAATTCAACTCTATCGGGATGTTAGAGGAATAAAATTTTTTGAGGTGCAAACCTTTTGTCAATTATTACACTCAAGAAGAGGTTTGCACCTCATAATAGATTATGATTTGCAAAGGTGAATAGTTGCAGATTATCTAAATTATACACCCATATTTTACACTCATGTTTCTAATAATGATCTAAATATAAACTACAATGAAATCATCATGTGGGAATTAAAATTTTATATAATGTTAAATATCTATTTTTTTACTTTGATAAAATTTACCTCACAAGAACCCATTTTAACCATGATATTGATTTATGTAATTCAATATATCATTATTTTCCATTTAAAATATTATTATAATTAAACATTTTTCTTTACCATAAAAAAATATTTCAATTATATATATCTATATATATATATATATATATATTCTCTTTCTTAAAATTTAACTCAAAGGAAGTATGTAATACACACACACATATATATATTTGAAATACTTATTAAATATTACTTGTGTAAATTTTACATCACATAAAACCATTTCAACTATGATATCCACTTCAATAATTTATATATAAGAAATATAATTTATATATAAGACCCCGTGTGTCACCTTCATCATATTATTCACCATAAAAAAAATATTGCTACACCCAAATTGACACATTACTTTATATATATATATATATATATATATATATATATATATATATATATATATATATATATATATATATATATATATATATATATATATATAGTGTCTTAATGAAAGAAAATCATATGAGTATGTTTGCACCTTTATTCTAGCCCTATCATTGCATTAGTATAATTATTATCATTTGGGTTCTCAGAGGTTAATTTTATTCCACTAATGTACCATGCATTGTTAATCATCCACATGAGAAACGTATTGAGCCGAGATTTGGGTTAAGATTGGTTTACTTATTCGTAATTTGTACTTAGATTAAGGTCTGGTCAATCTACTTGTTCAAATTTCATCTGATAAGAAACTTCTCATTTATGGTGTTGCTTGGCAACTGTTGGTTAATATTTTCTTATGGGTATTTGTGCTATCCGTCGATATGCTAAAACCTAGATCCGACGGTGGAATTTTTTGCGTGATGGTTTAGGGTAACTATATGACCCAAGTGCTGCATTGATAGCTCATTTGCCTCTGCGCTCCTATGGTCATGCTCTGCAATTTTCCGTTTTCTTCTGGTTTCTAGCTCTAGCAGCAAGGGTAAAGCTCTTCCTCCACATAGTGCATGAGTTGGTTGTGGTTATGCTACTATGCATGAGGTAAATGTTGTTTTGATCCTGTTTTTGTTTTCAATGATGCTCTGTGTCTAATAGCCATGCAAATAAGGTTTAGTTTTCAAGTATTGTTTCACAACTTCTCCACCATCCTCATCGAGTTCTCTACGAACTTCGCAGGCAATACTCTAGATGGAATTTTCTATTCATATTCGCTTAGGTTTTTAGAGAGAATATCAGTTGTTTTATCCACGAGAGATTCACTATTAATCCATTTGTTGCTCGTTAAACATGTTTAGGATGGTAAATCCACAGTGCCTGAAGGTTTCTCATTGGACAGTTGTTTTAGTTTCATTTCTCACAGGAAGTCCAAAGCGCCATCTTATGAGCAAGACGAGAGCTCGCACTCAGGTATTAACATGTTTTCGCTAAGTCTGTTTCTTCTTATTTTACCCTTGATATTCATAATGAAATACTCACGACTCCTTTGTTTCATATTTTTTGCATGCTAGCGATGGTTGTAGGGTTCCTAGAGGAATAGGAGGACACCACAAAGTCTTCATTGCTTCTCCTCGAGTGGCCACCACAGGTAATCCGGACCCCTTATCTACAAATATATTGCTTTCACATAATTCTTAAGGGTTACTTACAGTTAAGCACTTTGTCTATGACAGGTACCAGAAACCGACTCTAGATCCTTCCATGAGTTTAGTTTTAAGGCTTCCCTTGAGAGGTTTGGGTCCAGAGCCTTAACTTGAAGGGATTTTGGTCTAGTTATTACTCTGGTTTTATGATTAATACCATTTCTGGACTTCGTAGAAGTTTCAACTAAACTTATGATGATAACTGTATATTTTTTTTGTTTTTACTCTATATATATTTTCAAAGGTTTTGTCATCCAATCTCGTTCCACCATTCGCAAGCCCTCGCTCATGTTGTACATGGTTACTTATATATATATATATATATATATATTTGGTTTTTTTAATTAATATCTAGCTAAAGTTCTCAACTCAGTTGTTTGTAAGGAGACTTTGCATTCTGGTTTTGCATTTAAATATATATAGTCTTCCAGAATGGAAAATTTCAAGACAATTTATTATATTATTTGTTTGGTAACCATATTTTGTCTTAATGAGCCTTCTATTTTTAGAATTAACATGTGTTCAAGAATTCATAGATTCTTTCTTTTTGTTTGCTAAATTTCATTCAATGTGTACTTTAAGAAATAAGTGGCTAGAGGACACTGAACGCTTCACTGTTCACCACATATCTCCGCTTCTAAACCTTTAAGCCTAATTATTCTTTACACAGGATATTGGAGTTGAATGAGTAATTTTTATAGATTTACAACATGCATATTATCATTTATTCTTTTATATCCTCAATACATTCTTGTGTAATTTCTAATAATATTGGTGCTATTGGTGAAAATATTTCAAGAAGTGATCTAGTGACAATTAAATTGAATGTGATGTTAGATGATTATTATATTTTTATCATTGGAATTTCAACTAGTGAAAATTCTCCTACCTTAGATGAATTGGTAGGTATTCTCTTATAAGAAGAAGAGAGAAGGAAGAATATCAATGGTAGACTTCAAAGTTCATATTTTGTGTTGGGGACAAAAGAAAAACCAGCATACAGAAGAAATTCATGGGACAAGAACAAAGGAGACAAATCGTATCCAAAACTACATCAAGGCACACCACCACCAAGGACAAATACCTATATGAAAAGGAAGGGTGTATGATTATATTGTGGTAAGCTTGTAAATTTTGCTAAATATTGCCATAAAAATCAATTATGTGAGTCAAAGCATAGAAGGAATTTAGGAAACTTTGTTGATCAAGAAGCCTTAATTAGTGATAATCTCAATAATATCAAATTATTCATTTCAAAAGCTACCTTATCAATAGAAACTGATGATGATAATGTATGGTTTATTGAATTTGGTCCTTAATTTCATATAACATGCAAAAAGGAATGGTTTTCTAGCTATCATGAAAATAATAATGGCACTAACATCTATCTAGGAGATAATTGATCTCATGCAATCAAAGGTTATGGTGATGTATGTGTAACCTTAAAAAATGGCCATGTAAGACAAATACAAATGTGATGTATATTCTTGGAATCAAGAAGAATATAATCTCTATTTCCACCATTGCATATCAAAATATCAAAGTTGAACTTCTTAAGTTACATTGTGTTGTCAAGGATATACAGGATAACTACATCATAATAGCAAGAGGAGTGTGAATGAGAGCCTTATAAAAGCTTGATGTGACAAACAAAAAACATCATGCATTGGCATCCACTACCATGACAAAAAAAAGCTATTTGCCATCTAAGATATGACCACATTAATTATCATGGCTTGTTGCTTTTATAAAAACAAATAATGGTAGAGGGACTTTCATTGTTAAAAAATACATATTCGGCAATGTGATGGGTGTGATTTAGCGAAGATTCTTAGGGAATAGTTCCCTAGCCATAAAAATAAAATAAAAATGGATATTCTTGAACTTGTGCATACAGATTTGTGTGGACCTATTCATAGTAGATCATTGGGAGAAGAACATCTTGTGTATAGATTATATAAAGAATTATATGGACTCAAACAGGTACTGAGCTCTTGGTATGAGAATATTGATAAATTATTCTCTCAACAACTTTTATTCAAAGTAAAGGAGATCCAAATCTATATATCAAGGGGGATGAAAGGGGACATATTATTTGGATTTATATATATGTTAATGATCTTATCATAATAGAAATTTCTGCCAAGGTAATTGAAAAGATAAAAGGTAGTTTTTCATATAAATCTGAAATGTAGGATCTTGGAGAGCTACATTATTGTTTAGGCCTTGAATTTTGGAGACATAAAGGTAGAAAATTTTTCACACAAAGAAAATACACACATGAATTAATAAATAGATTCAATAAGAATGGATGGAAAGCAATATTACACCACTTGAAAAAAATGTTAAAGTTCGTAGTGATGATAAAACTAAAGAAGTGGATGGCACATTAAATAGACAATTGGTAGGAAATTTGAATTTATTAACTACAACGAGAATGGATATTGCATATTTAGTCAACATTCTTAGTCAATTCATGGAAAAGCCACATGAAACTCACTAGAAAGCAGCAAAGAGAGTCCTTCAATATTTGAAGGAGACTAAAAAATTTCATATTGAATATACTAATGATTTAAATGTTGAGTTGATAAGTTATTAAAATCCTGATTGGGAAGGAGATCGAGATGGCTTGAAGTCCACCTAAGGTTATGAATTCTGTATTGGATTTGGTAATATGTAATGGAGCAACAAGAAATAGTTGACTATTTGTTTGTCTTTCACTGAAGCAAAGTATAAGGCTATATCCAATGCAACCTCCGAAGCAATTTGACTAAGAATATTTCTTGAAGACATGAGAGAAAAACATGAAGCACCAAAAGTTATCAGTTGTGACAATCAAAGCTCTATCGAATTGGAAAAAAATCGTCTGTCAAACAAGATCAAAACACATTGAGACAAAATATCATTTGTACGATAAAAGATAGCCAAAGGAAACTAATTTGATCAATTGTAATACAAATGATCATATTGAAGAAATATTTACTAAGCCTTTAGGAACATATAAATTTTTGTTATGTAGAAACAAGTTAGCTGTGATAAATAATTTATTTCTCCATTAAAGAAGAGACTTAGAGTTAATGGAGAAATAGAATGTTTTGGAGTGTATAGAACTCATGAGAAATTATGTAAAACTAGAATCTTGAATGCTCTAGACCATGTTAAACTCATTGTTTTCAATGTTCTAGAGTATGTGAAGCTCATTGTCTTCAATATGAATCACTTGTAATTAAGTAGAGAAATAAGTTAGTTACCGTTGTTATAGTTGAATACACTCTATTTTCCTTTATAAGAAAACCTAGTCATGTATTTTGCAATCAGTTTTTCAAAGATATTTGTCCCCTCTAAATTCGGCAGATATCATCATAGAATGGAATATATGCAAATGAACGAAGAAATATAACTTTTATGAACGAATGAAAAGTTAGGCGTGCATGGAAGCAGCAAGATCCCTTATAAGTATGCAGATACCTTATAAGTATGCATTTGCTAAAGATGCATGATCCCTTATATGTACGTACTTGCTAACTTCTCTAGCAACAATTCGTGAGTCTTCCAAATTTTGATCGCAGTCATATTTAGTATTAATGTAATAGCTATACATTTAATATTAGAATTTCTTATCAAATTCCCATGCAACATAAATACATGGTTATCTCAAAATTTACGTCTCGTCATCCTAGTGAAGAGAAGAAAAGAGCATGTGTTCTTAGCGAAGAGAAGGAAAGAGCATGTGTTCAAATCGCTTACTTATATATATATATATATATATATATATAAAAGCTGAATGTCACAATAAATAATATGCATTTTTCTGTGATGAGTTATTAACTTTATTTTATGATAATTAAGGTTTGATACATCAATAAATGGACATACGGTCTACTTTTTACTAATTCATATCCATTTGTGTTTTATTTTTTTAACACAATGTACCATTGCAGGCAGATACCTCATTAATTTCTGTTTCATTCCAGCTGTATTTGGAAAATTTTACACCTATAGTGAAAGTTTAAATAGAAATTTCCCTCCTTTAAAGAGATTTAGAGAACAAGTAGCCACACTTTTTTTTTGTTCATACTACCAGTTGAATTTAATATACAGATGGAGCCTTTGTGGTTTTGACTAGTCACCTTCCCAATAGGGTTATAATGGGGACATTCCACATCGCATAACCTTTTCGAGCCATGTTTAGTAAGAAAGTGGGAGCTGAAGTGTATTTGTAAATGTATATATGCAAGGTTCAAATTGGATAAATGTAAATGTCAATTATAATTAAATAAAGAAAATGAAACACACACAACGTGAGACAAAGCTCACAAAACTTGTCATTAGCTCAATGAAAAAATTACATATTTATAGCATAGGCACTCACCTAATCTTCCTAAGTTTGGGGCAACAATCCTGAACTGGTGGAACTAAACTCTAATTATAAAACTCTCGTTCAACAAACCATAACCACTCTTATTTCTACATTATTCTACATTATTCTCACATCCTCTCTTAATGGAGAAATGGATTTTCTACAACACCTAATTTACTTCTAAAAACTTCAAACTTGAGTTTACCAAGAGGCTTGGTAAAGATATCAGCCATATTATCCTTGGTATTACAAAATGCTAAATCAATTTCATTTGATTCAATCTTCTCTCGTACAAAATGGTATTGCAGCTCAATGTGTTTTGATCTGGCATGATATATTGGATTGTGTGCTAATTTGATAGCACTTTGATTATCACAATTTATGTATGTTGAACCACTTTGCTCCTCTTCAAGGTCTGCAAGAATTCTCCGCAACCAAACAGCTTCACAGGTAGCATTGGTCAAAGCTTTGTACTCAGATATTGTTGATGATAAAGAAACAATTGGTTGTTTCTTACTACTCCATGACACAACCCCTGATCTTATATAAAATGCATAGCCAGAAGTAGATGATATGTCATCGGGATTTCCTGCCCAATCTAAATCAAAAAAACCTATCAGTGCAACATCAGATTCATCAGTATACATAATACCTAAATTGATTGTTCCTTTTAAGTATCAGAGAACTTTCTTTGCAGCGTTCTAGTGATTTCCTGAAGGCTTAGCCATAAACTGACTAAGGATACTGACTGAGTATGCAATGTCTGGTCTAGTAGTGGTGAGATAGTTCATACTTCCCACCAACTGACGATATAAAGTTCATTTGCCTCTTTAGTTCCATATTCTTTGTACAACTTTTCATTCTGTTCTAAGGGAGTTGAAATAGATTTGCAATCACTCATATTGATTTTTTTAAGAATTTCCTTTCTGTATTTACTTTGAGTGATCAATGTTTTACCAGGCAACTATGAAATATTGTTGGATCCCATGTAATTTACAATACCTGTTAAACGCTCCTGATTTATATTCACCACCCTGATCTGATTTGAGAATTTTAATGTATTTGCCTGTTTTCTTTTCAATCAAAGTTCTGAATTCTTTAAAATAATCAAAGACATCACTTTTTCTTCGTATGAAATAGACCCATGTATATCTAGATCTATCATCAACAAAAATAAGAAAGTAGGAAGCACCACCAAGCGACCTAGTTTGCATAGGTCCACATACATTAGTGTGAATTAATTCAAGTATATCATATTTTCTTTTCTCTGCATGAATGGGAAACTCCTCTCTATTATGCTTACCAAGTGCACAAGCTTCACATGGTAAATGTTCACACTTCATAACAGGAAGACCTTCAACCATTGTTTTTCTTTGCAACAATAATAAATCATTTTAATTTAGGTGCCCATACCTATGATGCCATAACTCTGCTATTGACGTTGCTGTGGATGTCAATGCAACATGACGCTTCATCGTCACATCCAATTTATACAATCCACCAACCCTGGTACCTATGGAAATAACCCTGTAGCGATCCTGAACATCTATGAAAATACACCCCAATTTACCAAATTCCACTTTTAAATTATTATCAGTGATAGTTGAAACAGATATCAAATTCTTTTTAATAGCAGGAACATACATCACATCATTAATCTGTCTCATTTGTCAATTAGGTAAGTACACACTTATTACACCATAGCCTTGGACTTTATGTGACCTATTATCTCTTAGGTAAATGTGTGTGCCATCAGTTTTCTCGTAATATTTATCATACCATTCTTTATTACAATTCATATGAGCTGATGCACCAGAATCTATGAACCAAGCAGTCTCATCATCACTTTCAGCAAATAATGCAGCATCAGAAAGAAACAATTTAAGATTTTTAAATCCATCAGTAACTGAAGTGTCTCTGTTCATGAAATTTCCATTATGCCTTCTATGTCTCTGATTTGATTCATGATTCTTTCTTTTATAGCAATCTTTAGCTAGATGTCCAGGTTTTCCACAATAATCACAATCAATATTTCTCTTAACATAAGAATCAGGATGTGTCTTACCTTTCTTCTTTGCTTGAAAACAGCCTCTATTCCTGTCCCATGGTCTCCCTCGGAATGATCTTTTACCTCTTGCAATCAATGCTAAATCAGAATCATTTGAATCCAGTTCAAAAATTTTCATTCTCTCTTCTTATTGAAGAATAATTCCAGCCAATTCATCAAATGTAAGAGGCATTGGTCTAGCTGAGAGTGCCGAAATAAAGACTTTATAGTCTTGGACTAAACCCTTCAAAGTAACAGTTACTAAATCGCTACTAGACACTTTTTCACCAATGTCACCAAGCTTATCACTTAAGTCTTTAATTCTAGAAACAAAGTTGTTGATGCTTTCATTGGCTTCCATTTTGATATATAATAGCTTCATTTTTAAAAATAAAATGCGGTTTGCATTAGTAGTTTCATACAAACCTTTGAGAGTTTCCCACGTGTGCTTTGAAGATGTACAATCCTGAATGTGAGGAATGATGTTTTCCTTTACAGACATGGGAACAACACTTTCTCTTTCATTTCTCACTTATCCCAATCTAGAATCGCGGCAGCAGCAACAGGCTTGGGCTCGTCACCTTTGATAATCATTGAGAGGTTGTATGCCTCAAGAACAGTGACCATCTTAAACTTCCAATTGACGTAATTTTTGCCAGCAAGTTTGGTGGACTCATTTAAATATGAATCGACAAGAAGATTAGCCATTGTTTTCAACAAAAATGACCAGATTCAATTGCAAGAAATTAATTCACTACAATGATCAAGAAGAGATTCGTGCAAGTGACAAATTAGATGAGTAATGGAAATCGCAATCAGCAATATTTTCCAGATTAAAATCTTCTCGACTGTATCTCAAACAGCTCCTGAATGCAGCAATTGAAAATGGAGACGCAACAATTTACAATGGAGAATATGCTGCTCAGAACGCACAACATACAAACGGCCTATTCATATACTTGAGAGGACGATTGAAGCCATTGTTGTTGTTTCCTCTGCTTCATGGATCCATGGTGGGCTTTATGGCGGCCATAATTGCCCATCCAATCTTCAATCTACCTCTTATGTTTGTGAAATCTACAAAGGAAAAGTTCCCATGGTGGTCTCTGGTTTTGTTCTACCCTTATATAATCCTGCTTCGCGTCTATGTGGGCATTAGGAGGTTGAAATCGAAGGAGCACATGTACAACTAAGTGGCTCCGTAGTTATATGTAGGGGGATGGCCCTACTCTACCTCAGATATTCTACCAGGGGAGTCGGCTGTTATTGACTGCACCTGTGAACTTCCCAAGAGCCCCTGTGTGGCGAATCTTCCATATATGTGCATACACACATGGGATTCTCACACCCCTTGCCCTCAATATATCGATGTGGCTGTTAGGTGGTCTACTGGAAAACAGTCTCAGAAGCGCCCAGGAGGATACCTACATGGAGAGTCAATGGAGACTGTGTACACTGACCTAGGTAGCGGAAACGAAATCATTGCTAAGAATGCTACCCATTTTCGAGAGCACGCTCTGATACCAAATTAAATAAAGCAAATGCAACACACACAACGTGAGACAGTGCTCACAAAACTTGTCATTAGCTCAACGACAACATTACATATTTATAGCATAGGCACTCACCTAATCTTCCTAAGTTTGGGGCAACAATCCTGAACTAGTGGAACTAAACTCTAATTATAAAACTCTTGTTCAACAAACCATAACCACTCCTATTTCTACATTATTCTAGATTATTCTCACAATTATTTGATTATTAATGTAAATGCAGTGAATTAATTATTACTGTTAATTATTTCATTATAAGGTTAATTTTATATACAATATTTTAATTTAATTAAATATTAATGTTATTAATATATAAATTAAAATATTGGTTGTGTGGCTTTCTATAACCAATCGAGAATGCAGAGGCTTTCTACAACCCAGAATGACAGAGTGCTCTACAATTTAGAATGAGGGTCTCCCGCTCTGCTACCATTCCTACACCACCTTCCAACATCACAACAAAACCCCCATGCCATCAACAACCAGAAATTTTACAAAATGCAAGGACCTTCATCCTGTCACCTCGCCTTAGTTTGCAGGTGAAAAGAAACACTACCACCCTTTCCCCTCATGTGGAGGGTGGCAGGCTTCATTACCAAGGCCAATATAATAAATGTTGATGGGAGGGTCATCCTGCCACTCCGCACCCTGATCGGAGGTCTAGTTCCGATGGTAAATATGTTATTGACTATGACTTATTTTCTAGAATTTTATTAGAATAAAATATTAATGCCGATATATCTAAAACTCATGAA